>JAHNEJ010000910.1:0-242075 GCA_022559845.1 Amorphophallus konjac
CTTGCCAAAGCTTTCAAAGATTGGGGAGAAGGCAATTATAGCATCAAAAGTCAGCAGACAACAGTTTGACAGAAAATGACATAGATTGATGATAGAACCACTCAATGGCACATATTGGTAGAAGTAGCAGCATAGACTGATGAGGACGACATTGATTCTAGATCTCTAGGTGTTTATAACAATGAAAATGATGTTGGAAAATGGTGATGATGGCAGCTGTGCTGCCAATTTTAAGGACAGTTGAGGGTGATTGGAGAAGGCCACAGGGTTGTTGGTGGCTGGTTACAGCTGATGCCCAACTCTCAATGATGGTGACGTGACTATCACCTTAGATGTCTCTCAATCAAGGAATGAAATGTGTTGGTGATGACCGTGGAGGCTTTGATACCTTGTTACTGAATTGAATAGCTGATGTAAAGCTCAAGTTAGGAGGTGGCCAGGCCTTGACCTAGTGTAGGTGCTGAGTGGCTCATGAATACCTAGAATGGGACTAAACAACTTTTGCCAACACCCTCCCTTATGATGAACCCATGTAGAGCTGTGAAAATAAGCAACATTTTGAAATTACAAGGCTGCATGGGTGAAATCTAACCAAATGGGTGAAATCCAACAAGGAAACCAGCCCTTGTACCATTATATTGAACCAGGGAGAGTGAGAGAGAAAGGGATGCTCCATCTCCGGGAATATACGGAGAGGAGACAATAGGATGAGGTCATCCTCTAGGATGGTGTGATTCACCAAAGACTAAACACAATATATATAGTAGTCCTATAAATACAATGCACGGTATGCACAAATTGCTAACACCAAAACTAAACACAATCTTTATCTTAGCAACCTTTATGCTGATTTCTAGAGCTGTTGTTATAGTATTTTCAAGTAGTTCTTTAGTATGATTTTTGTTTTAGTTAGATTTCTTTTCTTTTGTTTGTTGCTTTTATGAATTTTTGCAGAACCATTATATCCTTGATGTTGGAGCTTTGTTGTCCTTTATTTCAACTTTTTCTAGTTTCGTATACCTAGAGCATCTTTATCATGAATGCTTGAGTTATTGAATTGAATTGCCAACCCAAAACTCGAGTTACTAGGTGAAGAGACCAAAACAAATATAGGTATGGGGTGGCTCGTGAATACCCGATGTAGGCTAAACGACTTTTACCAGCGCCCCCTGCAATGAACATGGGTGGAGCTGTATAGCAAACGGCACTCCTTGAAACTGTAAGGCTAAATTGGGGAACCCAGTGACGGAACCAGCTTTGTTGCCATGTTACTAAACTGAACTACTAACACAAAACTCAAGATAGTGGGTGGAGAGGCCTAGAACTAATATAGGCACAGAGTGGCTCATGAATACTTGGTATGGGATTAAATGGCTTTTGCCAACAAGTTGTCCCAATCCATCTCTAGGTTGTAAAAGAGATACTCGAATTTTTTCAGTCTTTTTCCAAAAAGATGTAGCTTGGATTTTTTTATTATTTTTCCAAAGGTCCTTTGCTTCTTATCTCTAATAGTTTGTTTTTTTCCCCAAGAGAACAGCACATCCTATATTGAGCTTTTGTCTTCTCCTCTTGTCTAGACTCTTTCAAGAGTCCAAGAGAAACTTTGAAGTTTTCTTCGTGGTTGCATGTGCTTAAATTATGTAACCATGAAGGTAGGTTTGTGCTTGACAACTAGATTTATGGGACTTTTAGTGAACACTTTTTTGTTCACAATTATCTTGCTAGGCACTTGGCACCACTTTTTAGGCTGTTACATTAGGCTGGTTGTTGGATTAGTAACTTTGCCAAATTCTTGGATCCTTTGTTGGCCCTAGCCAACCCTAGGTGGATGGGATAAGGCTTATGATGTCGACGATGATGGCAAAAGCCTTTTAGATCCATGTAAGGTGGTATGGTGAGTGTTGGCAAAAGCTGTCTAGTCTCGTACTTGGGTTTTCATATTTTTTGAAAGTAGGTAGTACCACTGTGTATATAAAATGAAAAAAGGGATTTACAAGTATGAGAATTAAAGGGCGTACCTAGTGCACAAGGCTCCCGCCAACGCGGTGTCTGGGGACGGACGATGTACGCAATCTTACCCCGACAAAGTCGAGAGGCTGTTTCCTTGATTCGAACCTGTGACCTCCAGTTCATGTAGGAGGCAACCTTACCGTTGCTCTATTTACAAGTATGAGATTTAAGTGCTCAAAATATCCCTATACACAGCTTGCATCGAAAGGATGTATTCCCCTGTTTCCCCCAGGTGACAAAAGTCTACATTACAATACATAGAAAGCGTCATCAAGTTGGCTCCATCACTCGTTGGTAGTCTACCATGGTCTCTTGATCCTGCAACACTCTTACTTGCCCCTCTTCACAAGGAGTCATAGGTGGGCCAACCTCCCTCCCCCTGTGACTTGTTGCTCTCCTCTCCCTCTTCCTCCCTCTCCCTTGTTCCCCTCCTCCTAGACTTCCCCCCCTTCGCTTGGCTTGCCATTCCCATGTGCCATCTTTTCTGAACTTTGATGAACACTCCTGTTAAGGAGATTCCCACCTTATCTGCTAGATCCTTCACTTGTGCGTCTGCTAGTCTCTTGACTACCCTCACTATCTCCTTCATCTGTTCCTTAGCCAGATTACCCCCAACAGTCAAAGCACCCTCATTGGGCTCATCCTCTGCTTGTCTCTTCTCCATTCCCAGTGTCTCCGGGATGGTTTCCTCGCTTTCTGAGCCCACTCCAACGTCATCCACATGGGCTTCACCGGCTATGTTCATAGTTGGTAGAGCGAGGGCCTGTCTGGAATGGTCTGCTGCTTGTGGCTGTTTCCGCAAGCCTCCCGTTGTCATACCGGGCTCCTCCTGCAATGTGGGGGACCTGTCTAGTTGCACCACGGTTGGCTGCTGTTAGTATTCTTCCGACCTGGCCCCCTCCCCTCTGAGCCGTTATCGATGATAGCCGGCTGACGCACCAACAACGATTCGATGCCAAACCTCGCAGGCGTTCCCTTTGCCTCCTTGGATGTCCACGGGACACATCCGCCACTGCCGCTCGGGTGGCTGCTGCTTGAAACGCCCTCAGTTGAGCCACCAGATGGTACATGTTGTTGGCTTGTTGGAGTGCCAGTGGGGTGACTGTTGGTTGGCTCGCCAATGCCTAGTAGGCCGCCGGCCGCTGCCTACAGAGGGCCCTTCGGAGCTTGCATGTGGTTTTGGTAGGGGGGATGGCCCTATGTGGGTCTTTCAACGGCTATTGGTGACCCGCTTCCATCGGGCAAGTCACGGGCCTGGGCCCATGGGTCCTAAAGGGCCCGCCTAAACTGAACCCTGCTTATAGGGCACCCGATGCGCCCACATCATTGAGAGCGGCCTAGACCGGGTCGAGTGGCAGGGGGTTCGAATTTTGAACATCGAAATCCCGTGCGAGTGATTTGCTAGGTGACGTGGGCGCATCTTGTCCTTCCGGTTGGATCAACCTCTTATGAACTAGGGTTTCCTAGGCTTGTCGTCGCCTGCGCCTGGGAGGTGTTGGGGCCCGACCTTGTCGGTGAGTGGTAGGCCGGCACCACGGTGCTTGGGACCCCGACATGACCTTCTGATGAGCGCATCGCATGCGTTACTCTGTCGAGGAGATCGTTCTGAGTTGGAGACATGGCTATCATCTCGGCGAGTGGTGGCGACGTAGCCTTTGCCGCACCATTGTTCGCTAGAAAATGACGGGACCTGGACGACCGACAGACATTCGCAGCATGTCCCATGAGATGGCACGTGGTACAGTAATCAGGGATCCCTCGTAGTGGATGGGTTGCCAATATCAGTCGGAGCCCAAGCCGATCCAGACCTGGGGCGGCCGAGGCTGGAGGACGTCGAGCTTGACGTAGATGTGGGTGGCCGTTTCGTTCGTAAGCTGGGAGGTGCGGAGCGCCACCTAGAGCACTTGACCAATGTTGCCGGTGATGGGCCGAACGCTTGTTTCATGGAAGGGGTATGGCTTCAGGTCTATCAACTCGATCCACACCGGCGCGATGGGGGGCTCTGTTCCACACTCAAAGTCCGGAAACCACTTGAAGAAACGGAAGAGAGCACCTTTGAGAAAGAGGTGCTCACAGGTGAGGTTGCACAGATAATCGTCCTCTGCTGTGCATCGGAAGAGAAGGTGTTGGGGGTCGAGTGCGGCTATGATGATCTCGTTTGAGAGGCCCAACCAATGCGATAGGAGGCACTCGATCTCCGGATATGGCGGATGCCCGTGTGGGGTCTTGGCCACCAAGGCTAGTTGGAATGGGAGGAGAGAATCCTCCACCTCTTCCGGCGAGAAGAAGATGGCGAGCTTGTCGCTGTCCGTGACGGCAGGGGTGTGGACACGCAGGCCCACCTCCGAGAAGAGCTTGGCGTGCAAGAGGGATTGGGCATAACTCTTAGGGGTCGACGGAGGCTGGGTAGGCTGGGAGAGTCACATCTGTCGCAATATTTCCTCAAGTAGGCACAGGTGCAGTCGGGGAGGCAGCAACACCGAGTATCGCAAGTGTCGCAACTGTGGAGAGGGTCTCCAAGGGACCGGAGGGAGGAGCAGGTGGTTGCAGGAGGCAGGGAGAGACTGAAGGGGCTGGAGGAAGGAAGGGCGTGACCGGAGATCCAGCGGCATCGGGCTTGTTGGTTGTCGTCGGGTCTGCGGAGAAGGACATCGGGGGCCTGGAAGCGATGGCGGTCACCAAGGGAGAGTCTTGGAGCTTCTCTCTCTTGGGAATCCTAGAGAGAGAAGGCTAGTCTCTCAGCATCTATCTCATATTGGGTATTCATGAGGTACTTTGTGCCTATAGGGCTTGCTTGTTTGCAGAATAAGGGTGGGTACCCCACCCTTACCCATCCTAACCAATTTGGGTGCGCAGACAAGGTATTCCGGCTCGGTTAGAATCTATGGGCTTGTATTCGCATTAAGGGTGGGGTAGGCTGTTCTAGGAAAATGGCGGAATAAGGGGGGGTTAAGAATTTTTCACTTCTCTAGGAGGTATCCCAGCTTATTATATCTCCCAATCAAAGCAAAATGGTCTATTTTTTTTGGAATACCCTACCCGCGGTTAAACTATCCCCTTAACCTAACCTGCAAATAAACAGACCCATAGTAGTTTTGAGCCTCTCCACTGTCCAAGTTGAGTTTGGTTATAATTTTATTAGTTCTCAATGTTGTGCCTTATGCACTTTTTTCCCACCATTGTGCCTTGTGCACTTATTCTGCATGTTCTAGTGAATTTCATATCTTCCTGACCTAGTGCATAACCTGTAAACTTCTGTGTTTTTTTAAGCACAACCTATTTCAATTTTCAATTCAGGTAATCCCTCAAATATCTTGCCCGATTGCGCTATTTTCATATTACAACCCAATTTTGAAGCGTGGCGTTAAGGAGTTCATGTCTGCTATAAACAATGTTGGTGTGCATGGTAACGTATGACTTCCAAAGAGATAGTGGCACACATTGGATATGTTGATGCTTATTTAGTTCATTGTTTTGCTCGTCTTCCATCACACTGCATGTTAACAATTGAACCTAAACAGGAATAATGTACCTGCTAGGCATCAAATCATATTTTTTTTTCATCAGCAGTTTATACTGAAAATAACATATAATTTTTCTGTGCTCGATAATTTTATTGGTAAAATCCACGTGAGGACTAAAACTTTACTTTTTAGCCATTTCTGTGTGCCAATCAATCACTTACAATCTTTGTTCTAGTGAATGGGTTTAACTAGGATCTCTTTTTTTTTTTTTTTTGGGAAGGTGGCATAGCCACATTTCATTAAAGAGAAGGAATTACATAAGGAGCAAGGGAGGGCAAAACCCCCTCAGGATCATTCTTCATCTATCAAGATGATAGACTGAACTCCCATGATACAACAAAAAAGAGAAAAAAAACTCAAGAGAGTAAACAAGGTCCTCCAGAAAAGGGGAAAAAAGGAACTTGTTTGAACCAAGAAAAGGGGGGAGCCTTGCACACAGAAAAAAAGGGAAGAGTCCTGTACAGACTCTTCCCATGCGCAAGAAGCAAAAAAAGGGAGAAGACAGAGAAAGCAAAAAAAGAAAAAGAAAAGGAGAGATACCAATGGAAAAATAAGGGGGAGAGAATCTTGCAGGGCTCTTCTCTTGACAGGAAGCAAGGAAGAGAGAGAGAGAGAGAAAATATATAATACAAATAGGAAGGCAAAAAAGGAGAGATGAGTCCACCAGAGAAGAGAGAGGAAGAGTCCTGAAGTTTCTGTCTCTGTCTCTCATGCAAGAAACATGGGAGAGAATAAGAGTCCATTGGACTATCTCTCTCCCTTCCTATTTTCCTTCTCCTCTCCACTTTCTTTCTCTCACCTATGACTCTTTCTCTCTCATCTTCTTCTTCTTCCCTCTCTCCTTTTATGAGGGAGTTGAATGTCTTTTTAAGGGAGAAAGGGTGGCGATGAACAAAAGGGGCCTGATGCCCCCATCTTACCCACGGCCTCTCTCTCCCTCTCTCCCCTTTATAGTTCCCTTTCATCTCATGTCCCCCTGCTCTCTCCTCATTTATTTGGGGGGAGGGGGTAATTATGGAAGAACAAAAGGGGCCCCATGACCTCATCTAACCCAATGGTTCCCTCTCTCTCTTCATTGAAAGGAGGCATTAAATGATTAAATGATTGTTAAAAGAGAAGGGAAGAACAAAAATGGCCCGGTTGCCCTTTGGATGAGAGACAAAAGAGGAAGAGAAAGAAAAGAGCCCAAGGGCTCTTTCCTCTGTGTCCCACCTCTCTCTCTCTCTCTCTCTCCAATTTCTCTCTCCCTCTCTCCCATCATTTAAAGGAGGTATTAAATGATTTTTTAAAAAGAGGAGAGGGGAATAAGAACAAAAAGGGTCTGGTTGTCCTTTGGATAAAAGGAAAAAGGGGAGGAGAAGGAAAGAGCCCAAGGGCTCTCTCTCTCTCTCTCTCTGCATTTATAGGAGATAAAAAGGGCCCGATGGCCCCATATCTCATTCGCAGCTCCCCTCTCTCTAATTTCTCCCTTCTCTCTCTCTCATCATTTATAGGAGATATTAAATCACTCTCAAAGAGAGAAAAGGGATGAAGAACAAAAAGGGCCCGATGGCCCCATATCTCATTCGTATCCCCCCTCTCTCTCCACTTTCTCTCTTCTCTCTCTCTCGTCATTTATAGGAGATATTAAATCACTTTTAAAAGAGAGAAAAGGGAAGAAAAAAAATGGCCTGATGGCCCCATGTCTTACCCGCAGCTCTCTTTCTCTCTCTTGAAATAGGACTTGATGGGCCTTGGGCAGTGAGAGAAAGACAATCTCCAATTTTGTTAAGGGTTTTTCTTTAAAAGTTCCTAGTAGACAGGGTTTAAAACATAAGAAGACAACGGATAACATGCTTTATTTGTTTAAACCCTTCTAAAGACAGCTCGACAGGGCACTGCACATCCAATTTTCTAGTCTCTCCTGGAGCCTATAAATACTCCTATGGGGGATCCATTTGGGAGGAAGAGAAGTCTTGGCAAGGTTGGACTCCTGAGGCTCTGCTGCTCTCTCTACTCAAGTGAAAGCTATGGCCCATTGTTGAAACCTGCAAAATGACAAAAAAAGGGGGGGGGACCTCCCGGACTAGGTAGTCTGCCCTGGGAGGTCACTCGGTCCACCTTGCCTTCCTAAGAGGCCACTTGGATCGGGTCCTCCTCTTCCTCTCTCTCTCACTCCCTAGTTCACCCTTCCCCTCTCTCTCCTCCCTCCCTCTCTTCATTAAAAAGAGAGAGAGAGAAGAGAAAAAAAAAGAAGGGTGGTGCACCTGGTCCGGGTGGCCCTTCCTAACCCCTTCCCCATCCCTTCTATAAAAATCCCCAAGGGGTCTCAAAAGAAAAGAGAGAACACACACACCCAGGGGGAGTCGATGGAGCCTCCACCAAGTAACGGCTAAAGGCCTTGTGTCTTGTTTTCTTCTAATAGCCCAAGCAAAGGTGTTTGCAAATATGCCCGTATGATGGTAGTTGTCACTTGTGCCATTTCTTGGAGAGGGATCATATTGTAATTTTTCTTTTAGAGAGGTTCTGCCTTCTGGAAACCCCCCGCAAGGGGCGCTGCCCCATTGACCCCTACGACCTGACCGCGCAGGTTGATCTGCGACAGTGCGCTGAGGGACGCATGGAGATGGATTGCAGCCCATAGGACTTCAAGAAGGAGAAGCAATCTCCTAAGTGTTTTTTCCTAGTGCGTCTCCACCAAGAAGGGACTTGTGTCTTATGTTAAAATTACACAAAAACTTTTGCTCAGCTCATATATTACAAAAATGCCTCTAGTCTGTCCAAAATTACATAAAAACCTTGGTTCAGTTTAGATATTACAAAAATATCCCTGGTCTGCCCAAAATTGCACAAAGCCTTTGTTCAGTCTAGATATTACAAAAAATACTCTTGGTCTGTCCAAAACTGCACAAATATCCTTGAACTTTTCCAAAAATTACATAAGAGCCCCTACTCAGCCTGGAAATTGCACAAAGCTCTTGTCTAGTCCAAAATTACCAAAAAATGTCATTGTTCATGTTCATGCCTTTTGCATGACTCGGTGGAGCAGGACCATGCCAATTCCTTGAAGCGGTGTGCGCTCTTCTGAGTTTGGCTTAAGACTAACTATACCAATCCACGTGTCTTTTCATGTCCAAGAACCATCATACCCAAGAGATCCATCGTGGGGGCAAATTTGCTTGGAGACCCAGAAAGGGGGAGAACATTGCAAGTATACTTAGAAAGGGGAGTAGACTGCCAATAAACTCTGGAAAGTCAACAAATGACAAAACAAGGTTTGCAATACCGGTCCGGTACGTTGCGTATCGCACGTATCGGACCGTACCAGCCGTAGACCCGTACGGCCGGCGCGTGTTACGCAACCGGCACAATACTTATATTTGTTTTAATATTATATGTTCTATTTAATATTCAATATGTTTTGATAGCTTAATTGGTTGGGGGAGTGTCTTTATCTCTGTTGACCCGGGTTCAAATTGTAGCAGTTGCATATTTTTTTAAAATTTTATTTTTTCTTTAAAGAAAGGTAAATTTTCATTTTTTCTTTAAAGGAAGGGCCAAAATAAAGGTCGGTTCTGAGATTCGAACTCTGAATCTTATGTTCATATATGTCACTCTCTAACCAACTAACCTATAAGTGATTTTAACAAATAATTTACTATAATAAATATTTATTATATAGTTGACACATTGTGGTACAATACGGTACAATATTGTACTGTACCGTATCAATAAAATATTGGTACTGCCGGTACGATCGGGTTGTCAAACTTTGTGACAGAAATATCCAGGAAAGTCAGAAAGGTCAAGAAATGACGAAAATGCCCTGAAAAGTCAAGAAATGACAAAAGCACTCAAGACAGTCAAGAAATGACAGCGGTGCCCAAGAGAACTGAGAAATTACAGATATATCTTGGAAGTCAAGAAATGACAGATAAATCCAGGAGAACAAGAAAATTGCAGAAGTATCTAAGAAGGGTCGGCAATTGCAAATGTACCCAAGAAGGGTCGACAACTACAAATATCCCCAAGAAGGGTCGGCAACTGCAAATATACTCAAGAAGTGATGCGGGATGGTGTACTCAAACGGGTCCCCGACTAGGCGACTAATGAGATCAGCAAATGCGTTACACTTGTTCGACAAATGACCCGACGTGTACTCGAACGCCAAGAGATGAATTACGCTAAATAACAGTAGCTACGCGCTAAGAAACCATCCTTGGCAGCGGGAAACGTCGAACCGAACGGTAGATAGAACTACCAAGGCCTAGGGCATCAATCGCGCACACAGACTGAACTCAGATCGGCGTGCTCAGGATAGGAAAACACTCACAATCTTATAGCCGGCAACAATATAAAATATCGGGCTAGGCAACCTAAATCACTCACGGCGGCAAATATGACATAGATACTAAATAAGCAAATTAAATGAGCGGGCTTTTCGCACTAACCGACTCGCTGAAGAGCGAGGCACGTGAATGGCGTTCCCGTGGTCTCGACCGTAACTGCTCAATGTCGGCGTCGAATTAAACCTACACTGAAATGACTTGTGGACCTTCAAATGGGGTTCTTTTTTTTTATCTTCACATGAACGAGAGAGAGAGAGAGAGAGAGAGAGAGAGAGAGAGAGAAATGACTTGTGGACCTTCAAATGGGGTTCTTTTCTGGCTGTTCTTTTTTTTTTTTTTTTATCTTCACATGAACTCACGAGAGGGAGGGGAGGTTACAGAGAGAGAGGAGCGATGGGAGAACAGAGAGGGGGAGGGGCAGCAGCTCCGACCGTCGGGGGGGGGGGGGGTTCGGCGAGGAGCGGGAGCTGAGGCGTCCGGGGGGGGGGGGGGAGTCACGCCAGTCGGTGCGGAGGCCGGGTAGGCTGATGCAGGAGGTCGCGACGGACAGGCCGCGGCTGGTCGCGACGGTGCTGCTATGGTTGACGAGGCTGCGGGTGTGGCCAGCGACGGAGGGCGGCCGCGGCGGGTCTCTGCTGTGAGGTGGTGCTGTGGGAGGGAGGCCCATGGGGACGGCGTCCACGACGGTGGAGGCCATTGCAGGGAGGCCGCGAGCGGGGAGAAGACCTGTGGGGTAGGCCCCGCGAAGGAGACCAACAACGTCGATGGCGGCGACTGCGGCGGAAGGCGCGGCTTCCTGCGGCGACGGTCGCAGGGCGGGAGGCGTCACGAGTGCAGGGGCTCACGGGGCCGGCGGGGACGATGGCCACGACGGTGGCGGAGGAGGTCGCCGTCGGCGGGCGGGTCCCGCCGTCTCTGCAGCAGGTGGTAGGAGGTCGCGAGTTCGCCCGGGGGGGGGGGGGGGGACGCCGAGGCTGCTGGAGGTGGGCGGTCGCGAGCGCGGCTGCTGCGGGGGGGGGGGGGGGGGCGAGGCTGCTGGAGGTGGGCCGTCGCTAGCGCGGCTGCTGCCGGGGGGGGGGGGGGCTTCTCTGCTGCGGGCTGTGGGGGAGTACGCGGGCTCGACTGTCGCATGGGGGGGGGGGCTTCAAACGCGAACATCACGGGGAAAAGGGGAGAGGAGGAAGAAGGTGACGAAGAGGAGACTCGCGTAGCGGGTGCGAACAATGCGAACAAACAAGAAAAGGCAACGTGGGAGTAAGAACCGTAAATGCTTGAACATGAGAGAAGACTACGGAGGATTAGATGGATGGAACAGTGGAAGGGGGGAAGGCTTCACGCCCCTCAAACTCCCAGAAGACAAGACACGACGGCTCTTATTTCAATTTCTATGTTTCTTTTCTTTTCATCATGCCCAAAAAGGGGGAACTACATTGTATTTATATTGGAGGAAAATCCTAGTGGTCTCCTCACAAGACAAAAGACCAAAGTGTCCCTCAGACCTAAAATAGTGCGAAAATCCCACCCGAAAATACACAATAAATAGAAAATACATCAAATGGGCCCCTAATGGGCCTCTCTCTCAAATAAATGTCGAATAATCAAAAGAAAAATACATCAATGTGCTATGTGTCATCATCAAGCCATAGGGATGCCGATGTCGCTGCTGGTCGCCTCCGACGGCGGTAAACGCGGGTCGAGTCGAATCGGATCCGCGCTCGGGTGTCCTCACCAATCCTCCCCGCCTGGGAGGAACTCGACCCTGTCAAGTAAGGGTCCTGGCCGCTCTGGTACCGCTCCAAGAGGTCGGGGTTGATCTGCTGTAGCTCCTCGCGCGTGATCCCCGTGTCCTCAGTAGGTGGCCGATCTCTCCAACGAACCAGGTAGCGCTGGAAAGCTCCGCTCCGTGAGGTGACAATCTGCTCATCCAGTGTCTGGTCAATCTGCTCGCGCCGTGCTGTAACTGGGGCCGCTGGTGGGCACTCAAGGGTGGGGTCACTGAGAAGGGGAGGAGAAGGCTCGAACGGATCACTGGGAATCACTGTCGGGTCTCGATAAGGCACCAGATCTGAGACATTAAACGTGTGACTGATACCAAAGTCTGGTGGTAGATCTACAACATACACATTGGGCCCGACACGTTTCAACACTTTGAATGGACCAGCTCCTCGAGCTTGTAGCTTCTTTACGGTTCCCGAGGGAAATCGCTCAAGTTTGACCTTGATCATCACGTAATCACCCTCCTGGAACTCCTGTGACTGAATGTGTGCATCTGCCGACTTCTTGTAGTTTGCATTGCTGACCTCAATGTGACGACGAATGCTATCATTAGTATCATGTAGACTCCTAATATGCCCAGCTAGCGACTTGCCTGACTCTGACACACGGGCCTGACAGGGCATAGGGACAAGATCTATGGGTCTCCTAGGTCTATAGCCAGTGACTATCTCAAAGGGACTCATGCCAGTAGACCTATTGACCGAGTTGTTGTACGCAAACTCTGCTAATGGTAAGATCAGATCCCAACCTCGCTCATGCTCTCCAATTAGACATCGCAAGAGGTCACCCAAACTCCTGTTAACTACCTCAGTCTACCCATCAGTCTGGGGATGATAAGCTGTAGAGAACTTGAGCTTGGTGCCCATAAGGTACCATAGGGTCTTCCAAAAATAGCTCGCAAATCGTACATCCCTGTCTGAAACAATAGTCTTGGGTAGCCCATGCAGACGGACAATCTCAGCTAGAAAGAGACGGGCTACCTTCGATGCATCGGAGGTCCTGGCACAGGGGATAAAGTGAGCCATCTTGGAGAACCTATCAACCACCACCATGATGGAATCGTGCCGACGGACCGTACGTGGCAACCCTAAGACAAAATCCATGCTAATGTCCTGCCACGGACGATCTGGCACAGGGAGAGGAGTGTACAAACCGGTATTCTGCCTTTGCTGCTTAGCCATGGCGCAAATGCGGCACTGGGCCACGATGTGGGCCACATCGTGCTTCAGGCTGGGCCAGAAGAATCGGTACTCCACCAACTCAATGCTCTTATTCCGGCCAAAGTGTCCGGCGAGACCTCCCGCATGAACCTCCCAAATCAAAAACTCGCGGACAGAGGTCCGCGGGACACACAACCTATCCCCGCGAAAATGATAACCCTCATGAAGGATGTAATCACTGTACTCTCTAGAGGGTCCTAACTGGAGCGCAACGTGAATCGGGCCATAATCCGGGCAATCGGGGTACTTCTCTCAGAGCCTCTCAAATCCCGTAACCTCCGTGTGGACCATGGATAAGAGCAAGGATCGACGACTCAGGGCGTCTGCCACACGATTTCCACGCCCGCCCGATGCCTGAGGACAAATGTATAGGCCTGAAGGTACTCTACCCATCGATTGTGTCGGGGGTTGAGCTTCTTCTGCGCATGGAGAAATCTGAGGGCCTCATGGTCCGAATACAACACAAACTCATGCGGCAGTAGATAGTGTCTCCAATACCTCAAAGCCTACACTACCGCATAAAATTCCTTTTCATAAGTGGAGTACTTCAGCTTTGCATCATTCAGTTTCTCGTTGAAGTAAGCAATAGGGTGGCCCTCCTGGCTCGACACTCCACCTATGCTGACACTAGAAGCATCACATGAAACCTCAAACACCCTCGAAAAATCCGGCAGTCGAAGTACAAGTGCCTGGGTCATCCGCTCCTTGATGTCACAAATGGCCGAAGCAGCGACCTTTGTCCAAATAAAGGCTCCCTTCCGAATGCAGTCTGTAATAGGAGCCGTAAGGGTGTTGAACCCACGTATGAATCGACGGTAGAAAGTGGCTAAGCCATGGAAGCTGCGCACATCATGGATGGTCTGCGGCTCAGGTCACTCTACGATCGCTCTGATCTTCTCCGGGTCAGCGGAGACACCCTCATGTGAAACAATAAACCCCAAGAAAGTAACATGATCGGTCAAGAAGGCACATTTCTTGAGGTTGCCATACAAACTCTCCTGACGAAGGGTGAGGCACACCTGGCGTAGGTGACCCACATGATCATCCATAGTGCGGCTGTATATAAGAATGTCATCAAAGTATACGACCAGGAACACACCAATGAATGGTCGCAACACCTGGGTCATCAACCGCATCAAAGTACTAGGGGCGTTGGGCAGCCCAAAGGGCATGACCAACCACTCATAAAGCTCGTCCTTCGTTTTGAAGGCCATCTTCCATTCATCTCCAGGTCGGAACCTGACCTGATGATAGTCACTCTTCAGATTAATCTTTGAGAATACAGTGGCTCCCGCCATCATATCCAACATGTCATCCAAGCGGGGAATGGGAAAACGATATTTCACCGTAATGCGATTAATCGCACAGCTATCCACGCACATCCTCCAAGTGCCATCTTTCTTTGGAGCTAACAGTGCGGGAACGGTGCAGGGGCTCATGCTATCCCTCATGGAGCCCCTCCTCAAATACTCCTCCACCTGCCTCTGTAACTCGGCATGCTCAACCGGGTTCATGCGATAGTGTGGCAGGTTGGGTAACGTTGACCCCGGAATCAAATCAATAGCGTGTTGGATATCACGCATCGGAGGTAATCCAGCCGGAAGGTCCTCAGGGAAGATGTCTGCAAACTCGTGAAGGAGTGAGGCAATCTCAACGGGATGCTTGCTCGAAGTCTCCTCAACGATCACATCGGTAACCTCTCTCCCTACCAAGATATAGATGGTATCACATCCGGGAAGCTCTTGCTCAAACTCCCGAGCGGTGATCAACTGCAAGGTCCTGGAAGATGGGGTACCTAGGATAGAGGCACGAGGTGTAGGGGTGCTGTCAGACGGGGAATCTCTAGGAACGACAGTGGGACCCTACTGCGTAGTACTGGGTACAATAATGGTGCGTGACTGAGATGCACCATCAGCAGCCATAGCACTCGACGTGGTGCCCCCCTGTGGTAGTAGGAGCTCTTGGCCGGGAGGGGTGTAATGTGATGCGCTGACCGTCATGCTCGAAGACACAAGTGTTGGACCGACCATAGAGGGTCGCATCCACATCAAATATCCATGGCCTACCCAAGATAATACTCCCGACCTCCATAGGCAAGACATCGCACCAAATCTGGTCCTCATATGGGTGGAAATGTATTGGTACGAGACATCTCGACCGAACTGGAATAGAAGTCGCATCACCCAGGACACCTGGTAAGGGTGAGGGTGATCCACAGGTGTCAACCTAAGGCGCGTAACGCTCCCGGTGGAGATTGCATTAATGCAACTCCCACTATCAATGATGACCTTGCACACCTTACCACCTAGGCGGCTGTAGGTGTGGAAGATCGTGGTACGACGCCAGTCGTCGCTCTCCCTCGGCTAGGCCAGAATGCAACGAACGACCCCAAGCCTGTCATCACTCGGCACATCCTCGATGCCCACCTCTCGAATGCAACCGACTGATCCCTCATCTAGCTGAAACTCCTCAGCCATGTCAGCTCCAGCCTCATAACTCACCTCTGCTAGGCTGGTGGAGGCTCCTCATGATCAACACTCTCAATGGCTAGGGCCCTCGTAGGACAAGAGGAGGCATAGTGACCAAACCCCTGACAACGATAACAGCGGCTACGGGAACCGTCGTCCTGGGGCAAACCTCCCACGATAGGGGCCTTCCCCTTATCATCTTGCCTGACAGGTGGTGCAGTAGTATGAGGGCGAGTGGGAGGAGCAGGTAAGGCTGGCATAGGCTCTCTCACGGGAAAAGGACGAGGGCGAGGGGGAAGATCCTGGCGAGGAGCCTCGGGGAGTCTGAAGGGTGGACCCCTCTGGGATGTCATGGGCACATCACACTGCTCGAAGGTGCGCTGATACGGGGGCCTCACTCGAGGAGGAGGATCACTCTCTAACTCGAACTGCTCCATCTCACGTACTGCCTAGTATGCATGATCAATGGTCGTCACACGCTGACGGAACAACTCATGCTGATAAATCTGACGAAGTCCCCTCCGAAATCGGGAAAGGGTCAACGCGCCCTCCTCACGAGCTCCACACCTCAATAGGAGCTCGTCAAACTCATCGATATACTCCGAAACCGATCGGATACCTTGAGTGATGCTCTGCCATCTGTCAATCAACCGGTGTCGGTACGTCACGGGGACTACTTCCCTCGGAGTCTTGCCTTCACCTCCTCCCATGAGTCGATAGGCTCCTCAAATCGCTGCGCAAGACGATCCTCAAGGTTCGTCCAATAAGTCAGGGCCCGACCTCGCAACATCGTCTTGGCGAAGAAGGCTCGCCTAGGGTCGGACATCCCCATCCAATCAAAATAGCGGTTCATCCTGGCTTCCCAGTCAAGATAAACCTGTGGCTCCAAGGAACCATCAAAGCTGGGAGCCTCGATGCGGGCGTTCCGAATATCCTGGTCCCGGTCTCGGGGTGCCCTCCGCTCATCATCAAAGTCCAAATCACGCCTCCTATCAAACCTCCTGTACCCCCGGGCAGCGGGGGCCTTAAGAGTCTCACTCACCTCCTCCTTAAAAGACTCTCCATCAAAATCCTCAACTCGACCATGCCAGTCATCAGCGGGGGCAACCCTGGGGGGCGGGTGCCGAGACACTGCCTGGGGATGTGGGTGCTGCGGCTGAGGGCGATCTACTGGCCGGTCGCGCCTCTGATCTCGGATGGCTCCCTCTAGAGCAGTGATGCGACCAACCATCACCTGGACGGTATGGTCAGACTCTGTTACCCTATCCTCCATGCCTGCCAGTCCCACAACGAGGCGACGATCCATCATCTGTATATCAGCCCTGAGCTGGGACACTAACTCGGTCAAGTCAAGACCTCCCTGAGGGTCCACGTGTGTGCCTGACACAGTCGGGTGTGAACCTGACATCGGCGCTGTCAAGTGATACTCAGCACTGCTTCGAGTGAACATAAAACACAAATGTGGCTAAACTACGATGCACTGACACACTATGATGCGAAATTGATGCATTTTTTTCTTTTTTTTTAAACGATGCAAATGAACTAACAATAAATGCAAGACATGGAACGACAAAGTCGTGACACCCTAGACTGCCGACCTAGGCTCTGATACCAAAACTGATGCGGGACGGTGTACTCAAACGGGTCCGACTAGGCGACTAATGAGATCATCAAATGCGTTACACTTGTTCGACAAATGACCCGACGCATACTCGAACGCCAAGAGATGAATTACGCTAAATAACAGTAGCTACGCGCTAAGAAACCATCCCTCACAGCGGGGAAACGTCGAACCGAACGGTAGATAGAACTATCAAGGCCTAGGGCATCAATCACACACACAGACTGAACTCAGATCGGCGCGCTCAGGATAGGAAAACACTCACAATCTCACAGCCGGCAACAATATAAAATATCGGGCTAGGCAACCTAAATCACTCACGGCGGCAAATATGAAATAGATACTAACTAAGCAAATTAAATGAGCGGGCTTTTCGCACTAACCGACTTGCTGAAGAGCGAGGCACGTGAATGGCGTTCCCGCGGTCTCGACCGTAACTGCTCAATGTCGGCGCTGAATTAAACCTGCACTGAAATGACTTGTGGACCTTCAAATGGGGTTCTTTTCTGGCTATTTTTTTTAATCTTCACATGAACTCGAGAGAGAGAGAGAGAGAGAGAGAGAGAGAGGAGGTTACAGAGAGGGTGAGGGGGAGCAGCTCCGGTCGTCGGGGGGGGGGGGGGTCCGGGCGGGAGCTGAGGCGTTCGGGGGGGTGGGGAAGTCACGTCAGCCGGTGCGGAGGCCGGGCAGGCTGATGCAGGAGGTTGCGACGGACGGGCCGCGGCTGGTCGCGGTGGTGCTGCTATGGTTGACGAGGCCGCGGGTGTGGCCAGCGACGGAGGGCGGCCGCGGCGAGTCTCTGCTGTGGGGTGGTGCTGTGGGAGGGAGGCCCACGGGGACGGCGTCCACGACGGTGGAGGCCGCTGCAGGGAGGCCGGAGCGGGGAGAAGACCGGTGGGGTAGGCCCTGCGAAGGAGACCGACGACGCCGATGGCGGCGACTGCGGCGGAAGGCATGGCTTCCTGCGGCGGCGGTCGCAGGGCGGGAGGCGTCACGCGTGCGGGGGCTCACGGGTTGGCGGGGATGATGGCCACGACTGTGGCGGAGGAGGTCGCCGGCGGCAGCGGTCGGCGGGTGGGTCCCGCCGTCTCCGCAGCATGTGGTAGGAGGTCGAGAGTTCGCCCCGGGGCGGGGGGGGGGGGGGGGCGCCGAGGCTGCTGGAGGTCGGCGGTCGCGAGCGCGGCTGCTGCCCGGGGGGGGGGGGGGGCTTCTCTGCTGCGGGCGGTGGGGGAGTACGCGGGCTCGACTGCCGTAGGGGGGGGGGACTTCAAACGCGGGGAAAAGGGGAGAGGAGGAAGAAGGTGACGAAGAGGAGACTCGCGTTGGGGGCTGCGAACGTGGCGAAGGGTGCGAACGAACAAGAAAAGGCAACGTGGGAGTAAGAACAGTAAATGCTTGAACAGGAGAGAAGAATACGAAGGATTAGATGGATGGAACAGTGGAAGGGGGGAAGGCTTCACACACCTAGGGCTTCGCGCCCCTCAAACTTCCAGAAGATAAGACACGACGGCTCTTATTTCAATTTCTATGTTTCTTTTCTTTTCATCATGCCCAAAAAGGGGGAACTACATTGTATTTATATTGGAGGAAAACCCTAGTGGTCTCCTCACAAGACAAAAGACTAAAGTGTCCCTCAGACCTAAAATAGTGCGAAAATCGCACTCGAAAATACACAATAAATAGAAAATACATCAAATGGGCCCCTAATGGGCCTCTCTCTCAAATAAATGCCGAATAATCAAAAGGAAAATACATCAATGTGTTATGTGTCATCATCAAGCCATAGGGATGCCGATGTCGCTGCTGGTCGTCTCCGACGGTGGTAAACGCGGGTCGAGTCGGATCGGATCCGCGCTCGGGTGTCCTCACCAAGAAGGTTTAAAAACTATAGAGATATCTAAGAAGGATCAAAAATTACAGATATACCCAAGAATGGTCCGATCATGATGAAATTCAAACTTGACGGTTAGATCTTGACCGGAAGCAAATTCGACGGTTCGATTGTGGTCGGGTGCAAATCCAACCGTCTGATTGTGGGCAAGAGCAAATTCAATAGTTTGGTCGTGACCAAAAGCATAATTAGTGGTCCGATCGTCGATGGAAGCAATACAAAGATTCAATCGTGAACAGAAGCAAACCCAACCGTCGGGCTGCGACCAGATATAAACTCGAAGACCCGATTACATAATCGAGGTCAAATGTAAAGGTCTCAAGGGACCGATTGTAATCCAAATTCCGCATGTCAAAGGAATGGAAGTCTTCAAATGTTCTTGCAAGAGTCCATCCCTACTGGACGTTCATCAAGATCAAATTTATTTGACAAAACCCATAAGATCACAACGGATATTGTGGAGGCCAGGAAGGTACCTTTGACAGTTGAGGAAGGGTGTTCGGATTTTATATCGATGTAAATAAACATCGACTGCAGTTAGTGAGATATTGTCCAGTGCTCGCCCTAAATCGTCTGATAAATCCAAACTTGCGGAACCAATAATATACATGTTAAAATATGTGCATATTTATCCAACAAATGGATCCAGAGCTAATTTCTTCGCTGAAACACCCACCAAGACCAAGTTTGCCCTATGGCACGTGACTCAGACCACTTAGGCCATTATAGACATGTGGCTCGGACCATTGGGTCCAAATGCCCAAATAGATTCATATGGCTCGAACCGTTAGGTCTATATGCCCCAATTGGCCCATCAGAGATCCAATTGGCTGGACCATTGAGTCCATCATGCTTGATTGGTTTATTGTAAGCCCAATTGGCTAGGGCCGCTAAGTCCATCATATCCAGTTGGCTCATCACAATTGATTAGACTGTTGAGTCCATCATGCCTAGTTGGCCCAGCATACAGTTAATTGGCTGGACCACTGAGTCCCTTAAGCCCAATTGGCCTCTATCTTCAAGTCTAGTCGAACCTATTGGGCCCAATTATTCGATGTGACTGGCCTTTTCATGTATTTGACCAATTAGACCTAGTTTTGATTGTAATTGTCCAGAGATAATGAATAAAGAGCTGGCCTATGATTCATGCTTGAACATTTATGCTGATCCCATAGGCAAAGTACCCAAAACACCCTTCTGCCATGTCTAGTCCTAGTAACCCTAGCCTATCATGTCTTGTCACCCAAAAAATACCAAAGTAGTCCCAAAATTATAACAATTCACGAAAAAGCAAAAAAAACCAAAAAATGAAAAATTACCTAGAATGCCCAAAATACCTCTGAAACCCTATAAAGATGCCCCAAATTACCAAAGTACTCTCCAAACCCCAAAACTTTCACAAAATCACCAAAATCTCAAAAAAAAGAAAAAATCACGTAGAACACCTAAAATACTCTTGGAACCCTAAAAGATGGTCAAAATTATCAAAATATCTTAATGCCCTTAAAATTCTTAAAAATCATGGAAAAGCCTTAAAAATGTTAAATCCTAAAAATACCCTTCCAAACCCTAAATGCTCCTATGATGACCAAATGCCCCTAAGATGCAAAATATCCAAAGTTGCCTAAAAACACACTGTAGGATTTTAAAACATGCCGAAACCACTAAACTACACCTTAAACCTTATGACAGCATTTAAACCCTTAAATACTCCTGAAATGACCAAAATGCCCTTAAGATGCAAAATGCCCAGATTGCTAAAAACATACCCTAGGGTTTGAAAACATGCCAGAGCCATTAAAACATACCTTAAGCTCTAAAAATGACCCTGCAGTCCTTAAAAATGACTCTTCAGTAAATGTGCTTGCGAAGCTTGTGTGAACGATGTACCTGAATTGTTATGGTTTGTTTGATTCGGTATCCTATGAGTAGTTAATGAAAGGTATTCGGTTGTCTAGCTGATGTAATTAACACCGATCGAGGTCGGTGGGGGAAAGGTCCAACACATGAACCCATAAAACCTGATGAATGCATGATGTCCTAGGGATTCATCCCAAGTCTCAGAAAATGTGCTCAATGCCATGCATACTCCCCTATGTCACACTCATACATATAAAAAAGGAGATATTATTATTTTTATGCATGAAAAAAATGTTCCCACAGAACCCTAAGTAACAAGAGTCTTCCAGTCCACCATTTTCTGTAGCATGGTTGCCTGATCTTCCTGGACGCTAGAGTATCCTGATCATCATCTAATTCCTTGCATAAGTCTCAGCTTGCTTCAAACTGCCATCTCTGCTTTGTCACTTTTCTTTGAAGAGTCTGCCATCCCAAATGGCCCACAAGACTGCATGATGATGGGCCGAAATTCTTATCTCTCTGGCATGGGCACCCCCAGTTCCATCCATCCATGAAATCTAATATCGTCCCTGTTCCCACTAAGAAATGCCTAGGGCTTTGGTAAAAATAGACCAAAGAACCCTTATTATCCCACAGCTCACAAAAAGGTGATGAGTGGACTCTGGGAAAGCTGCACAGAAAGGACACTTCTTCTTGATATTGGGAACAAACTTCTTCAATCTGTCGGCAGTTGGAAGACTTCCATGAACAAGCTTGCAGCCAACAATCTTGATTTTACTTGGAATCCCAGCCTTCTTCCATGCTAGTTTTTGCCAGCTGACCCTGCATTCACCATGTTGGAAAAGTTAAATGCCACGTTTCATTAGAAAAAGAAAGTACAGCAAATCTGTTTGGAAGAAAAGCACCCTACCAAACAGAAGAGAATAACAAAAGGAAAGGGAGAAAACCCAAAACCCCACACGAGAGGAAATGTGTGGAGGTACCCAGGAAAGTAAAACAAAATACACGAGAAAGACACTAGAGAATGCCCTACTTATCGGGGAAATAAAGCCAGGGATTCCAAGGGGGAAAGAATCAGATAGTGAAATTTCTCCACATCTTGGCCTTGAAGATAATAGAAGATTCCTCAGGTTGCAAAACACCAACTTTTCTGCATTGTCCCCCATGTCCAAGAAATATCATGGTCCTTGTTGAACTCATTGTTCTGCTCTACAGGCTGTTCCCTCTGTTTATAATCAAATATTGAAAGGGTCTTTTGCATATATACCCCTGTAAAATTTCGTTTTGCCAAATACAACCCCTCATTTAGATCTATTATCAAGAATATCCTTTAAATAGCTCGAAATGTTGTAGTTATACCCTCACCGTAACCCCGTCTACTTAACCAGAGTGAAAATGTGGGTTAAGGTAGAAAATGACTAACCTACCCTTGGTTAGTCACCCTCTCTCTCTCTCCCCCCCTCTCCGCAGGGGGAGGCTGCTCCTCGGAGGGGGAGAGGGGGGCCGGGTGGGACATGGAGGGGGGGGTTGGTGTCTGCGGGGGAGGGGTGAGGGTCTGCCGAAGTCGTAGAGCAGCGCCACGTCGGACTGGGCGCACTGGGGCTACGCAGGTTTGGGTGGGAGTGGGTGGGTTGGGGCAGGGGCTGCTAGAGGGGGAGAGGGGGCCGGTGTTGGCTGGGGCTGTGCAGGCGATGTAGGGGAGCCAGAGGGGGAAAGGGGTGGCGGAAGGGGAGAGGGCAGGGCGGCGCACAGAGGGTGGGGGTGCGGCTGACGAGAAGATTGGGGGGGGAGAGGAGGTCGCAGGGGGGCAGTGGACGACAAAGTTAGGGCCGGCCAAGGGCGCTGGTGTGGGCGGCAGTTGGGTTTGGGCGACGGGGGGAGGAATGAAGAAGAAGGGGTAGCAGAAGAAAAGGGGGGGGGGGCAGTCGCGGGTAGGGCGGGGCGAGGGGCTCCAGCTGACAGTGGTGGCTGTGGCGCAGTAGCAGCATGGTGGCGGCGGCAGGGCTGTGGCGGCGGTGCAGAAGGGAGAGGAAGAACATGAGGAGGAAGAGGGGAGGCACACGTGGGAGGGGAGAAGGTGGACTGTGGTGGCGGTGCATAGGGGGAAAGGAGGCGGGGAGGGGTGTGGGGGGTTGCATCTGTGAGCAGGCAGGGGGAGGGGGGATTGCCGGAGGGGGAGAGGGGGCCGCTTGGGGGGGGGGGGGTTCTGCCAGCAGGCAAGGGGAGGGGGGCTTGCCAAAGGGGGAGAGGGGGAAGGGGGTGCTCGCCGGAGGGGCAGAGGGGGCCAAGATCTCTCTCTCTCTCTCTCAGACTTGGGGTAGTTTGGGTATTTCACATAGCCTAACGGCATATTCTCTCAAATAGTCGCCTAGCGTAGCCGTAGACGACAGGGAACCTCAGGGGCATAGCCGCAAACATTCGAACTATTTCGAGGGTATTGTTGATAATAGGTCTAAATGAGGAGTATATTTGGCAAAATGAAACTTTACAGGGGTATATATTCAAAAATCCCATATTGAAAACTGCGAAGCCGTACTGTGTCTTCATCCTATGAGGAACCAAAGGAAAATCCTGAGTAATAAAAGTACACCTCAAGGTTCATGTTACAGGATGAATAAGCTTCATTGTATTTGTCTGTGGGGTTCAGATGATCTTGGTCTCCTAATAAGTTTAATATTTACTTGGAATATTTTTTAGGTGACGAAGGGTTAAAAGTGAAGTATTTTTTAATAATACTAACTGTTATGTTTTCATTTTGGCTTTAATCTTACTCATGTTCCATTGAATCCATTTACAAGTACTGGTAACGTCATTGCACCAAATACTCTTATAAGATAGTCATTGGTAGTTTGGTAGTGGATTCTGTTTTGAAGATTGACAATGGACCACAATTAACTGGAAGAGGAAAGACGAAATGGCATGGAGAAGTCACAGGAGAAGTGGTTCTCTACCAAGTTGCTGATGACAATACATCCCTTTACTCACTAAGGAATAAAATAAGAGAAATATTTTCTAATGCTGCTACATGTTTCCAATTTTGCAGTCTCGCATCCAAAGAAGATAATCGGATCCACATCATTGAGAAATTTTCTGTTTTAAATGATTCCTGTATTCCTACCGTTAAAGATGCAAGTGTTGTGAAAACTGCAGAAAGATTTGGATCACCTTTCCAGTTTCCTACTAACAGTGCATCTTATAGGACTCGTGGTACCTGATGTTCCTTTGGAGGAGACAAGTATTTTGAGAGAAGAAGCCTCTAAAAATAATATTGAATTAGTAAGTCTTTTCCATACCTCTTCTTCCCATCTTACACACATCTAGTTTACAATTTTCATGTATACATTATGTTCCAAATGGTGAATATAAGTTACATATACCTGCTTTATTTCATTTGGTTGTGTTTCTATCAGGAAGAAGATTTCTTTTACTTTTCATGGTAAAAGGTGATGTTGATATGTAAATAGTGATTAAAGTGCCAATCAGTCCATATGAATAAAACATTGACTTCATTTCTAGAAAGATACTGGAAATTCATGTCTCGGCTCCGATTTAGTGTGAGAAATATTTTCTGAAGTTTGGAAGCTGAAAGTTTTTGTTATTTAATCATGTTATATGATATATTTAAAACCTAAGTTTCTGAGAAGCCTTTCATAGACAAATGCCATCTCCCTTGAAAATTCATTGTTTTTGAGAACAGCAAATATTCTGCGGAATTCTGTCAGCAAGTCTCCTCTGCCCTTGTGAACTATCTGCAATGCACTGTGACTCAACTCAGATTTAAGCAACAAGGGAGGCTTATTCTAATGCATCAATGTTCATGCTTGGCAGTCATGCCTATCAATTTATTCTTGAAGCCAAAAAAATTCAAGTTACTTTATTATATCATTATGTGATCTGTCTCAGTACTGATATAAAACAAAGTCTTGTTTTTCTCATCTATTCCATATGAATGTGTAGACATGTATAGAAATATTAAATGCATTCACATCTGAAAATTAATTTTCACTGTCTTAGTTTCACGGTGAAGGGTTTGCATTTTCATTTTTTTTGGGAAAAAGAAGAATCACGGTAAATATTTCCTACAAAATAAAAATTCACGGGAATAGTTTCCAGTAAAAGAAAACGAAAGGGTTTGCATTTTTTTTTGTAGAAAATCCGGTGAAAACAGAACTCCACATTTGCAATGGACATTTTTCCCTCCCAGAGGAGGAGATGGGTGGGAAAACTTCCCCAGGATCCATTTCCCCGTGGGGAAGGTGGGGAGAAAGATCTCAGGAGAAAAATAATATTATGAGCATCTGCAAAATAATTTCCCAATTACCAATTTCACATGCTTGCAAAACTCATGAAAATGGATGGGAAAAAAGGAACATGGGAAAAATTGAGAAATGCAAACCCCAATCTTTTCTTCATCTAAACTGGAGCAGGGCTATATCTCCTGCTCCTTTTTTTTTGGAAAGTGGGTGGTACTACAATTGTATTAAATGTAAAATCGGGATGCACAAGTATAGTCAATATATTCCCAAAAGATCCCTGCACAACCAAAGGTCCACACTAAGGCGGGGTGTCACACGCTAACCCCCTAACAAAATACAAACCGAGGAGTTGTGTGTGTCCACTCTACATAGATGCTCAGCCCATTCCCTCACTTTCTCACAAATGAAAGAGACAACCCTATCCAGACCTCTAGCTTCTCTTTTGAAGGTTCCATTGTTTCTTTCTCCTTATAAGGCCCATAGGGTGGCGTGGAGGATAGGCCACCAGATTGGTTTGTCCCTCTTAGGAGCCCAGTTTATGTGCCACTCTCCAAATAGTTGTAGCATACTCCCCTGAGTGCCAATAGAACACTAAATCCTACTGGTGATCTTTCCTCATATCTTGGGGTTCCAAATCTTCATGACGAAGTGGTGGCACATCCCTCCATCCGAGATGAAACTGTACGTTGACCTGATTGAAAGCATCCCTCTTTTTCCCACATCCACCACCAATGGTCGACTATGCCTGACTCTGGAGCAAAATCTAGTAGGAAGCGGAGGAGTTTCTTCAGTTGGTCCATCTCATCTGGCCTGAGGTTCCGCCTGAAGGTCGGCATCCATGTGCCTTCTGAAAGGTGAGAATCAAAAGTCTCGAAGACCAAGGCTAAAGGTGCAACTGAGATCGCAAAGAACTTCGGAAAGGTTGTCTCAAGGGTGAAGTATCCATACCATCTATCTTTCCAGAACTGACACTTTGTCTATTTCCTAGCCGAATCTGAATGCTAAATGTAATGATGCCCCTACATTGCAGGATGCCCCTCCAGATGGGTGATATATTATGCGGAGAAGCTAGGACCAAGTCCCAGTCCCTGGTTTTGTCATAGTATCTCTACCTAATGACCTGTGACCACAGTCCACTATTATCAACTTCAAGCTTCCGTAACCATCTGCACACTAAAGTCAGGTTAAAATCTCTGATATGTTTGATGCCCACTCCTTCCATGTTCTTTCCCTTATATACTCTTCCCTAGCAGATATCATGTCAACCTCTGCATCTATTTCCACTGCCATGTTAGAGAAATCCTGATTGAGCAGACTCCAAATGTTTTGGCAACCGTCTTTGGGATACGGAAAAAGGACAAATAATAGACAGGAAGGCTATTCAACATTGATTTGCACCACACCATTCTCCCCCCATAAGAAAGAAGTCTCGCCTTCCATCCTTGTAGCCTGGATTCATACCCATGCACCACACTTTGCCAATCACTGCAATATAACACCCATGGAGACAACGGGAGGCCCAAAATAGGAGAAAGGAAACTTTCTTATTCGACATCTCAGGATGAAAGCTGCTCTCCTAAGAGACCTAATGTCCATATTCACTCTCACTTTGTGGCTCTTGTTGAAATTTCTTTGAGCCCATTGGCTTCTTCCAATAGCTCTAGCATCATCCTGGCAACATAAAGCTGGTTCTTGTCCTTTGCTAGAAATAAAATGGTATCATTAACATGTTGCAGGTGAGTGATGCAGGCAATGTCTATCTCAACTTGGAAGCCTCTGATCAAACCTAATGATTTAGCTCTCAGCCACATCCTGATTAGTATGTGTCCTACCAAAACAAAGAGAGGGGACATGGGATCTCTCTGACGGAGTCCTCTACCACTGTGGAATGGAGTAGATGGCTGGCCATTAACTATGATTGCAAAGGTGGCCGACGAGATGCACCTTCGGATCTAAACAATCCATCTATCATCAAAGCCCATCTTTTCAAGAACATCAAACATGTATTGTCAATTAACATGATCATAAGCTTTCTCAAAATCTAGCTTCTGGACAATCTTTTCTTCCTTTGGTTCTTCATGGCATACAAACATTCTTGTCTTACTAGAAAGTTTTCCTGGATGTGCCACCACTTGATAAATGCCCCTTGATGTCCACTAACCATTTTGTCAATCACTTTGTCTAGTCTCATGGCGAACAACTTGGTATTGATCTTGTATATTTCATTCAGCAAACTGATAGGTCTGAAGTCTGAGAAGCATTGTGTACCTTGCTTCTTAGGGATGAGGACTAAGAGGGTTTTGTTGATGCCCCTTAAGTGTGCCATACCTTTCTGAAATTCCCAAAGTGGATGTTCTTTTTGATGATCTTCCAACATTTCTAGAAGAAGGCCATTGGGAAGCCATGTGGGAATGGGGCTTTGTCAATTGCAAGAGAGAAAATTGCCTTTTGAACCTCTTCCTCCGAGCAGGGCTGGAGAGGGCTTCACTTTCTTTAAGAGAGAGTTGAGGGAATAGTCCATCAACGATTACAGGTCTCACCCATGGTTGGCCGAAACCGATATGTTTCGGCTGAAACGTATCGGTTTCGGCCGGTATCGAAACGAAACCGGGCCTACTCACTATAGCAGGTCCGAAACTTAAAAAAAAAATTAATGGTTTCGGACGAAACAGTATCGGTTTTGCCCGAAACTCACCCGTTTCGGTCCGAAACCGGACTTGCTCAATGCATTTTTTGGCCTTTTTTGAATGTTTTGAACCTGTTTCGGCCGAAATCGAAATCGAAACTGGTACATTTCGGTTTCGGTCCTGGCCGAAACGGGTACCGAAACCGGTACTGCCATCCTTGGTCTCACCATGTTGTCTATAGTGAGAAGTTTAGAGTAAAAGTCTTTGGCCTTCATCTTGATATCCTCATCCCTTGTGATGAGTTGGTCACTTACTTTGATAGAAGCAATGGAGTTGATTCTCCTTCTCCCGGAGGCAATTCGTTGAAAATAAGTAGTATTCTTATCTCCTTCCTTAAGTCATTTCTCTCTTGATCTCTGTTTCCAGTAGATCTTTTCTCTTGTGACGATCTCTTCAAATTCTGACCCTGAGACTATTTCTGAGTCACTTGTCTAATTCATCCAACAGCCTTGCCTCCTCCAAACTGTCTAGCCCCTCAATTTGTTATAGGATCTTATCCTTAACAGCTTTGCTTGGTAAAGTTTTGTATGTATCCCAATCCTTTAGTACTCATGCTACGTTCTTTAGTTTGCCTCACTAGTCTAGCCATGGAGGACTGCTCATGTTTCTGAAAATTCCGAGTTCATCTGACTATATCCATAAAGTCCGCCTCTTTGAACCAGTATGTTTTAAGTCTGAAATTTCGCCTCCTTTAATTTCTGCGGCTCATCTTCAGCACAATGGATTTGTGATCCGATACCGGTCTTGCCAACGAGGTTGTTTGCGTAATGGTCCTCCCAATCATTTAAGACTAGAAACCTGTTGATTGTGGAGCATGCAGGTTTTGCCCTTATACTCGACCAGGTAAATTGAGCATTGGACAGTCTGATGTCTATCAATACAGCCTCATTTATGAATTCATTGAAGTCATCGATTTCCCTCGAGTGATAGTGATTGCCTGTCCTCTCCCAAGGTGCAGCAACTACATTAAAATTGCCGACCACACATCAAGGCCAGCTTGAATTGTGGTGATACAAGAGCAATTCCTTCTAGAGAGATCTTTTCCCCTTCTTGCTTTGAGGACCAAACATCTCGGAGAAGTCCCAGGAGAATACATCCCTTACATTTTGGAAGTGGAGGGAAATAATCCCACGGCTGATTTGTCTTTCTCTACCTCTTCTACCCCAAACTGGTTTCAGAGGATCATGATGCCACCACCCCTCCCCTTCGTCGGGGAGGCCACACCTGGCTCCCTTGATTTCTTTCATGATAGATTCCCCATCTCCTTCACATTCGGATCCTTACAGGCACAATATGTCAACATTGCATCTCCTGATTAGCTCCTTCACCGCCCTCCTCTTTTCACCCCTACAGATCCCCCTGACCTTCCACAAAACAATTCTCATCTGGACAAAGAGATGCTCCGACCCCCTTTTCCTTTGACTCACTCCTCCTCTCCTCTCCTACATCACCTCCTTTTCCACCCTCTTCTACGATTTTCTTCCCTTAGCATTTCTCTCAATGCTAATCAACCACCTCTTTTGTACCTTGGTAAACACCCTTTTAAGGCTTCTCTCCAACCCCGCAAAGGATATTCTCAGTCCCCACCTTGTTCGCCAGCTACCTCACTCGCGCATCCGTCAACCTCTCCACCACCCCAACCAACTCTTTCACCTTCTCCCTACCCAATCTGCATCTCTCTGACAGACCCTTTCCATCAGATAGTCCCCCTTCTGACTCCCTCTCCTCCCCCGATGTGTCCGGGATGATCTCTTCACCTTCGGACAGGTGCTCTACTTCTTGGGCTTCCTGTGCAGCCCCATCCTTCTAGCCTCTCTGTCATGTGGGTGGCAGCTGTCCTACTGGCTGAGAGCTCCCAAGGACCCAGCCAAGACGCGCGGTAGTCAAGGCGGCCGCCTAGGCGTCGCCTAGGCGCCTAGGCGCGGTTGAAACGGCCAAGCGGACGAACGCTTTTAACATCACTCAAAAGGCGAACCGGGCGGTCGCCTAGGCGGGCTGGGCGCCAAGGCGGCCGCCCGGTCGCCTTAAACGCGCGGGTCCGAGTCCGACCCGTTAAACCCCCACCCATTTAGGTTAAACCCCCCGATCCTCCTCTCCCAGGCGGCAGCTCCCCCCCGTCCCGACCCGACCTCCCACTCCCCCTCGATCCTCCTCTCCCAGGCGGCAGCTCCCTGCCCTAGCTGCTCGGCCGCCGACGTGCGCGTGCGACGTCCCCTCCTCCCCGGCTGCGACGTCTTACTCCTCCCCGGCTGCGTCTTCCCCCGCGGGCCCCGGCGACAACTCCTCCCCGGCTGCGAACCGGCTGCGACGTCTTCCTTCTCCCCGGCTGCGACTTCCCCCTCCAACCCGGCTGCGTCTTACCCCACGGGCCCCGGCGAAAACTCCTCCCCGGCTGCGAACCGGCTGCGATGTCTTCCTCCTCCCCGGCTGCGACTTCCCCCTCCTCCCCGACTGCATCTTCCACCGCGGGCCCCGGCGACAACTCCTCCGCGCCTGCAACAACTCCTCCACCACCGTCATCGGAGCGCGGAGCCACCGCCGGCGCCGCGGCTGATCCTCTCCGCCGCCGGTTAGTCCCCCATGCCCCTCTCTCTCTCTCGGCTCTCCCCCCCGGCGCCCCTCTATCTGTCTCCCTCCTCTCCCCGACTCCCTGGCCCCTCTCTATCTACCTCCTCTCTCTCTCTCTCACCGGAGCAACCCCCCCGGCCCCTCTCTGTCTCCCTCCTCTCTCTCTCTCACCGGAGCAACCACCCCGTCCCCTCTCTGTCTCCCTCTCTCTCTCTCTCACCAGAGCGAGGAGAGCCAGAGAGGCCCCTCTCTCTGTCTCCCCGCTCTCTCTCTCCCTCTCTGTCTCCCTCCTCTCTCTCTCTCTCACCGGACCGGAGCAATCCCCCCTGGCCCCTCTCTGTCTCCCTCCTCTCTGTCTTCCTCTCTGTCTCCCTCCTCTCTCTCTCTCTCTCTCTCTCTCTCTCTCTCTCTCTCTCTCTCTCTCTCAGTCTCACGACTCTCATCGGAGGTCCGGAGCTCTCCCCCCGGCCCCCCTCTCTCTCTCCCTCTCTCCCTCTCTGTCTCCCTCCTCTCTCTCTCTCTCTCTGTCTCACGACTCTCACCGGAGCTCTCCCCCCAGGCACTGGCCCTCTCTGTCTCACTCCCCTCTCTCTCTCTGTCACTGGGCTCCCCTCTCTCTGTCTCGATCCTCTCTCCAGTCTCTCTCCCTCTCTGTCTAACTAACCTGAGGGACTCGCCAGTCGCCATTTTTTAATGACGTGATTTGTTATTTGTTAATAATTTTTTGTTTGGTAGGATTTATTTTCCATATTATGTCTAATATCTCTCAGGATGGAGCTAATAAAAAGATGAAGTTAAAAAAATATAGCCCACAGGTTAGTGTGTTTAACCCTTTGGCCTTTATTTTCTGTAATTTTCTTGATGTTATTATGTTCTTTTTGTGATTTTTTGAATTATTTTTAGATTTTTCTGTATTTTTTTGATGCAATTTAATTTTCTATAATTGTTATGCAATTTAAATACTGCAATTTCTTCATGCTTCTGAATTTTTTGTATTTTTTCTATAATATTTTCATATATTTTTTGTTATTTTATATATTAGGAGATATATATTTTAGATTTTTTAATCAGTGGCCAAAGTGTCGCCTAGGCGACGCCTAAGCGGACGCCTTGTCGCCTAAGCGCTTAGAGACCCCGTGAGCGCCTTGGTTCGCCTTGTCGCCTTGACAACTATGCGCGCACCAACGGTTGTCTGTTTGCTTCGGCCCTTCCTTGAGTCCCGAGCCCTTCCAAGCTTGCTGAAGCTTTTCCGGCAGGTGTCCGGCTGGGAATCGGTGTGGCAGGCTTGCTGCCGGTGCCGCCTGGACCTGGTTGCCTTCCTGAAGCATGGGCCGCAGGTGCGGACACGCGCCCAATGAGAGAGGCAGTGTAGACAGAGGCCTCTCCTCCTGCCGGGGGTGCCGCCGGAAGGGGCTGTCCGGGATGGTAGGGACAGCGGTGATTGTTGGTGCCGGCCATCGGGCGGGATGGGAGCCCCAATTTGTCTTAGGTTTGCAGACACAGTGTAGTGATTCGGGCGGAGCCGCGGAGGAGGAGACTGAATATCAGGCCCACAACACCCGATAACCCCGTGACTACCGGTAGCATGTAAGTCGTGGGTACTATGGGTCGGGCAGCCTGCTACCTGCAGACTTGGCCTAGGGGATCTAGATGGGTCCGGCTTGCCTCCCCTTAGACTGGTCATCGAGTTGTCCGGAAGCCCAGGGGCTGGTCCGTTTACCGGTCCAGCAGCGTGTGGTGGCCCACCCGGCCCAGCCGGGGGACACCCTTGTTTGAGTTTGAATCGGGGTTGCACCGCTGCCGCACCTGTAAGTCCGGCTGGATGCACACCCGGACTACAAACTCGTCTCCCCCCTGGGTGAGAGAGATCACTTGAGGCACCCCGGCAGGGCTGGACGCCCATATTGTAGCTTCCATGGTGGTCAGCGCCCCGGCCGGTATGAGGCGAAGGCTTCCAGGCTCCACAGACCCGAAGCTCCGGACCAAGTAGGAGATCCCCTCCTCGTCACACAGGACGAGAGGTACCACTATGGGCATGATGCGGATGCCGAGCTCCCTTGGATTAGGGAAGGTGCCCCTCTCTAGAGCCCAGTGTTGGACTCAGAGAATGATTCTGCCAGCCACAAGGAACCCCTTTTCTGCCATTGCATCCACCACCTCCACCTGTCAGCTGACGGCAAGGAGACCACCATCCCCCCGACCTTGCACACTTCCCATTGGCCGGACTCATCTGACCGTGTGTTTAGGAGATCATAGATCCGGATCCACGCACCTGGCAAGGGCGACAGGTACAGGCAGCGGCAGAGCCATTTGGTCTGTCCATGGAGGAGGTCGGAAGGGATGCACCCTACCTCTAGGTAGTCCAGCCTCCCTTCCGGCTTGTCGGAGGTGGCGCCTTATTCTGGACGATGTCAGCAAAGGAAACCTTAAACGGGAATCCCCTCGCACCTCTTACGGACTCCGGCCCCTTACCTTCCCTCCGGTGCCCTGCAGGACCTCTGCAAGTGGCCCGGTCTCCTGCATTGGAAGCATACCAGACCTCTAAAGGAAGACGATGGCCATGCTGTCTCCCTATGTCCGCCTCCGCCTACCATCCCATCTGTTCCCCAGTGAAGCGGCAGGCCGGGGAAGGCCATTTGGGGGCCGCCGCGTTCCAGGGGAACGCAGTTTGCCCTGGATGCACACGACGGCGGCCGCGACATCCTCTCTCTCAGAAAGGGATCTGAAAGGAATGTGTGTCTGTTTGTGTGTTAGCTATTTTCTGTTCTTTTCTTGTTGCTCCTCATGGAAGTCTAGGTATTGATGACATGCTATATTGCACATGTACTTCCCTCTCTTTCCCATTCTACAAGCATTATAGCATTTTGCATGCGTCAAGTATCCTGGAAGATGGCCTTAGGTCCCCAGTGATTGATTTTCTCTCAAAGTGGTCGATGACCACAACTAATTTTATAAGAAAAGAGCAATTTATGTGGAGCAGGCACAAGTGAATAGGTGCTCGTCTTTAACTGCCACAATTAATTTGAAAAAGAAAAGAGTAATTTACAATTTTACATGGAGCAGTCACAAGGGAAGAGGTTGTCATCTTTAACAAGTGGTGGAAATGGTACATGAATCTTAGAATCCCTTCTCACTCTGAAGGAAAGTACTGATAACCTGAATGATAAATTGATAGTATCCATGAATATATTTCAGATTTGCAGTTAACATCATCTTTCTCTGTGAAGGCAGATGAAGAAAAAAGACTTTTTGAAGTCGGAACCTTACTTCCTGGGAAGCAGGATTCAGTCATTTTGCCATTCATCCTGCTCCCAAGAGTGCTCCTGCTCCATGTTCCTTCCCCCTCTCAAAAAGAGGAATTGAATGTAGACTAAAAAAACATTCCTCCCTCCTCTTCCATCTTGTTCCCATTACATCTTCTATTCCCCGTTGCCACTCTGTTTGTAAAGTTCCCATCACTCGCATTAGATCAGATTACTTCTTTAGGCAGCAGACAGTGTTTTGCAGAATTTTGAAAGCAGCTTTGGATCCACTACATTCTATTGCTTCTTATCCAAAGTGACCAAAGAAATGCTGGGAGTAGAATAAACCAACTTGTCTTCTTTTGCCTACCTCATCTGGTTCCAGAATTTAATAAAAGAAAGACAATCTTCTGGGAACTGTTGCTGCACTCGAAAGCGTACTATAGACTCTGATACTTCCATTGTATGATGACCGATAAATGGTAGAACTTTCCAAAAACATGCATGAATATGGGTTGTGGTTTTGAATTTCCTAGCCAGGTTACTCTCTTAATGCCTAAACAAAGTGAACCAAAAGGAAGTTTAGATTTTGGATGGCAGATATCCAGGCCATAGCTAATTTAAGCCATTCAATTCCTCTTCTTCTAGCACTTAGGATGTGTTTCCCTCAGCCTTATGCATGCTTAATCTACCAGGACATCCCCCAGCTCATGGTGTTGGAGGCATACCACACTGGGCAAAAGCTGCCATATTTAATTTGAGTTTCTTTGCAAGTGCTTATATGTTTGGATGATATTCACTGAAACCTAACTCTATGTATTTACAGAAAGTGAAAAAAAGGACGTGGATCTGTTCATATCTGGGTCATGGATGCTGTGTTTGCAAGTTGTTGTCTGTGTTCTTTTATTGTTACATGCATGGTGCTTTTGTATAAACTCTGCATTTAAAATGGAAAATTAAAATCAGGAGCACATATACCCTTTCTTTTTCCCTCTCCCTCCCTCCCTCTCTATAGCACACACACAGTTCTTAGTGTTTAACATTTGATAATATCTCCTTATTTATTTTTTTCTATTCAGCTGACATTGTTGCTTAATTGATCTCACATCTACATCATAGGTCCTGCTCACAACACCTACGACACCAACACAACGAATGAAGGCTATTGTTGATGCTTCAGAAGGATTTGTATACCTTGTAAGTTGTAGTTTTCTTTGTAAGTTCCACTAAGAAGATGCAGGCTGTGTTCAGTAGCTTCATGAAAGTGTCGTTTCTTAAAAATATTTGTGCATGTGCCTGTTCAATTTTTTTGTTATTGGATTTGTAACTTCGCAGATGAAAAATCAAGAACTTCTGGGGTGAATTTTACCAGGGTTTATATATCTTGTTGCAGGTTGTGTTCACTAGATTCATGAAATTGATATTTCTTACTAGCTAGCCATTTTGGGTGAGTCAGAGAGGAACCTAGCTAGACAATTTGTGTGAGTCGGAGAGGAACATCTCTTATCTATTCATGTTTGTACTACCTCTGTCTATCTTATTAATAGAATTGGTGGTATTACCCACACCTCTTCTTAGAAAAAAAAGGAATGTGCAGCTAATGTCAAGATCAATTGATCATTTACTCCTCTAATTTTTGTAATAACCTATTTTCTGTCATCAAGCAGAAAAAAACCTTCACCTTGATGGGGGATTTTATCCTCCAAATCTTTTTATAGTGCTCATATCTGGCCCTTGTACAAGGATTTCATAGAATTTCTCTGAGAAGGCTTCCCCCTAGTTCCCAGATGATTTATCCTTTCTATCTAGCTGTGATTTCTTGTAGTCAAATTTCATAAATAATAGCATCAATATATTATGAAACCAAGGAATTTACAACTGGTCACAGAGAATGAACATAAGATAACAGACATGAATCCTACTGAACTGCAGATCCATAGCTGGACTTGGTTATATGAGTTTCAATGAAGAGTCTTGTAGCTTTATAATTTTCGATACTAGTCTGGAACTTCTTGTTTAATCTAAATTAATTACTAAGTTAGATTAAGATCAGAATGTGAGGTAGATCTGGTTTTGGATCTTGGTTGAGCCATGGCATGTTTAAATTCCACAACTGCTTATAGTTTAAGGAAAAAGAGTTCAATTTATTTTCAAGTCTCAGTTGAATTTTCTGTTAGATTTGAGTTTATTGAGATGAACCAATCATAGTTTGATAAGTCATGAGCTCCTCAAAATTCAATTATCACTAGGAGAAGAGATTAATGTACTCTAATGTTCCTTTAAATAACTTGGCGTGTAATGTACATCTGTTTGGTTAGTATGCATGTAAGAGATAATAATCACTATAAATAATCCGGAAGTAATTGTATATTGTGTGCTTGTATATGTGTGTACGCCACATCCTTATTCTTATATTTTAATGAAATTGAACTCTTATTACACTTTTTTGTTACAATAATACTATAGGAACATAAGATATGTATATATGCAACAAATCCCACATAAAATTAGAAAGGGCCTTTATAAACTTTCATTTCATTGGTATTTGTTCATGTTGGATTTTCGTTTGGCAATGGGTGATTGTAATTTTTATTAGCATAATTTACATAATTATGTTTAGACTATTTTCTTATTCGAAATTATTAATTTAATGAAAGCTATGTAAGATAACTTATGATATGGTGATATTTGAATTATGTTGGTCGATCTGTTTTTTTGTCCTCTTAATAAATGTAAGATGACACAGGAGGAAGAAATTAGAATCTACTGAAAATACGTACTTGTAACAATGAATAAATATAGGGCAGAGTGGTTACTGCAATGTTGGGCTACTAATAGCAAGGTTTTCCATACTGGTCTGGTACAGGGCGAACTGCCCGTACCGGACCGTACCAGCCACAGACCGGTCGCGAATAAATATAGGGCAGAGTGGTTACTGCAATGTTGGGCTACTAAAAATCTAAAAGTTATATCCTTCCTAGACACACACGATTATATTGTTAATTACTGGTACTTTTAGAAGTATGTCAACTTGGTTTGGTTAACATACATATTACTGATGATGACGACCCCGAGTTCTCACCATAGATTTACTTAAATAGGTGAGCTCTGTTGGAGTGACTGGAGCACGTGCATCTGTGAGCTCTCGCGTACAATCTCTTCTTCAAGAAATCAAAGAGGTACTCCTATCTTCTTCCTCTAAATAATTCCCTTATCATAGATGTTGTTTATTTCATTAACATGTTTTTATCACTTAAATGATCAGCTAAATTTGTTTATACTCTAAAATGATCAGCCAAAATTTATTTATATGTCATTATGAGAACATTATTTGTCAAGAAAACCCTCATTTTGTGGACATCTTGGATTTGTGTCCAGCTTTATGCTGATTTTAAGTACTGTGCTTTTTTCACATGTTTACAGTATTAAGAAATCTATTTCATTCATTCCCTTTGATGTCATTTTCTAATACATGTGATGCTTGACAAATTGCACAATTGATTTACCATATAGACTTACTAAAGATTAAGAGATATATTGAGAAACAAGCCATTTTCTATTGCTGCTACTGAGCACTCAACCATTGTTCTCCTGTCCAATTTATTTTATTTGCTTGTAAATGAACATTTATTATTAAATTTTTCTCCTTGAAATAATGAGATGATCAGCATCCACCTTTTGTGAATGCTTGTCTTTTCTCCATGGACGTAAGAGCCTTTTGCAGCAAGTCAGTGTGCTTTCATCCATGGCTAAAGGATCATTTATTTGTTTTCTATTGGGTAAGAGTAAAATAGTATGAAGCTCTTTACTCATATTTTACATAGGAGGGAACAGCATTATGTGCATGTTCAGGCTTAACTGACATTGGCATATTTGCTAAATCTGCAGAGGTGACTATCTGTAGGCTTGACTGCACACAGTGATCCATGTGATTGAGCCATTCTTTACTAGATCATGTCATAGAAGAAGTCAACTCTGTTTGTATGATTTGTAGGACAGTCTTTATTGAACACAATCTAAATATTGGACAATTCATTGTGATCAGCCAATTAATCATATAGACAAGAAAAATACTCTCCTAGAATAATGATGTTTCACACAGCAACCTTTTGAGTCAAATTGCATTGGCTAGTAACTTTGAGATTAAATGTTAGAGAAACACTTGCTACACCGGTGGCAGTGTAGTTATTGACTACACTGCCACCAGTTTTACTTTTTTTAATATTTTTTGAGTGGGGCCCACGCCAAGCTATGTTTGTGTGGGCCCCAAGCCCATCTGACATGGCTTGCACGGTGAGCCAAAAAAAGGCGGGAATAGTGCAAATTTTCATTTTTTTTGTCATGGGGCCCAAGATAGATGGGCGGCTTGGGGTCCACCCCAAGGTAGCTTGGCGTGGGCCCCACTCAAAAAAAATAAAAATGGGGTAAAACTAGGCCTGTCAACGGAGCGGATACGAAGCGAATATATGACTATCCATATCAGCTCCGTTTTAAATTTCGAATTATCCGATTTTGATCCGCTCCGATTTGAATTCGGATACGAAGCGAATATATGACTATCCGTATCCGCTCCGTTTTAAAATTCGAATTATCCGATTCAAATTCAAAAGTATATAAATACAATTATAAAATATTAAAAGTATATAAAATATAACTATAAAATGTCAAAAATATATAAAATAAACTCTAAATTAAAATACAACCATAAAATGTCTAAAATTTTCTACAATATTATTTATTTTATAATATATTATTTAAAAATATGTATTATATGATATATAATATTACGAACGGATATTTTTCGAAGCGAATATTATAATATCCGTATCCGCTCCGATTCGAATTTGGATATTATCCGTATCCGAAAAAACGAATACGAATTCGAATATTATCCGTTAATACAGATTCGAATTCGAAGCGGATCCGGATAATATCCGAATCCGTTGACAAGCCTAGGTAAAACCAGTGGCGGTGTAGTTAATAACTACACCACCACCGGTGTAGTAAGTGTTTCTCTAAATGTTAAGGGTTTGACCACACAGATCACTTCATGCACTTGAACCTAGTGAATATTTCCACTTTGCAAATGCACTTATTTGTCTTGAAATAGTCAACTTGGGAAAAACTCACCTTGAAAGGTTGTTGTGTCCTAAAGTTTTTTGATAACGATAATGCATAGACTTGTACACGTCGCATTCTTATTTTTTTCCCCCTTCTTTGTTTATCCCCATTTTACTTATTTTGTATATAATATTTATGAGTCATGAGATAGTTCCATGTTTTATTTTAGACTTCTAAACAAGGATGAAAAATTCTTTCGTTATGAGGCCCCGAGTTCAAGTAGCATATTTTAATGCCGCCTTTTCAACTCCCATTTCCCTTCAGATTTTATCCTCAGCATCTTATCATACCCACATAGACAATTGTGACAACAATCACATTCAGCACATTTGATTGGTCAGCACGGAGCACATCAAAAGCTGTAATTTGTTTCGGTTAATCAATCAGAGCCTGTGTGCGGTAGACTCAAAATAACCATCTTGCCTTCTAACGAGACTAACAAAATGTGGTCCAGCGATGCTGCATGCTTGTGGTTCTTTTAAACTTTGTTTTTGCATTTTTCTGAATGATTTGATTTGCCTTAACCATTCACAGGCGACAACTAAGCCTGTTGCCGTTGGGTTTGGAATCTCTAAACCAGAACATGTCAGACAGGTTGGTTCTAAGCATTCACGGACTAGTCCTTTTCGTTGAACTGTCAACTCGTGTATGTGAGTCTCAACTTTGTGTTTAAAATTTCAGGTAGCCGGATGGGGAGCAGATGGTGTCATTGTGGGTAGTGCCATAGTTAAAATTCTAGGTGATGCCAAATCTCCTCAAGAGGGGTTGAAGGAGTTGGAGAAGTTCACCACGTCCCTAAAAGCTGCAATCCCTTGAGAATGGTTTGGTGGGTCGCCTGGGAAAGCTGGAGAAGGCACGTGTTTTTGGGAATAAAAAGTGCAGTTGTCATGTTTTGTAGTGCTGAAGTTTTGTGCCTTCTCGCATCTGATGCATCTCGAAGATGGTGTGATTTGGGGTATTGGGGTCGTGTGTATTCTTTATAGTGTACAACATTTGCAACTGAAAAGCAGTCGTCGCTTTGTTCCAGATTTTCCTTCACAATCATTACTGTCATATCATTACCGTTCACTTACCTTCAGTCGGTCATGGGATTGTGCTGGAGCTCTTGATTGCAGGTCACTAATGGGGATCTCGATCTCGAATGTTGCCCAAGGTCTTACAAAATAAGGAAACAACATGTTCTACCATCGGTTTCACCATCGTGTTTAAATCATAACAAATCTGATTTATTTTCTTTGGTTTTGTTTAGGAATTTGTCTGGATTTATCCGCATTTTTTGTGCCCTACTAGAAGAGCCCCGCTCCCTTCGGGTTTGTGCTTCTTGGAATGCTGCACCACGGAAATCTATTGTCTCCTCTGGCAGCTCTAATCGAGATCAATTACTCTCTTGATCCCAAAAGAGAGAGAGAGAGAGAGAGCAGATCGACTACTCCATTTTTTTTCTGCACTATTTGTACTCTTGCATCTCAGCTCAGCTTTTTGTTTACATTATTTTTTATTTTTTAAGATTTAATCAAACGGCTGAGATGGATCGAAGGACAAGCGGTATGAAGAGATAGAAGTAGACGATCTCAATCCAGCAAAGCTCCATCATTCCTCCCCTACAAACTTTGTGAGGCCTCCCGGATCCTGCCTCCACCTGTCTACCTACCACCTCAACTTCCTCACCCACACCCAAAAATACCTCTACAGCTCTACTCTTATGAAGGGGTGTGGGTCGTCCCACGCTCCAAATGTGTAGACCAACTCCTACCAGACCTAGCAAAGGTTATTGAGTAGGCAGCCTAAATGGTTAGTCTGCAAAAAATTTATTCACAAAGTCCATGTAACATATGATTATGGAACTGTTACGAGTAGGTACATCCATCTGTACTCACAAGTATCGTGCCCTAAGGCCCTCTTTGTTAATAGGTTAGCATAAGAACGAATATCTCATTCTACCATTTTTCTTAACTGGACTCAGAATAAGTGATTCGACCTCATTCCCTCGAATGAGTTGTTCTACCGTTTCCTCATATTTGTGTTGCCTTTACCCCATGTCTGTAAGATCCACCCAAAGTCGGTTACTGCAAAACCGACGAACAAGCCATCCTCACCGGGTGCAACCGACGAATAGGCCACCCGATTCCTGCTATTCGTTTATGGTGCTCCACCCGTAGGCCCTCTTCTGGTACCCTCACATCATGAATCTCCTTCCCCCACCATCCCTGGTATGACATGCGCTCATTCCATTTGTGAGAACCCGTGTCTGTCTGGTTAGATTCCTTGGACCCTGATCCCTCATTTTTATTTTTCTTTAACACTAATCCATGTCCCCTCTCAGAACCGCGTCACCCCAACATTTGATATCGACATTTCTTCTCTGTATTAATAATAGTTGATACCACACCCAAGTGTGCCAAAAGGGTGAGGTGTCCTCCCATCAGTCTAAAAGTCTAACTAAGTGGACTGATTGATGGGATAGAAAAAGAAAAGGAGTGGATTCTGAAGAACTCTCACGTCAGTCTAGTTGGGGGACTAACGAAATAGGTGGAAGGCGTACAACAAGCCTTACTCTTTCCTCTAATATCTATTCTCTTTAATAAACCTCTTTTCCCTACTTGATGACTCTACTCCAAACCCTGTCGCCCTTTTGCGACCCATTCTTTATTCGGGTCAATAACTCTCACGTCAGTCTAGTTGGACTAACGAAATAGGTGAAAGGCATCCAAGAAGCCTTATAAGGTGTTTGGGAATCATTTTTTTTTAAAGTTATGTCTATCTAAAAAATTATATTGTGTCAATTTTTAATTTAACATTTAAAATTGATAAAATTTGACACTTCATGTTTGACATTAGTATTATAATTTTTAAAATTTGTTTAGACATTATCTAACAGATAACTCTTCGTAATTTAAAAATGATTAAAGTAACAATTCAACAGAGATTGGTATCATTCATAAAAAGTAAAAATAACTATAGCATAATATTTCGAACATGATGTTTAAAAAATTATAATCATCAAGACCCGTGTCTCATGTTCACATAATCCTCTCACATTTTCAATGTAATTCTATTTCGAAGTTGTTTACCAAGATAACATTATGTATTTTGTGTTGTTAAACTATGTTGTTCTTCAAATCTGATTCTTTCTTGATGTATTCGTTCTACTTCTCTATCAATATATGCACCATGTTCTCTTTCAATTTGTTACGCCGACAGGAAGAGGAGAGGGAGATCTTAGGGGTGCAGGGGGGACGAGGGGTGCAGGGGAGACATGGCCGCCGTCGGAAGAGGAGAGGGGCAGTGGAGATGCCGACCAGAAGAGGGGAGGGAAAGGGAAGGTGGGACGTTGGCCGAAAGAGGTGTGGGCACCAGCGGATGCGGCTGACCGGAAGAGGAGCGCAGGGGAAGTGGCCGGTTGGGAAAACGACGCTGGAGAGGGGGAGGGGTGCAGTGGAAGTAGCCGGCCGGGAAACGACGCCGGAGAGGGGAGGGGTGCAGGGGACTGTGGGGGTTGCGGGTTGCATACCTTGTGGGTTTTGAACGACGCCCACAGAGGTGAGGGAGATGCCGGGAGGACGATATCATTGGGTGAGGGAGACGACACCGCTGGAAGAGATGAGGGAGATGCCGCAGACGACGCCCCGCAGACGACGCCGCTGGAGGTACCCCAAAGTCACGGATCACTCCGAGTGGGTTGAGTACTAGTAACTAGGACTCCACTTTGGAAGAAAATAATGATGCGTGTGAGTTGAGCGTCTTTAGATTTGAGCTTAAATCTCTCGCACTCCGTAAAAATTTGAACATCATCGTACTATATTCATCGTTATCTAAAAAAAAAAGTCATTACATTTTGTATTTTTATTTTATCGCAGAGAACCTAACAAGACTAACAAAACCCGTGTGTAAATACAGCTCGGTTACACCGATCAGGAGCCGCCTTGTCTGGAAGAGCATCAAGAGACGTGTGATATTGCGTACAGTTGCTGTGATGCTAGCAGAAAATCAGTGAAGCCTTCTACAATTTCAAATAGGAGGCCGGCCTGTCTTGAAGATCGTCTTCTTGTTCCCATAGAACGATCCAGTGTCTGGTACATAGTCATGAGTGCTGCACTGGGTTTGCGGAGCTGAAGACGCATATGAATCGAAGTCTCACCATATATATGACAGCACTCGTCGTTCTTTTAATCTGTATTTGGATAGTAGTTTTAAATCACTTACAAGGGGAAACATCTGCATACTACAACACTCTTTTCATTCCGCTAGCTTAAAAGGAAATATCATATTAAATTTTTTTCCTTTCTTGAGGACTTAGAATTTAGCAGAGTAGTATTGGGGTCTACACTGAGTGTGAGGTGTCTAGATTCAAATCTAACGACACCCAAATCACGGGTATCCTTTTTTTTTTTCAGAGACTAGTAAACTCCGAGATCACATCTATCTCAGAGAATTAAATATGAGTGGAAGTAAATCCCATCGAGAATCTAACCTGAGACCTCTATACCATATATAAGATAAGATCTTCTTGCCAATCGACTCACACGAGGTCCTCAAGAACGAGCTAAATGTGAGTAGACTAGGTGGCCGGTCTGATTATTATTTGGGTGGGTTGGTGTGGGATTGAGATATTCGACGCCACTTTTCTACACATTTTAAATGATGTTCCACTTTCTCTCAACTCTGAACACTACAAGATGGGTGTAGACAAAATAGGGTAGAGGATCTCAATCTACGCATGTGTTGGATGTCTCGATCTATCTGTCTCTCCAGGTTGATAACGAGGTCGGAATCGGAGTTTCTAGCGTTGATTAATCAATCAAGTAAAGACAGAATGGGGTCAATATCAAAGTTCTTTGATTTCGATTTCGATTCTAAGTTTTTAATCAGGATAGGGAGCATATATATATATATATACACATATATATATATATATATATATATATATATATATATATATATATATATATCAAGCAAAGACATAAATAGAGTCAAGATCATAAATGTCGGAGTCTATTCAAGTGGTCCTGGACCCCTGGTTAATTAGGTCGTGTTGGATCACGTTTTGCGTGTGAATTCAAACCTTCGTTCGTGTGAATTTAAACCTTCGTGTGAATTCAATATCATAATTCATAAATATCATAGTCTATTCAAATAGTTTTAGAGGGTATTTGGTTACCGTTTTTCACCTTTTTTTTCTCAAAATAAAAATTAAAAATAGATAACATATTTTGATAAGTCTATCTCATTTTTTAGAATAAAATTTTATCCCGTTGTAATTTTTTTAAAATAAAAATAATTTTTTTCATATTTTTTTAAGAGAGACACGACCTCTTACGGTCTCTGTCCGCTCTCTCTCTCTCTCCCGACACTCTTCCTCTCGCTCTCTCTCTCTCGACGATCACTCCTCTCTCTCTCCTGGTGCTCCCTCCCTCTCTCTCGACAGTCGCTCCTTCTCTCTCCCGACGACGGGAGAGGGAGGGAGTGCACAAACACCCTATTAGCATCGGTCCTACACAGCAAACAATCTTTGTTCTAGGGTTTTTGTAAAGATAATAATCTCGTTTTACATGATTTCTAAGAAATATTTTCATTTTTACGATATAAAGAATCTTATCAAATGTATAATTTGATGGACATATATGCACTTCCGCTTGAATTAGAAAGTTGTTTATAATTGATATGACACAAGGACACCCATGTTTGACATGCACCTTATTAATTTAAAGAACTCAAAAGAGAACATTAAAATTTAATTCATAAAAATACTAGTTTGAGCGTTAACGTAGATCTAGTAATTTGATAACAATTATTCTATTTATAAGTTTATGCTTGACTCGTTGTAGAGCCTCGGATGGGTGACTCGGCTATGTACTGTACCAGATGGAGGATTAGTCAATCCGACCCGTCCAGTGATCTAGTCGACAAACTTATAATTTGATCTAATTTCTAAATTAGTTCAAGTCTACATGTACTGGATCACAGTTTTTTGATTTCAAAATGAATGAATCTCTTTTTTGTTAGGCGTATGTGATTTTAAAATGAATGAATATATATATATATATATATATATATATATATATATATATATATATATCTCTCTCTCTCTCTCTCTCTCTCTCTCTCTCTCTCTCTCTCTCTCTCTCTCTCTCTCTCTCTCTCTCTCTCTCTCTCTCTCTCTCTCTCTCTCTCGTGTGTGGAAAACTCACACGACAGTTGGGATGGGGTTAGCCTTATATGATTTTAAAATGAACGACTCTCTCTCTCATCACACAAGACAGTTGGTTTGGGGTAAGACTTATGTGGTTTTAAAATGAATCTCTCTCTTTTGTGGAAAACTCATAAGACAGTTAGACCGAGATCAGGCTTATGTGATTTCAAAATGAATGACTCTCTCTCTCTCACCACATAAGGCAGTTGGGCCGAGGTTAATTAGGTTTATGTGATTTCAAAATGAATATCTCTCTCTCTCTCTCTCTCTCTCTCTCTCTCTCTCTCTCTCTCTCTCTCTCTCTCTCTCTCTCTCTCTCTCTCTCTCTCTCTCTCTCTCTCTCTCTCGTGTGTGAAAAACTCACACAACAATTGGGCCGAGGTTAGGCTTATGTGATTTCAAAATGAATGACTCTCTCTCTCTCACCACACAAGACAGTTGGGGGTTCTCTCTCTCTCTCTCTTGTGAAAAACTCATAAGACAGTGTTAAGCCGAGATTAGGCTTATTTGATTTCAAAATGAATGACTCTCTCTCTCTCTCACCACACAAGACAGTTGGGCTGAGGTTAATTAGGCTTATGTGATTTCAAAATGACTCTCTCTCTCTCTCTCTCTCTCTCTCTCTCTCTCTCTCTCTCTCTCTCTCTCTCTCTCTCTCTCTCTCTCTCTCTCTCTCTCTCGTGTGCCAAACTCACATGACATTTGGGTCGAGGTTAGGCTTATGTGATTTCAAAATGAATCTCTCACTCTCTAGATCTCTCTCTCTAATGTAGAAAACTCACATGATAGGTAGGTCAAGACGAGGTTTATGTGATTTCAAAATGAATGACTCTCTCTCTCACCACACAAGACAGTTGGGGGTTAGGCAGTTTGGGGTTAGGCTTATATGATTTCAAAATGAAAAAATCTATCTCTCTCTCTCACACACACACACACACACACTTACAAGACAGTTGGGCCGAGCTAGGTTAGACTTATGTGATTTCAAAATGAATGTCGGTGATTGTGATAGATTTAAAATCTATTGTTAGTCGTGAAAGATTTTAAAGTGTACTTTTAAAATCATTCTTTAATTAAAATGCATTGTGATTTAGATTCTAATCCCAACTCAAATTCCACAAGATAGCACTGTTACAAAAAAAAGTGTGGATTTTAAAATACATTTCCGTGGCTAGCTATTTTCAAATTCATTCTTGGGTCTCGTCCCCTCTAAAATTAAACCTTATCCCAATTAAGTCTTAAAATCATTGAGATTTTAAACTACGTACACACTATTCACTGGATCTAAAAATCACAACTAGCTAGCTAGTTATATTTTCAAATAGTATTCTATACTTCAAAACCATCTATATTTTGTCTATAAATCACATGCGTTTTTAAAATCAATCTAGTATAATTCTAAAGTGACTGATCATAACTAACCCCACTAGCATCTCTCTCTCTCCCCCAACTAGCTAGATAGTTAGTCACCCTTAAAATTCTCCCTTCTGTTTATTCGTGCATGAAATTAATTAATAGGCTTACAACATATATATATATATATATATATATATATATATATACTCTCCATCAACACCTCCTTCAATTCGTAATTATGCGTGCATGAAAACAAACGTAACCAAACACCCTATTACTCTTTCCTCTAATGTCTATTCTCTTTAATAAACCTCTTTTCCCTACTTGATGACTCTACTCCAAACCCTGTCGCCCTTTTGCGACCCATTCTTTATTCGGCTCAATAACTCTCACGTCAGTCTAGTTGGACTAACGAAATAGGTGAAAGGCATCCAAGAAGCCTTATAAGGTGTTTGGGAATCATTTTTTTTAAGTTATGTCTATCTAAAAAATTATATTGTGTCAATTTTTAATTTAACATTTAAAATTGATAAAATTTGACACTTCATGTTTGACATTAATATTATAATTTTTAAAATTTGTGTAGACCTTATCTAATAGACAACTCTTCATAATTTAAAAATGATTAAAGTAACAATTCAACCGAGATTGTTATCATTCATAAAAAGTAAAAATAACTATAGCATAATATTTCGAACATGATGTTTAAAAAATTATAATCGTCAAGATCTGTGTCTCATGTTTCACATAATCCTCTCACATTTCTAATATAATTCTATTCCGAAGTTGTTTACCAAGACAACGTTATGTATTTTATGTTGTTAAACTCTCTTGTTCTTCAAATCTGATTCTTTCTTGACGTATTCGTTCTACTTCTCTATCAATATCTGCACCATGTTCTCTTTCAATTTGTTACGCCAGCCGGAAGAGGAGAGGGAGATCTTAGGGGTGCAGGGGGGACGAGGGGTGCATGGGAGACATGGCCGCCGTCGGAAGAGGAGACGGAGAGGGGCAGTGGAGATGTCAACCAGAAGAGGGGAGGGAAAGGGAAGGTCGGACGTCGGCCGAAAGAGGTGTGGGCACCAGCGGATGCGGCCGGCCGGAAGAGGAGCACAGGGGAAGTGGCCGGTTGGGAAAACGGCGTTGGAGAGGGGGAGGGGTGCAGGGGAAGTGGCCGGCCGGGAAACGACGCCGGAGAGGGGAGGGGGGCAGGGGACTGTGGGGGTTGCGGGTTGCATACCTTGTGGGTTTTGAACGACGCCCACAGAGGTGAGGGAGATGCCGGGAGGACGATATCATTGGGTGAGGGAGACGACACCGCTGGAAGAGATGAGGGAGATGCCGCAGACGACACCACTGGACGAGGTGAGAAGGATGCAGGACGACGCGGTGCGCGAGAGATGTGAGGAAGTCGCGACGAGCGTCCTTAAAAAAAAATATTATCGGGTTATTTCTATTTGAGAAGAGATTTCAATAGAGTGAGATTCTTTCCTAAAAATTAGGGAAGTAACTATCGAGCGTAGTTAGTGAGTTCTCTATTCCTAATTTTAAGTTTACGAGAGAAAAAAAAAGGAAAACAAACGTAACCAAACACCCCATTACTCTTTCCCCTAATATCAATTCTCTTTAATAAACCTTTTTTCCCTACTTGATGACTCTACTCCAAACCCTTTCGCCCTTTTGTGACCCATTCTTTATTCGGCTCAATCCTCTTCTTCACGCTGCCTGTCAAAAAAAGGCTATGGAACATAAGCTGACCATACATAGCAAAGACAACCCGCTGAATTGTCAAGTAGAAGGGGAAGTTTTAGAATCCCACAAGCTATGATAATAATAACTTTGTCATAATTAATCAGTCGATATTGACAAACAAATCCATCTCAGAACTCCATGTCTGCTCTTCAACAATGATTTATTGCTACATTTTCGAAAGGGTCGGCCTCGTATACGTCCATCCCAAATTCCTAACGCTGAGAGGTGACCTTTGAATCGGGATTTTTGCCCTCCGAGATGACTGTCTGTCTCACAATCAAGGTTGTTATGGAAGTAGCCTCGCAAGTCACGAGCCGGCGTAAGTTCTTCTTCGTAGCCGCCACCGCGTGTGGTCTCCGCATGGAGCAATTTTGTCGGAATCAACGGCATCTTTGGATGTATCCCAAAGTCACGGATCACTCCGAGTGGGTTGAGTACTAGTAACTAGGACTCCACTTTGGAAGAAAATAATGATGCGTGTGAGTTGAGCGTCGTTAGATTTGAACTCAAATCTCTCGCACTCCGTAAAAATTTGAACATCATCATACTATATTCATCGTTATCTAAAAAAAAAGTCGTTACATTTTTTATTTTTATTTTATCGCAGAGAACCTAACAAGACTAACAAAACCCGTGTGTAAATACAGCTCGGTTACACCGATCAGGAGCCGCCTTGTCTGGAAGAGCTTCAAGGGACGTGTGATATTGCGTACAGTTGCTGTGATGCTAGCAGAAAATCAGTGAAGCCTTCTACAATTTCAAATAGGAGGCCGGCCTGTCTTGAAGATCGTCTTCTTGTTCCCATAGAACGATCCAGTGTCTGGTACATAGTCATGAGTGCTGCACTGGGTTTGCGGAGCTGAAGACGCATATGAATCGAAGTCTCAAAGTCTGGCAGAGAGTACTCCACATATATGACAGCACTCGTCGTTCTTTTAATTTGTATTTGGATAGTAGTTTTAAATCACTTACAAGGGGAAACATCTGCATACTACAACACTCTTTTCATTCCGCTAGCTTAAAAGGAAATATCATATTAAATTTTTTTCCTTTCTTGAGGACGTATAATTTAGCACAGTAGTATTGGGGGTCTACACTGAGGGTGAGGTGTCTAGATTCAAATCTAACGACACCCAAATCACGGGTCCTCAAGAACGTAGTGTGAGGTCACATCAAGATCTTCTTGCCAATCGACTCACACGATAGGTCCTCAAGAACGAGGTAAATGTGAGTAGACTAGGTGGCCGGTCTGATTATTATTTGGGTGGGTTGGTGTGGGATTGAGATATTCGACGCCACTTTTCTACACATTTTAAATGATGTTCCACTTTCTCTCAACTCTGAACACTACAAGATGGGTGTAGACAAATAGGGTAGAGGATCTCAATCTACGCATGTGTTGGATGTCTCGATCTATCTGTCTCTCCAGGTTGATAACGAGGTCGGAATCGGAGTTTCTAGCGTTGATTAATCAATCAAGTAAAGACAGAATGGGGTCAATATCAAAGTTCTTTGATTTCGATTTCGATTCTAAGTTTTTAATCAGGATAGGGAGCATATATATATATATATATATATATATATATATATATATATATATATATATCTCTCTCTCTCTCTCTCTCTCTCTCTCTCTCTCTCTCTCTCTCTCTCTCTCTCTCTCTCTCTCTCTCTCTCTCTCGTGTGGAAAACTCACACGAAAGTTGGGATGGGGTTAGCCTTATATGATTTTAAAATGAACGACTCTCTCTCTCATCACACAAGACAGTTGGTTTGGGGTAAGACTTATGTGGTTTTAAAATGAATCTCTCTCTCTTTTGTGGAAAACTCATAAGACAGTTAGACCGAGATCAGGCTTATGTGATTTCAAAATGAATGACTCTCTCTCTCTCACCACATAAGGCAGTTGGGCCGAGGTTAATTAGGTTTATGTGATTTCAAAATGAATATCTCTCTCTCTCTCTCTCTCTCTCTCTCTCTCTCTCTCTCTCTCTCTCTCTCTCTCTCTCTCTCTCTCTCTCTCTCTCTCTCTCTCTCTCTCTCTCTCTCTCTCTCTCTCTCTCTCTCTCTCTCTCTCGTGTGTGAAAAACTCACACAACAATTGGGCCGAGGTTAGGCTTATGTGATTTCAAAATGAATGACTCTCTCTCTCTCACCACACAAGACAGTTGGGGGTTCTCTCTCTCTCTCTCTTGTGAAAAACTCATAAGACAGTGTTAAGCCGAGATTAGGATTATTTGATTTCAAAATGAATGACTCTCTCTCTCTCTCACCACACAAGACAGTTGGGCTGAGGTTAATTAGGCTTATGTGATTTCAAAATGACTCTCTCTCTCTCTCTCTCTCTCTCTCTCTCTCTCTCTCTCTCTCTCTCTCTCTCTCTCTCTCTCTCTCTCTCTCTCTCTCTCTCTCTCTCTCTCTCTCTCGTGTGCCAAACTCACATGACATTTGGGTCGAGGTTAGGCTTATGTGATTTCAAAATGAATCTCTCACTCTCTAGATCTCTCTCTCTAATGTAGAAAACTCACATGATAGGTAGGTCAAGACGAGGTTTATGTGATTTCAAAATGAATGACTCTCTCTCTCACCACACAAGACAGTTGGGGGTTAGGCAGTTTGGGGTTAGGCTTATATGATTTCAAAATAAAAATTAAAAATAGAAAACATATTTTGATAAGTCTATCTCATTTTTTAGGATAAAATTTTATCCCGTTGTAATTTTTTTAAAATAAAAATAATTTTTTTCATATTTTTTAAGAGAGACACGACCTCTTATGGTCTCTGTCCGCTCTCTCTCTCTCTCCCGACACTCTTCCTCTCGCTCTCTCTCTCTCGACGATCGCTCCTCTCTCTCTCTTCTGGTGCTCCCTCCCTCTCTCCCGACAGTCGCTCCTTCTCTCTCCCGACACCGGGAGAGAGAGGGAGTGCACAAACACCCTATTAACATCGATCCTACGCAGCAAACAATCTTTGTTCTAGGGTTTTTGTAAAGATGATAATCTCGTTTTACATGATTTCTAAGAAATATTTTCATTTTTACGATATAAAGAATCTTATCAAATGTATAATTTGATGGACATATATGCACTTCCGCTTGAATTAGAAAGTTGTTTATAATTGATATGACACAAGGACACCCATGTTTGACATGCACCTTATTAATTTAAAGAACTCAAAAGAGAACATTAAAATTTAATTCATAAAAATACTAGTTTGAGCGTTAACGTAGATCTAGTAATTTGATAACAATTATTCTATTTATAAGTTTATGCTTTTGGCAAGTTTCAATATTTTTTTTTCATAATCATATATACTTCATTACACACGTGAAGAAATGGAGATGAATGTCCTCAATATCTATATAATTCCCGACTCCTTGTATCCAGATCTTTTGATTTTTCACGCGCCTGTTACACGCGTTCATGTCGGCACACTCGGACGTCTGCATGCAAGTCGTATAATTTCAAATTCAAAATTTAAAAACATTAATTTTCAATTTACCTAAACTAAAAAAAAACTTACATCGTAATTAGTACCGTAGAAGCCAATTATTATTAATTGTGATCAAATAAAATAAAGATTTGACATTTTCACCGGCAATCAAAGCGTTGAAAGTTCTGTTGCTTGGTCAAAGGAAACTGTGACCGTCTGAATAGAGACCCTGGAGGGATGGAGTCTTCCGGTTGAAAAGGGATATCTGTCGGGGCTAAGGACGACGACTTGCCAAATAAAGGCAAACGCCACACGCCACAATCCCACACGGGAAACATGCATGCTTCTTGGGGATCCTTATACTAAAATTAATCCTTTTATATATATGTTCAATTTTGTCATAATGGGGTTGTTTTAAAAATATTTCAAATTTCATAGGGAAAATTACCGAAAAGGGCACATTTTTTTTAAAAAATATCCGATAGGGACATTGTAAGTTTGAAATATTTATAAAGAATACTTTTTCACAAACTACGTACCAATATTAATTACCCCCAAGTATTTCACAAATGAATTTGCTTAGTCAAAATCTATATGTTATAAACTTTGTGTTGTTAAAATAAATTACCTAAAAGTGATATTAGTTATTATTAATAGAGTAAATTAGTTAGGCCAATATATATATATATGTGGAGTCGAAGAAAATGTTAACCCGGATTAAAAGTCAGAAAAATTAATGTTAGGTTAGGTTTTATATTATAAGGTCTCCTCCACACATGTTTAATCCATAGATTCATTTACATTTTGTCTCTTTGCAAATTAAGTGAAAAAAAATGGGGATGTCTTTCTTCCTCAGACACCTTTTCCGTAGGATATCTACGGAGTCTAAGTACACAACACTCAAATCAGTCTTTAATATTTACACTCAAATATGTTAATTTACTTGCGACTAATTAAGTACTCATTGGTTATCAAACATAGTTATTCTATAACATTTTTATATTTTAGTCATGGTTGGCCGACTCTTACCGTATCGATACGAGTCATCCGCTCACATTAATATGCCTCAGATTCTAGGTCTCAAATACAGTACTCTTGAGTCGATCGGTTGCTTGACTCGTTGTAGAGTCTCAGATGGGTGACTCGGCTATGTACTGTACTAAATGGAGGATTGGTCAATCCGACCTGTCTAGTCTAGTCGACAAACTTAATTTGCTCTAATTTCTAAATTAGTTCAAGTCTACCTGTATTGGATCACAGTTTTTTGATTTCAAAATGAATGAACCCCTTTTTTGTTAAGCTTACGTGATTTTAAAATGAATGAATCTCTCTCTCTCTCTCTCTATAGTGTGTGGAAAACTTACACGACAGTTGGGATGGGGTTAGCCTTATGTGATTTTAAAATGAATGACTCTCTCTCTCATCACACAAGACAGTTGGGCCGGGGCAAGACTTATGTGGTTTCAAAATGAATCTCTCTCTCTCTCTCTTGTGGAAAACTCATAAGACAATTAGACCGAGATCAGGCTTATGTGATTTCAAAATGAATGACTCTCTCTCTCTCACAACATAAGGCAGTTGGGCCGAGGTTAATTAGGCTTATGTGATTTCAAAATGAATCTCTCTCTCTCTCTCTCTCTCTCTCTCTCTCTCTCTCTCTCTCTCTCTCTCTCTCTCTCTCTCTCTCTCTCTCTCTCTCTCTCTCTCTCTCTCGTGTGGAAAACTCACACGACAATTGGGCCGTGGTTAGGCTCATGTGATTTCAAAATGAATGACACTCTCTCTCACCACACAAGACAGTTGGGGGTTAGGCTTATGTGATTTCAAAATGAATCTATCTCTCTCTCTCTCTTGTGGAAAACTCATAAGATAGTGTTAGGCCGAGATTAGACTTGTGATTTCAAAATGAATGACTCTCTCTCTCTCTCACCACACAATACAGTTGGGCTGAGGTTAATTAGGCTTATGTGATTTAAAATGACTCTCTCTCTCTCTCTCTCTCTCTCTCTCTCTCTCTCTCTCTCTCTCTCTCTCTCTCTCTCTCTCTCTCTCTCTCTCTCTCTCTCTCTCTCTCTCTCTCTCTCTCTCTCTCTCTCTCTCGTGTGGCAAACTCACATGACATTTGGGCCGAGGTTAGGCTTATGTGATTTCAAAATGAATGACTCTCTCTCACCACACAAGACAGTTCGGAGTTAGGCTTATGTGATTTCAAAATGAATCTCTCACTCTCTAGATCTCTCTCTCTAATGTGGAAAACTCACATGACAGGTTGGTCAGGATGAGACTTATGTGATTTCAAAATGAATGACTCTCTCTCTCACCACACAAGACAGTTGGGGGTTAGGCAGTTTGGGGTTAGGCTTATATGATTTCAAAATGAAAAAATCTCTCTCTCTCTCTCTCTCACACACACACACTTACAAGACAGTTGGGCTGGGCTAAGTTAGGCTTATGTGATTTCAAAATGAATGTTGGTGATTGTGATAGATTTAAAATCTATTGTTAGTCGTGAAAGATTTTAAAGTGTACTTTTAAAATCATTCTTTAATTAAAATGCATTGTGATTTAGATTCTAATCCCAACTCAAATTCCACAAGATAGCACTGTTACAAAAAAAGTGTGGATTTTAAAATACATTTCCGTGGCTAGCTATTTTCAAATTCATTCTTGGGTCTCGTCCCCTCTAAAATTAAACCTTATCCCAATTAAGTCTTAAAACCATTGAGATTTTAAACTAAGTACACACTGGATCTATAAATCAGAACTAGCTAGTTATATTTTCAAATAGTATTCTATACTTCAAAATCATAACTAGCCCCACTAACGTCTCTCTCTCTTTCTCTCTCTCTCCAATTAGCTAGATAGCTAGTCACCCTTAAAATTCTCCCTTCCGTTTATTCGTGCATGAAATTAATTAATTGGCTTATAATATATATATATATATATATATATATATATATATATATATATATATAGGAAATGTTCACATGGGACTGGCCTCATGACTATTTGCCATGGTGTCGGGATCTGAGTCCTCCATCAATTCGTAATTAATCCGTAGGTGACGTTCATACCTTACATAACGGCCGGTGATCCTGATCTATCAACAACGGCGGAGGCATTAAGGATCCTTGATGCCTGTGGCTCAAAGGCTATTGAGTTAGGCGTTCCTGCCCTAATCCACTAGCGGATGGCCGTGTTATCCAGGTTTGCCCTCGCTCCGTTTAAGTACGTACGTACGTACGTAGTTGTTTATTAATTTTGACGTACAATTACGTAAAATATCGTATTTACTTGATGCACATCCAAGTGTGCCAAAAGGGTGAGGTGTCCGCCCATTTGTCTAAGGCCGCGTTTGAGAACAACCGTTATTTTTTCGTTCTCCACAAAATCTACTGACAGTACAAATGACAAGCATACGAAAGATTTGTAATGATTCAAAATCTTAAAAATCTTCTTTACACCTATTTTTTAAGATTATCAGATGAAGCCAATTTTGTATCCAAATAAAGGCAACGCCACACGCCACAATCTCACACGGGAAACATGCTTCTTGGGGATCCTTATAATTAATAAAATTAATCCTTTTATATATAAGTTTAATTTTGTCATAATGGGTTTTTTTAATATTTCAAATTTCATAGGGAAAATTACCGAAAAGGGCACATTTTTAAAAAATATCCGATACGGACATTGTAAGTTTAAAATATTTATAAAGAATACTTTTTCACAAACTAGGTACCAATATTAATTACCCTCAAGTATTTCACAAATGAATTTGCTTAGTCAAAATCTGTATGTTATAAACTCTGTGTTGTTAAAATAAATTACCTAAAAGTGATATTAGTTATTATTAATAGAGTAAATTAGTTAGGCCAATATATATATATATATATATATATATATATATATATATATATATATATCGAAAAAAATGTTAACCTGGATTAAAAGTCAGGAAAATTTTAGGTTAGATTTTATAGTATAAGGTCTCCTCCATACATGTTAAATCCATGGATACATTTACATTTTGTCTCTTTGCAAAGAGAAAAAAAAAGGGGGGATATCTTACTTCCTAAGACACATTTTCTAGGATATCTACAGAGTCTACGCAGACATCACTCAAATTAGTCTTTAATAATTACACTCAGATATGTTAATTTACTTGCGACTAATTAAGTACTCATTGGTTATCAAACATAGTTATTCTATAACATTTCTATATTTTAGCCATGGTTGACCGACTCATACCGTATCGATATCTGTCGTCCACTCACGTTAATATGTCTCATAGATTCTAGATCTCAAGTACAGTACTCTTGAGTCGATGGGTTGCTTGACTCGTTGTAGAGCCTCAGGTGGGTGACTCGGCTCTGTACTATACCAAATGGAGGATCGGTGATCAATCCGACCCGTCTAATCTAGTCGACAAACTTAAAGTGATCTAATTTCTAAACTAGTTCAAGTTAACTTTACCCGTACTGGATCACAGTTTGTACTAAAGTAGATGCAATTAACGTCAACACCCAATCATTAGTGTTAGAAGTAATTAAGGATCCATCATCTATGAAGTACGTAGGTATACACATGTCAAACAATACTATGGTGAGCGCAATTGGAATGGGGAAGCTAGCGGCGTGGCTCTTGCGATGGCACGTTGATCGATGGCGAGAGCCCGACCGGGGCGCGCGTGAAAGCGACATGAGAACGTGCATGGAGGGACCGCCATCCAGGTGGGAGAGCAAGGCGAGTGAGGGAGGGAGGGGGCACGACGATGGAGGAGGGGGGTCGCTTTTAATCCCAAACCGAATAATTCGGTGGCCTGCCCGACGGCTGTCCCCGGCCGCGACCACACGGTAGTATTACATGAATGCACGGTGGCACACTGTTCACGTGGGGAAGAACAAGTGATCGAGAACCACCGTCTGGGGGAGGGTAAAGAGAGAGTTCTATGATATCTATCTATCTATCTATCATTCTCCGGTTTCTCTTCTTCTTCTTCTTTCTGCGTCAACTGTGGTTTTTTGTCACTATAAAATATTGGTAAGGTCATGGGGGCGAACAGCTGGGGTGCCCGGCCGTTCTGCTAATTCCCACGTACTAGCTAGCTAGACAACAGACATTCCCCTTTGGTTGTCGGATAATATTCGCAACAGAGGTTCCTCAACAAATGGCAAATCTGCAGGCTGCCAGGTGTGTCTTATTAGGAGGCTACGGCGCCCAGCAGCTGCCGTCGACGAGGAGGCCCGCTGCCGAGGCTGTTGCTGTTCACCAGCTCAGTCGTCGCGGGCAGCATGTCGTGCTACCACCGCCACCACAGCTCTACTACACGGCATCTCCACCCGGCCGTCTATCCCGAGGACTGTCTATCTCTGAGACGTTTGCCAATCTCAAGGAACAAGGGAAGGTACGTATGCATCTGTATGAATATTCATCTCTCTCTCTCTCTCTCTCTCATCTCCAGGTGAGTGTTTTTGTGGAAGCCCCACAAGACAATTAGTCTCTGTGTGTGTGTGTGCACGTGCACAAGACATTTAACTTGTCTCTCCGTCTCTGATCTCCGGATCCGTGTTTTTGTGAAATCTCACAAGGCAATTAGCATCTCTCTCTCTCTCATCTCTGTATGTGTCTTTTTGTGAAAAACTCACAAGGTAGCTCTCTCTCCCTCTCTCTCTCTCTTATCTCCGGATGCGTGTTTTTGTGGAAAGCCCACAGGGCAATTAGCATCTCTCTCTCTCTCTCATCTATGTACGTGTCTTTTTGTGAAAACTCACAAGATAACTCTCTCTCTCTATGATCTCCGGATGCGTGTTTTTGTGGAAGCCCCACAGGGCAATTAGTATCTCTCTCTCATCTATGTATATGTGTCTTTTTGTGGAAAACCCACAAGACACCTCTCTCTCTCTTTTGTCAAAAACTCACCACACAAGACAATTGGACTTACGTGATTTTAAAACGAACGACTCTCTCTCTCATCACACAAGACAATTGGACTGGGATTAAACTTTTGTGATTTCAAAATAAATGAATCTCTCTCTCTCTCACTCTTGTGAAAAACTCACATGACAGTTGGGCTGAGGTTAGACTTACATGATTTCAAAATGAATGACTCTCTCTCTCATCACACAAGACAATTGGGCTGGGGTTAGACTTACGTGATTTCAAAATGAATCTCTCTCTCTCTCTCTCTCTCTCTCTCTCTCTCTCTCTCTCTCGGAAAACTCGTAAGACAGTTAGGCCGAGATTATGCTTATGTGATTTCAAAATGAATGACTCTCTCTCTCATCACACAAGACAGTTGGGCTGGGGTTAGACTTACGTGATTTCAAAATGAATCTCTCTCTCTCTCTCTCTCGGAAAACTCATAAGACAGTTAGGCCGAGATTATGCTTATGTAATTTCAAAATGAATGACTCTCTCTCTCTCACCACACAAGGCAGTTGGGCTGAAGTTAATTAGACTTATGTGATTTCAAAATCTCTCTCTCGAAAAACTCACACGACAGTTGGGTCGGCATTAGGCTTATGTGATTTCAAAATGAATGACTCTCTCTCTCACCACACAAGACAGTTGGGGGTTAGGTTTATGTGATTTTAAAATGAATCTCTCTCTCTCTCTCGGAAAACTCATAAGACAGTTAGGCCTATATTAGGGTTATGTGATTTTAAAATGAACGAGTCTCTCTCTCTCTCACCACACAAGACAGTTGGGACGAGGTTAATTAAGCTTATGTGATTTCAAAATCTCTCTCTCTCTCTCTCTCTCTCTCTCTCTCTCTCTCTCTCTCTCTCTCTCTAAGGTAGTTGGGCCGGGCTAGGTTAGACTTACGTGATTTCAAAATGAATGTTTGTGATTGTGATAGATTTAAAATCTATTATTAGTCGTGAAAGATTTCAAAGTGTACTTTTAAAAGCATTCTTTAATTAATTAAAATGTATTGTGATTTAGATTCTAATCCCAACTGATCAAATTCCACTCTAGCACTGTTACAAAAAAAGTGTGGATTTTAAAATACATTTCCATGACTAGATATTTTCAAATTCATTCTTGGGTCTCGTCCCCTCTAAAATTAAATCTTATCCCAATTAAGTCTTAAATTCATTGAGATTTTAAACTACGTACACACTATTCACTGGATCTAAAAATCACAACTAGCTAGCTAGTTATATTTTCAAATAGTATTCTATACTTCAAAACCATCTATATTTTGTCTATAAATCACATGCGTTTTTAAAATCAATCTAGTATAATTCTAAAGTGACTGATCATAACTAACCCCACTAACGTCTCTCTCTCTCTCTCTCTCTCCCCCAATTAGCTAGATAGTTAGTCACCCTTAAAATTATCCCTTCCGTTTATTCGTGCATGAAATTAATTAATAGGCTTACAACATGTATATATATAAACATATATATTCTCCATCAGCACCTCCTTCAATTTTAATCCGCAGGTGGCGTTCATACCCTACATAACGGCTGGTGATCCTGATCTATCAACAACGGCGGAGGCGTTAAGGATCCTTGATGCCTGTGGCTCAAAGGTGATTGAGTTAGGCGTTCCCTGCCCTAATCCACTAGCGGATGGCCCAGTTATCCAGGTTTGCCCTCACTCCGTTTAAGTACGTACGTACGTACGTAGTTGTTCATTAGTTTTGACGTACAATTCTGTAAAATATCGTATTTACTTTATGTGGCACACATGATGTACAATATCTTATGATCGATGATACGGTATTTTATGTTGTTTTGAGATATTTTACATCGAATTGAATGATCCATAAATTTAATATTATGTATCTTTCTTTCTACCTCTCTTCCGTACGTACGTACGTAAGCACCGATCGATGTTACTTATAGTGTGTTAAGCTTGTAATCACAGGCTGCTGCTTCACGTGCGCTAGCCAAAGGAACCAACTTCGACGAAATCCTTTCCATGTTAAAGGAGGTAATTAAAGACTAAATCCTCTCCTTTTTTTTCTCTCATTTCTTTGTTGACATGGAAAATCCATTAATTAATTAATTAACATATGGAATAAGCCGATCGAGAGAATTAAGGCTACATATCTTTATAACAGTGAGGGAAATAATATTTTTTATAGTTTATGAATTATCTCCTCATCCAATTAAGTTCATGGTATGAGCTATAATTATTTTTAACCAATATGCATATTGTTTAAGATATTAATATATGTCAGAACCAGAATATATCGAACAAGTTCTAACCAATATCTTGCCGTCAAAACATGCAGGTCATTTGCCAAATATCGTGTCCAATCACATTATTCTCATATTACGATCCCATTTTGAAGTACGGAGTTTCCAAGTTTCTCATGGCTATGAATAGTGTCGGTGTACGCGGTACGTATATCACAATTCTTTTATTTATGATATATACCCATGAATTATATATATTTATGCCGCTTACTTAATTTGTCATTTTATTTATTGTTTGTGTTTGAGGTTTGAGGTGAAATGCTATTTTCTATGTAGTTAAAATTTTTATTATTTAGATCATATATATGTCCATGATGAATGAGGAGAACTCGAACAAATTAACATTTCTCAATTAATTACAAGTGCAAAGTGGAAGATCGATGTAAAAATTCACAATTAATGACAAATGATATGGATAGTATAGTGGAGTGGAAAGAAGTGACTAACAATTCGTACGTTGATGCCTACCTATGTGACTTGTCAACCAACACAACAAGTGTCTATGTTATTTGGGCTATGGTGGTAATGCTTAGTAATTGGCTCTTTAATTAGGATTAGTACTGTTTAATAACTGTTGTCATTTATTTTTTGGAACTAATGATATTTGTAATGCTGTGTAGGATTACTCGTACCAGACCTTCCTTTTGGGGAGATTGAAAGATTGACGAAGGAAGCGAAGAAAAACAAGATTGAGCTAGTGAGCTCGTACTCTTTCTATTCATATTTGCTTAGAACATCAACTTATTAAAGATTGTAGCAAAAAAAAAAGAAGTTTTTTTAATATTTTTTAAGTTCTCTAACATTTGCATAGTGTTTTTCGGTAAAATTTTCTCCATTGTGAAAATGATAGTTTTTCTTCAGTAATGCACTTTATTTTGAACCTTAAAATTTGTGAGGAATTCATTTTGTGACGGAGTAAATTCATTCTATTGAATTGTCGAAGTTAAGTTTCTCTTTTTTTCTTAGCTTTACTTTGTAGAGAAATGGTTAGTGAAATTCATGCACTAATTAGACCTATTGGTACAACGAGTGTAACACTTAATTATTTTTTTAAATTTTTTTGAGTGGTCTAATTTCAAGTTATCTAGATGTGAGTGTCACATCATCAGGTGACGTGGTGTGAGGTTAAGTAAAAATAAAAATCGAGTCTAATAAAAAATGAAATCTTTACAAGAGATAAATTTATTTTTACTTGACTCTTATTTCACTGGTGATGTGACACTCACGTCTAAATAATTTGGAACGAGGGCCACTAAAAAAAAATTAAAAATAAATTAAGTGTTATATTAATTACATCAGTGAATATTATGATTAGTGCATGTGTTACACTGTACATTTCTCTACCGTGTACGTAGAAGAAACTTGACGTTGAATATATAAGAAAATCAAACCTGTCGCCCAGTCTTTGTATAAATAGACAATTAAAAGAAATCACCCTCACTTCTGATTTCAATTTAAAGAAAATCAAACCTGTCGCCCAATCTTTGTATAAATAGACAATTAAAAGAAATCACCATCACTTCTGATTTCAATTTAAAGAAATAAATCCTCTATTCCTTAGTTCAGCATTTCTTAAAATTTTATCCTTCAGACCATAAATCATTCCCAATAGTTTAGTATTTTTCTTAAATTTTATCCCTCGTACCACAAATCATTTTCAATTGCCACGTCTTAATTTCTTTTTAATATTGCTTTGTTCGGTTAGTGCACACATATTGACTGAAACCAATTCAATTTATGTATATGGTTTTTCCCACTCTTTTCATTTATGATTTAGTGCTTAATTTAAATTTTATTATATTCAGGTGCTTATAACGACCCCCACGGCACAAACAGAACAGATGAAAGCGGTTGCTGACGCTAGTGAGGGATTCCTATACCTTGTAAGTTTTTCACGAAATAATTAGCATTGAAATGAAGGCAATAATTGCTAGTTAATTAAAATTTTTTTTTACATATATAGTTGTGCAATTTTGGTTGGTATGTTTAATTATGGGGTAAAATTCTCTTCTTGTGCAGGCAAGCCACTCGGGGGCTACCGGTGCACGTGCCTCCGTTAATCCCGAAGTGAAATCTGTTTTACAAAAAATTAGGAAGGTTTGTTTATCTTATCTTCATATTTCATGTGATATGCTTTCTGTAATAAATTACGTTTCTATCCAGATGAATAAAAAAACAGACCTTTGTCACGTGCACTTTTGCTTACTTAATTCGGCATTAGATGAAGCTTATTTTTGTGAAAATAATTGATGACTAGCAAACTCAATTTAAAAGAGGAATATATTGAAATTTGAATACATTAGACTGTGAGTCAGTGTATTGAATATACGTATAATATATTTCCTACAAGAGACTAACAAAAAACTTCCTCTGTTTCTTCAGCTAACAAAGAAGCCAGTTTCGGTTGGATTTGGGGTATCGAAGCCAGAACATGTTAGACAAGTAAGTTCTAACAGAGTTTTAAAGGAGCCTAGTTATAATTATAATTGTTCCCTTGATTTGACACTCACCGAAGATCAACACCGCAGCTATCAACGTGGGGAGCAGATGGTGTCATCGTGGGCAGCGCCATTGTGAAGTTGCTGGGTGAGGCGAAGTCTCCGACAGAAGGATTGAGGCAGATGGAAACCTTTGCAAGGTCTTTAACGTCTGCCCTCAATTAGAAGAGCCCTTGATATGCTCTTAGAATTGAAGCCGCTTGATGGAAGAAGAGAAGATCAAGCTTGCCTCGTCAATTTGTTTACACCGGCCCCATTAATTTCTAGTGCAAGCAGTTCCTTCCAATCTTAGGTACTTCTCTTGCAAGTGTACGTGGTAGATGTTTAGGTTGTACATGAAGAATGGGATCAGCCATAAGGATGCATCGATCTCTTGTGAGTGTTCACTGGGATGTAATGATCTCTTGATCGAGCAGATCAGGTCCATGTATTAATTAATCTTGGATGCTGCATGAATGATTAATCCTCATTGGGGTTTTTTTTTTTTTGCAATATGTTTGGTCACTACATCGCGTATACCTGAATCAATAGCAATTTCGATATTACCACACTAATAGTATATCAATTTTAATATTCACATATTAGAAAACTATATTGTTATCGTATACCTGATGGTCGATTTTCAAATCTGATTGCAGGATAAGAACGTGACAAATCGGGTGAAAAAAAGTGTCATACCCCTAAAATTTCTCGTGAGAAAATTTTCATACTGAACACCCTCATAGAGATTAACTCGATTGTGTTGCCAACCACGGCAAGACTCACAAGTGGTTAGCGAGCTTCCTTGCTAGATCATGTAGGCCGCCACAGGTCAAGCCCTCCAACGCTATGGGCATAGTGGGCCTAATTTGGGCCCAAACACTAGTGAAGTTCTCCTCCGCTGAAGTGCCAGATTACCAAGAAGCAACGCAGCACGGCCCGTTAAGAATCTTAGCACCCAAGACTGGAGCCCAGGGGAAACGGCCCAAGAGGCCACTGATCCCCAAATGCTTGAAGCCATTTCCTCTCCTTGTACGAAAATCTCGCTGGTAGATGATCGGACTCTTTGAGAGATATTTTTTAACAGTTAAATTACACAAAAACCTAACCATTTTGCAAGCATTCCAAGTAAAAGTACATCCGGAAAAATGGGGAATTATACGCATAGCATGGAGCTAAATATTGTACTCAGAAAATCATCATATTCAACCCAAAAAATAATTAAAAAACAACAACATTATGTCATCAATCCACACAAAGTATGCTGGCCCTTGGGTAGATTTCCCCTTACACATGACCCATCCCCTTGTTAAAAAGGTGTCGTTATTACACGATCCGCCAAGACTAGTGTGCACCGGTAAGTAGCAATCCGGCAAACTTTGTTCTTAAGCGATATTGACTAATTAGCTCAACACGACCCTAAGCCGTATTAAATTACACCGAAATGTGGATTAAATCTTACTAGATTGCTCTCCTATACCTACCAATGTGTATCTGACAAGTGGCGGCATTTGAACACCTCTCGTAATCAAAAGAAGAAAAATAAACAATCCCACCCCGAGCGCAACGGTTCATTTGTCTTCACTGCAAAGCTTCGTGTTAGCATCATTACTTCAAATCTGAGAACTTGTGCACAACTAATTATCATTACCAGTGAGACATCTTAATTAAACAAAGCAAGACCACCATCGAGCGTCAGATCACAATCCAACGGTTATCTGCGGTTTCACGAGAAACCACGCGGCATTGGGCGGGATCACATGTGCGCCGAGTTCGGCTTTCGCGGTGGCAGGGAAGCCTTCCTTGACCTTTCATGCGCTGGCTGGCAATCCATCCAAAAAGGCCAACTCCCCCATAATGAAAGAGACCCACGAGGCCACGGCCGAGGTCACCAAGGGCCGCGTTATCGTGGACCAGTGGATCACTTGGACGATCAGATGTCGCCCTTTTGATTCTTTGAAGAGAAAAATATTAGGGTTTTTTTGACATATATGTTTCAATAAGTTATTGAATATATATATACATATATCGATGATTTTCACGTATTATCGTAAACACTCTTGACATCTTCGAAAAGTTACAGTTATATCTTCCTCCTCAAAACTCCTATCAACTCTAAGGCCCTCTTTGATTCTCAAGTAGGATAGCTTGTTCTACCCGAAGTGTCGAATAAGCTGCCCGAGGTCGGATACGTTGCTTGTGTGTGAGGAGAGGGTGTGGGCCCCACCCCCATTTCTCTATCATCGTGTAACAATTCCCCCCATAGTTTGATTATCAAATCGGCCCTAATTGAATATGATCGAAAAAATATTTATGACAATAGGAAGAAATTATGTGTATGTAATATATATATGCCATGTTATAGGGGTATTCATGCAAAGCACTCAAAAGAATAATGGAAGAGGGCACGTCTGCTTGCAGAACTAATCATGTTCCGACAGTTCAGGAGAATGGTGTGTGAGTTTCTACTCGTTGGCATCTTCTTTTTTTGCCTCTTTTGCATAAAGATGGGGTGGGGGTGATACATCCAGTACTTGAGTTGAAAAAGGTGAATAAAACTAAGATGTGGATTATGAGCAATTATTACTTCCATTTGCTACTTTATACTAAATGCAAGTCCAATTATCAAGTGGCTTCATTTATATTCTCACTTACAACCAATTAAACAATCCACATTTACATCTGCATGAATCAGAATATAATATAGCCTTGGAGTAGTTAGTTTCAAATTTAAGGATGTGTATTGGTTTTAAATCATGTGAAGTAAATGCAATAGGGTACACAAATTCTGGGGCACACACCGAAGTTCACTAAAATCGTGTCTCACAGAACTTCAAAGGATGCTCCACTGACATCAAGGATCATGCAATTGAGAAAGAAACAGAACTTAAGAAGGAGGTCTTGAGAGGGAAGGAGCTTGAGCTTCTCCATCAGAGTGGGGATATTGGAGAGGGAGAGAAGGTTGGGTAGAGGGGGTGGGCGGGGAGACTTAGCAGTAGCACTCATGAAAACTGCTGGGCGAGGTTCGTCCGTCGATCCTTGTTAGCATCATATATATACACCAGGCGTTTCCTCCCCTCTTTTTAGCCTTTGGCTGTGCAGACTGAGACGTCACAAAGGAGAGTAAAAGAGAAGAGGAGCCAACACACGGGAGGCACTTACGACTGTACGAGGATGGTGCAAGCATTCCATTACCACCTTGGCACCTCGCATGTACTGTCAAATGTCCCTCAAACTCTTCACCAACCTCCACTTCCCTCCACTGCTACACACACACACACACACACACAGAGTTCGATACATCTCCAATTGTCATTATTCATTTGCAGCGTGTCCAATTCTTTATACATTTTCAACTATACCCATATAAAACATTGTATTTACAAATAAATCTATAATTTTTACATATTATCAAAAATATTCCTAATATATCTGATATAACTATATCTATACTCTCATCGTAACTCGTGTTACTTTAACTCGGTTGCCCTCCTATTTAAGAGAGGAAAAAAATTAAATGACCCTTAGGTTATCATCTCTGTGTGTGTGTGGAGGTTACTTAGGGGGTGACGAGGCGAGGTGGGTGGTTATCGAAAGAGGGAGAGGTCGGGTGTTCATCGGAGGTTGGGGAGTTCATCGGGGGCAAGGAGGAGGGGGGTTGTAGAGGTGTGAGGTGAGGGAGGGGTCAGGGCCGGCGGATTCATCGGGAGGGCTGCAGAGGTGTGAGGGAAGGGTGGGAGGTCGACAGAACTCGCCGGATGTGGAGGAGAGGGTGTAACGTTACAGGTGACACACTCTCTCTCTCTCTCTCTCTCTCTCTCTCTCTCTCTCTCTCTCTCACTCACTCACTCACTCAGGCTGGGGGGCAGAGTAGCAGGGTGGGGGAGATGAGAGTAGTTGTTGTCCTACACCGATAATAGTGCCACCGACCGAGGAGCAACTGGGGTGGGGGGGGGGAGAGTAGTGTCGCTTGGGGTTTATCAACCGCCGAGGAGGTTCTTCGCCACCATGCTTGGGCAAGCTGGGGGAGTGCCTGGTGCTTTCTAGGCCGCTCGTCAACATCATCACCGTCGGGATGGGAGAGCAGTTGGGGTGGGAGGGGGGAGAGATCAGCTGGGATGGGGGTCGCCGGTAGTGAGGGGTGGGGGAGAAGGAAGGTTGTCGGGGTGGAAGAGAAGTTGAGGGTGGGAGGAGGGAGAGTAGCTAGGGGTGGGGGGTCGTCGGCCCCTTCCTACTACTTAGATGGCGGCATCAATGGCTTTGCGGCGACCCCTTCCTCCTACTGGAGCATCTCCATGGATGGCGGCGGTCCCTTCCTCTTTCTACTCAGATGGCGATGGCTCTCTCTCTCTCTCTCTCGATGGGGTTGGGGCTGGGGGGTTCACTAGGGGGTGTAGAGGTGTGAGAGGAGGGTTGGGGGGGGGGGGTTCGGTAGAGCTCTCTGGAAGGGGGGGAGAGAGGTTGCAAGTAGGGTGGGAAGTGTTCGCTGGAGGTGGGGGAGAGAGAGGACAAAGATAAGTTACCGGAGGTGAGGGAGAGGGGCCGCAAGGCACCCTTCTCTCTCTCTCTCTCAAACACACACACACAAGGGCACTTTTGATTTTTTACATAGTCAAATGGTTTCCATCGATATATTCTCAGAATATTTGCCGATGTTGACGGTCCGAGAATCACAGGAGTATATCCACACAACAATACAGTGCATAAGAAGGGTATTCTTGATAATACACTAAAAATAGTGGGATAAATGTAAATATGATATTTAAAGGGGTATATTTGTACACATCTCAATTCTTTAAACCTATGTGGAAATTTTAATATTTCTTTTGTTAAGATAGTTGCATGCGTTTTCATACATAAAATCATTTGTCTTTTTCGATCTTGATTTGTGTCATACTAACGTCAGTTGATCGATCCAAATTGTGTCAGGGGAAAAATTGATATGTCAGGTCACTAGTACGATTCGAGTATAGAGAGAGGAGAGGGAGGACTATTCATGCGATAATTCTGGCCGGAGTTATAAAAACAAGGAATTAACATTATATTTTACTACTAGTAATCATAAATATACTATTCAGTATTATTCATTTCTTAATTTTCTTACTCATATAAAAAAATAAAAAAAGTCGTTGAGTCGATCGTTGCATAGCCATAATGTACTGTGACATCGGAGAACCTACTGGTCGCCCTGACATGAAACCATGTTTTGGATCAATGTCAAAGTCAGGGTGGCTTCTAGGTGGGGGGTTTTTACAATTGCCCTCCATCATTTCTCAAATCTCTTATTAGGGCCTGTTTGTTTCCGAGTCAGAGCAAGGTCGGATGACCCACTCGGGTAGATTGCATATTCGGCATCTCCCGGTTGAATATGCATTGGGTCTTGTTCGACTATAAACCTCCCCAAATGGCCTGTATCACCAGGTTAGGCATAGATATATCAAAGCCAATTTTAGATGGTGCCGACAAATAAGAGCCTGTAACTTGCGCAGAATCGGAGAATACACCACCCCTTTCACCGTATTCTGCAATCCAACGTGCCCTTATGGTTCTTTTGCTCTCTTCTCTTATATGTTCTATATGATAAATGGTCTCTCTCTCTCTCTCTCTCTCTCTCTCTGGGGTTGGGGCAGGGGTGTTCACTGGAGGGCTGCAGAGGTGTGAGGGGAGGGTGAGTGAGGGTTAGCAGAGCTCCCTGGGAGTGGGGGAGAGAGGTTGCAAGTAGGGTGGGGAGTGCTCGCCGGAGGTGGGGGAGAGGGAGGGGGAAGGCACGTTATCGGAGGCGAGGGAGAGAGGCCGCATGGCACTCTTCTGATCTCTCTCTCTCTCTCTTCTAATTCTTTAAACCTGTGTGAAAATTTTAATATTTCTTTTGTTAACATAGTTTGCATGCATTTTCAGACATAAAATTACTTGCCTCTTTGGATCTTGATTTATATTGTACTCTTGATTTGTATTGTACTAACGTGAGTCGATCGATCCAAATTGTATCCGGGGAAAAACTGGCATGCCAAGTCAGTCACCAGTACGATTTGAGTATAGAGAAAGGAGAGGGCAGAATGAGAGGGAGGAGGACTATTCATGCGATAATTCTGGTAGGAGTGGTAAAAATAAAGAATTAACATTATATTTTCACTATTAGTAATCGTAAAATTGTTATTCAGTATTGTTCATTCCTTAATTTTTTTACCCATCTAAAAAATATATAAAAATTAAGTCGATGAGGAGTCGATCGTGGTATAGCTACAATGTACTGTGATGCCGGAGAATCTGGTCGCCCCAACATGAAATCATGTTTTAGATTAATGTCAAAGTAAGGGTGGTTGTTGGGTGGGGGGGTGTTCACAATTGCCCTCCATCGTTTCTGCAATCTCTCTGTAGTTCTTTTGCTCTCTTCTCTTATATGTTCTATATGATAAATGGTCTTCCCCCATCTTAAAATTTGGAATTGTTATTTAGCCTCTAATATTTCTAAACATAAAATAACTCACATACTCTCAAACTTTAACAATAGAAGTTCCCATATAAATTGGTTTTATCTACTCCCCCACCCACATCCACACACACACACACACACACACACACACACACACACACACTATTTTGGATGTGTGCATTCAGAGATCACACACACACACAATTTTCCTTTGGCTCCACCACTATTTTGGATATGTGCATTCAGAGATCACACACACACACAATTTTCCTTTGGCCATGTTCAAGTAGGATACTCTATGACCGCCCCCCAAATCTAAATGCATGTATCTCTCGACACAGGTGATCTCATTCCCTCTTAGATAACCAAAAAATAAAATTACATAATTACCCTATTTGAGTATTCAATCTACGGTTGTAGACGAGTCAAAAAACGAAAGGAGATCAATAGCTCTTCTTTCCATTTTGTATACAATTTATTGCAGACATGAACAAAGGGGAAATGACAGTATCCATTCCTACTCCCATGTATATATTTTAGCTTGCACATCAAAAAACGTGTCTGAAGAAATAGTTTAATATTGTGAGGCTAGATATAATTTGACATAAATCACAGATGATAATCTCTTCTGGTCCGCATCAGTAGGACAATCTGAGTCGACGATAATCTCTTCTCATGGGCAGTTGTAATGGAGTGCAAGGAGGCAAACTCCAGATGTGTCCATGTTTTGGCCTGTGAAGGCTTTCCCAAATGATATGTTTGGAAATATATTGATGCAGCTAAGCTAATCTAAATCCAGTTGGATTGATTAATTATGTAGACTTAAAGAGTCCTCAGCTCTTTGCCTTTCTCTTTTCCCCTTAGCTTTTCTTTCATGCTATCCTGTGGGGAAGGATGACACCTCTTGGACTAAAGATTTGGATGTCCCTTTTCAGAACCTCAATAAAAGTAGGCAGATACACATCTGCTTCAGAATAATCCATCTCCTTCTAAGTCCTCAAACATAATGTACATAAATACTAAATTAATGACACATTGAAGGGAGACTCGGGGGGAGGTATATATCAGACTCATTTAATTCTCGAGAGATGTTAGATCGGAGTTTGTTAATCTTAGTAAAAAAGGGTTATGTTGAGTTGGAAGATTACTGGCCTTGAATGTAGATCTCTCAGATTTCACGTAGACTTGAGTATCATTGCACTGTGTTTTTCTCGTCGTCAAGAAATTGTGATCTTTCGCATTATATATAGTCGCATATGCAAGGCTTAAGGCTTAAACAACGTTTAAATAACAGTGAGGGCATGCTTTAAAACATATTGTCGTTCCATCTCACTTTTAAATTTACGCGTAAAGATAAAGAACAGGGCTAATATGGAATCTACAGAGTCTTTAGTCTTTACATCCTCGCCCTCTCGGACCAGAGGCCCCCCATTGGGTCTGCACCAAAAAGGAAGTGGTGAAATGAGATCGGGAAAGAGGAGAAAGGGAGCTGAGGGGGTAGAAAAAAAGAAATGGATTGTTTATATAACATATTCATAGCTATGCGTCTGACTATTGAGAGTCGCCAACAATTCCTTTGAAAATGTTTAAATGATCATGGTTATATACTTTCCATGCCCAAGAGATCAATCTTTAAAGAAATAGTCTTAAAAGGTGTTACTGAAAACATTATTAAAAATGAAAAATTAAAATATCTTTTAGACTAAGATTTTACGAATCAATTTGATACGAGATAAATCGTACGCATCTGACCATATCATCCATAGACCGGTATGATCGGTACTTGGTACGTTATAAATATTTTATTTTGTGTTTAATATTTTTTGATGGTTACGTTGATCAAGGATGATTATTCGACACCGTAAGTTACAAATTCGAAACTTGTGACAAATGACACCTTAACCAATTCCACTCCGTATGATTTTCATATTAATATTTATTATAATAAAATTTTATTTTATAAATTTTTATTTTTAATATATTATAATATAATATGATACGATATTATATCGTATCGTATTAATATAAAATTGATACGATCTAACCGTCGAACTTTACTTCAGACTAGGGTTTGTCGACCCGGTGCGGGTCGCCCTGACCCGCACGATCTGACCTGACCCAAGTCGTTTGCGGGACGACCGGGTCGTGGGTCGTCACCGGGTCGCCCCATTAATTTAATAATATATTATATATATAAAGTGTATTTTTATTTTATTCTATTATTATTATATATATATTATATATATATATAATCTTTTTTATTTAGATATAAGACGGGATGGACCGAGACAGACCGAATCAAGAGTGGCTCGACCCGACCCAGGCTCAGATTGGGCCGGTCGACAAACCTTGCTTCAGACAACCTTCGAGACACAGTTATCACATGCACAACTGTAAACTTCAGTTGAAAGGGTGGTACTTTTAACATTTCAATAATTGAATCAAACAGGAGTAACAACAATCGAATAAGTATGGCTATTTGGACATATTAAGGGGTATTTTTGATAATTGATGCAGGTCAGATGTATAGATATAAATAGATTAGATTAAATCAGAGGTATATATATATATATATATATATATATATATATATAGAGAGAGAGAGAGAGAGAGAGAGAGAGAGAGAGAGAGAGAGAGAGAGAGAGAGAGAGAGAGAGAGTGGCGGAGGGAGAGGGTTCCACTTTTATTAAAAAGCTGGATTGCGAAGGGGGTGCCGTGCTGAGAGGACAAGCTACAATGATATACGTAAGCTTAGGAGGCGTAAATGGACGTCTGCTTCCCCCCCTTCCGTGAGGACCGGATCCGGGACACACCATCTTTCCCTTTCCTCTCTCGAAGGATGATGACCAATATCATCAATATCTTCTGAATCCAAAGTAACAATCTGATAATTCATGTAGCCAGGGGGATATGAAAAGTATAAACATATGATATATTTTCATACATATTCACTTCCAAGAAGGGTATACATATTTAAAAAAAAACCCTAATTTTTTTAATACCCAAAAGTTAACACAGCAAACTGCATACCCCTTCAATCTTCTACGTGGCACGATGTTCCCTTAATATTAAATGTCATTTAAAACACATACACTTAATGGAACTATTAAGTACACCCAAAAGGATAATCACACAAGTACCACATCCCACAAATGCCACTTAAATGCCCTTTTCGTTATTTTAAATACACAAATTGACAGTCCTATTTTGGCTCTCACTTTCAAACAAAAAAAAAGAAAAAAAACAGAAAATCACCATCGTCACCAACGTTTCCATTTCGAACTTCAAAACAAAATTCTCTCATCCAACACATTGCCAATGCTTTAAATGTACTCCTCCTCCTTCCTAAAAATCATTTTTAATTTTATTTAATTTATTTTTAATAATGTTTAAATTCAAAAGTCAAAAGTCACGGAGAGGGAGAGAGAGAGAGAGATATATATATATATCTTATTTAAAAAAGTGGAGTGTGGGCAGTGGTGGGACCACATCGTGCAAAGCAGACGACAACCGCTGCTGACAAGTATACGAGTCCCACCACCACCATCCCCTCTCCTTCCTCTTCCGATGCTCTTCTCTCTCTCATCAGAAGGAGAACCGTCTTCTCCTTCGTCGTCTTCTCCTCCTCCTCCTCCTCCTTCTGCTTCGTCTGACCAGAGAGGGGAAGCAGAAGCTTCTGGTCGTGGCGGCCGAACCCATCGCCCAGAGCGCACGAACAGCGACGACGGAACACCCGCCACCTCCCCCCACAGCAGGGACGCGCCTCCTCTCTCTACGCTCTCTCTCCCTTGACGCCATGGTCTCCGTCTCCACGCAATGCAGGGGCAGGGGATGGCCCCTCCACTGCCCCATGCGTGCAGGCACGCCCGTCGCCGGCCGCAGCCACCGTCTCCTCCCCTGCTCCGGACGCCGCGGGGGGGCATGAGGTAGAAGCTCGCTGCGACTGCGGCCGCCGTCTGGGTGAGTCCTCTGCGCTTCCCTCGAGTAAGCTTTCTTCCCTGAAAGGAGAAATTTAGATGGCATGGCATTTTTTTTATTTTTTGGTTTACTGGTTTTCCTTCTCCTTGGGGTTCTAGGCCTCTGTGGTGGTGGCGCAGAGTGGGGGGAGGGGAAGGGAAGGGGAGATGGGAGCCGCAGAGGAGCAGGTGACGACCTGGGAGAAGGACCAGGATGAGGTTAGCGGCGTTAGCGGCGGCGGGGACGGCAGCATTGAATATGAAGGTGGCAGCGGTGGAAGGGGCGGTGTGGGCGGCGGCGGGGGTAGGGAGAGGATACAGGTGTCGGTCAGGCTGAGGCCACTGAGCGCCAAGGAGGTGGCCAGGAACGAGCCGTCGGACTGGGAGTGCATCAACGACACCACCATCATCTTCAGGAGCAGCATGCCGGAGCGGTCCATGTTTCCCACTGCCTACGCTTTCGGTGAGGGTTCTGCTGTTTTCGTGGTGATTCCACATATTTTGTGAATAAGAATTCTTTCGTGATTACTTGGTGCTTTTTGATCGTTTGATCATTTGGTCTCTTTTAGAAAAAAAAGGGGAAATGCATAGGTTGATCTGTGCATTTTGAATTTGGAAACCGTGTGCAGAGTTGCAGACTGTTTACGTTCCTTTAGGGTTCCTGGGGTTTTCGCGATCATTTTAAAGGAACGTTGTCTGATATCAGTATATTACCCTTTGTTTGGATAATAGACAGGGTATTTCGGTGTGACAGCACCACGAAACAAGTGTACGAGGAGGGAGCCAGAGAAGTTGCTCTGTCGGTGGTCAGCGGTATCAATGGTGGGTTATACCACCCCTTATGGTTTCCTTTTGCCACTGCCTCCCAGCATTCCTTGATGGAGATGAAGTTAATTAGATTTTGTTGGATCAGCAAGCATTTTTGCATATGGACAGACGAGCAGTGGGAAGACGTATACCATGACCGGGATAACAGAGTATGCTGTGAATGATATCTATGACTACATACGGAAGGTAAAACATTTATTTGCCCCCTATTCTTTTGGGCCGATGATTAAAATAACTGATATTCTCTGTTCAAGTCTTTGATCAGCGGTCACAATCTCCGCATTCGGTATGAAAATGGTTCATTTTATGATAGAAAACCCTGATCCTCTCTGTTCAAGTCTTTGATCGGTGGTCGCGGTCTCTGCATCCCTAATGAAAAATGGTTTGTTTTACTTTCAGCACAAGGAGAGAACCTTTGTACTGAAATTTTCAGCAATGGAGATATATAATGAAGCTGTCAGGGATCTCCTGAGGACAGAGAGCATTCCACTTAGGCTTCTTGATGATCCTGATGTAAGCAATTTTTTTTCTCTCTTTATTGAAATAAAGGAGATTGTGTTTTAAACTTTATGATTTTTTTCCTCCCCAAAAAAATCATTGCTTGAATCTCATTTGTGAAAGTCTCTCTTTATTCTTGAATCTGATTTTAAGTTTCTCTGTTTATTTGTTATGTTTTCTGCAGAAAGGGACCATTATAGAGAAACTTACAGAAGAAACATTGAGAGACTGGGATCATATGAAAGAGCTTCTTTCCATTTGCGAAGGTTGCGAATGCTTTGAGGATGCTGTTTCTTTCAATCTATGATGTCTTTGCATCTTTTACAAATATCTATTTTGTGGTCTCAGCTCAAAGGCAGATAGGAGAGACATCTTTGAATGAGACGAGCTCCAGATCTCATCAAATCCTCAGACTAGTGCGTTTCTTTGTTTAAAACAACTCTGACTCATTATATGAAAATGATATTCATACTGTTTTCTGTGACAATCGAGTGCTGCAGACAATTGAAAGTTCTGCTCGTGAGTTTCTTGGGAAGGACAATTCGAGTACCCTATCTGCCTGTGTGGTATGGGAAACTTTATGCGATCAATTTGACGTTTAAGATCCTCATGCAGAGGGCTTAAGATGTGGTTTTCTTTTGGGACAGAATTTTGTTGACCTGGCAGGGAGTGAGCGTGCATCCCAGGCATTGTCAGCTGGCACAAGGCTGAAAGAAGGTTGCCATATAAACCGCAGTTTGCTTACATTGGGAACTGTCATCCGCAAGCTAAGGTTATCTGATTCATTATCTTTCCTTGTTTTTCTTAGTTATTGCATATTTTCTCTTGAAAGATTTGCCATTGCAAGTTTGCAACAAAAGCATTTATATGCACATCCATGTTGCATGGTTTTATGTGTGAATACACCATTACTGTTGCACATGTCATCTTCACTGTATCGTGTTCAACTTTACGCCTCAGTTAGTCCCTTTCTTCAACAGCCCTCATTGGGAATGGTGTCTCTCGTCCAGGTTCCAAATCACCCACCAGACAGCCTGGCACCTGGGCTGGGGGAGAAAGTTTCCCAAGGAAAGTTCATGTTATCTAATGGTTGTTATTTATTCATGTGCACAGTCTTTCACACATTTTCCCATGGAAACTTCTGCCTCTCCCTATGTAGCTAGAGGCATGAGGCGATCAAGGCGACCTGGGGGTCGCCTCACGCCTCAAGCGCCTAGGTGATGGCCTAAGCATTTGAGGTGTTTGGGGCGAGATTTTATTAAATGAATATTTATAATTCAGAAATTAAACTATATGTCTAAATATCACAAAAATGCATACATAAAATCAATAAGCACCTTAAAATCATTCATTCCTAAAATCAAACAAATTTGAATAAGATTAACAATAAATATAAACAATTTTAAACAAAATTTTTAATTTTTAATTTTAGCTTCTTGCTGCCCGGAGTAGTCCAAAACGAATGCTACAATGTTCCCTTGCAGCATACTGGCACGAGAATACAATTAGAGAGAGAGAGAGAGAGAGAGAGAGAGAGAAGGAGGGGGGCTCGGTCCCTCTGTCTTTGTCTGTGATTGTGTGTGTGAAACAGAGAGAGTGTGTGAGAGAGAGAGAGAGATAGAGAGTGAGAGACAGAGTGTGGAGCAGAGAGAGTAATCCATAGAGAGAGAAAGAGACAAAGATTGAGAGAGGGTGAGACAGATAGTGAGAGAGAGTGTGAGAGATGGGCTTGGTCCCTCTTTTTGTATGTGTGAGAGAGATAGAGAGGAAGAATGAGAGAGAGAGAGAGAGAGAGGGGCTCGACCCTTGTGTGTGTGTGAGAGAGAGAGAGAGACGTGAGAGGGGGAGATGGGAGGGCTCGATTGGGAGAGAGAAGAGAAAGGAAGGAGGATGTGAGGGAGAGAGAGACAGAGAGTGAGACATAGTGAGAGAGGGGGCTAGCCCCTCCCTCTAATTGTGCGTGTGTGTCTCTGTATGTGTGTGTGTCTGTGAGAGAGAGAGAGAGAGAGAGAGATGCAGGAGGGAGAGACCGGAGTGCTCGATCAGGAGAGAGAAGAGAAAGGAATGAGCCATGAGAGGGGGGAGACGAGAGAGAGAGATATAGAGTGAGAGAGAGAGAGAGAGAAGGGTTGAGCGCGTGTGTGTCTCTGTGTGTGAGAGAGACAGAGAGAGGGAGAGGGAGACAGAGGGGGAGGGTGCGTGCGAGAGAGAGGGGTGAGGGGGGTTACCGCCACCTGCTAGATGCCGCTTGACTCCGGCCGATCGCCGCAGGGGGGTGCACGTGAGAGGGGGTGGAACCAGGACGCTAGGGTTTTGGGGGTGGAGGGGAGGGAAAATGAAAATGATCGGGGGGGGGGGGGAGGTCAAAGGGAGAAGACGGGGTTTTAAACCCAAGATCCGACGTAATGGGGGAAGCGGGTCTTAGATGGGTTCCAGGCGACCGATACGCAGATCTGATCGCAGGCGGGCTGGGCCAAGGTGGCCAAGGTGTGATGAGTACGCCTAGGCGTTGGAGGCGGCCCAAAGGCGAATGAGGCGCTTGCCTCAGCGAAATGGGCCTACGCAAGATGGGTTGTTGCCTCCTCATCTTGCCTCAGCGCCTAGGCGAGTGCCTCAAGCACTTTTAACTACACAGGCATCTCCTTACTACAAATATTTTATCATTTATGGAATGCTGATGTTGTCTGACTTTTCATGTTTTTTTTTCTAACATCTAATGCCTTCTTCCAATCAGCAAAGGGAGAAATGTGCACATCCCATACCGAGATTCAAAGTTAACACGAATATTGCAACCTTCCTTGGGGGGAAATGCCAGGACAGCAATCATTTGCACAATGTGTCCTGCACGAAGCCATATTGAGCAATCTAGGAATACTCTTTTGTTTGCAAGCTGTGCAAAAGAAGTGGTCACTAGTGCACAAGTAAACATCGTCATGTCTGACAAGGCATTGGTAAAGCATTTGCAAAGAGAACTGGCTAGATTGGAGGGTGAACTTAGATGGCCTGGACAAACTTCCAGCAAGTCTTATGTTGAGGCATTATTGAAGGAGAAGGATGCTCAGATTCAAAAGGTAACATAAGAATTCATTCAAGTGCTATATGCTAAAGCATGCAATTTCTTTTGTTTATTCTCACTTGTCAATAATACATATACACCTATGCATGCCTACAAAGATTTGTTTTGTTACATATTTCTCCGTCATGTATATTGTTCTTGCTCTCATAACCAAGCCTGATATTCTTTTCAAAAAGATGTGTTATTATGAGTGTGGACAGCTGAACTGTTCCATACATAATTTGAACCCATTCTTTGGACAAAATTGGAGAGACTTCATCCACAAAGGCTCTCTGCCCTTTCTTCTCCAAGAATCCCAATGAAGTAGAATAATCATGCCTGGATGTGCAATGCTGTAACTGATATTTCTGATGGTGCCTGATAGGATTCTGTTGTTACTGCTTAAGAAGCTAGTGGGGCTTAACTAAAATTTTCCTCACTGTTTATCATGCTGGACATTTAATACTTTTCCAACAATAGCTTAGCTGTACATCTGAACTTGCTTTTAAAGGATATATGTTTATTCTGCAGATGGAGAAAGAGATAAAAGAACTTATTCAGCAACGCGATCTTGCTCAATCTCGGGTTGAAGATCTGCTCAGAGCTTTAGGAGATGATGGAGAATCAGGACAATGGGTATTTCTCCTTCTGAGTGAAAATTTTTAATGTGTCATATGGTGATTTTTATTCTAATTTATATCCTTGGTTTCTTAGTTTCCTAAGCATGCTTATGATCAACCTCCCACATTATGTGTGCCTGATGGCTGTGAAGAGGAACTTTCCACATATAACTTATTTGGTGTTATTGATTTTAGCTTCATTAAGTCTAGTGCACTGCAGGATTTTGCTAATTTGAATGAGAGTTCCAGTGAGACTTTGGAAAACTCACATGAATATGGTACCGCCTCACCTCAAAATTCAATCAGCACTGCAAATTCGATTGGCTTGGCTTCGAAGCGACGTGGAGAAGTAACTACTGAAGAAAACTGTCCAGATACAGAGGATATATGCAAGGAAGTTCGTTGTATTGAGGTAGATGAGATTATAAACAGAACTGAAAGTCCCAATGCTGCATTGAGTGAAGGGTCTGATAACCTGGAATCTTTGTCTTTACGTGAGAATAACCATGGAAATCAGGGATCAGTAACAAAGCCTCTACGGGAGAAGGACATGGGTGCCAGAAACGTCATTGAGCATTTTGTCAGACAATGCCCTGAAGTTTCTTCTTCATGGTCTTCAATGCGAGCTAGCTACACAAGCGTTGGCCTGACTAAGAGTAGAAGTTGCAGGGAAACTCTCATGGATAGCTCTACCTTTCATTGGTTTCAGGAGGAACAGCAAAATGACAATACACCACCAAGCAGTTCTAGGAATGACTTCCCTGGAAGGCCTGGAGTGTTCAGCAGAAGAAATTTTCCACTAAATTATGGTCCTGAAAATAAGGCCCCTGTGGAATATGGATCTCAGACTACTCAAAGAACATCTGTTGATGTACTTAAAGCAGAGAACCTCAAGACTGACGCAGAAGAGGACATTACTAGCATCTGTACCTTGGCTACAGAGTTGGAGATGGCTCAAGTTCAGTATCAGAAGCGTCTAAATGATGGCCAGGTGTGAACTACTCAAGTGTGCAAATCTCTATCCTTGGTTTTCTTACTTTTTTGCAGATTGTGTATATGCTGTAATGTATATGTATGCACATTTCTGTCTTCATAACTCGTCAAGTTGCCTGCCCTTCCACATATCGTCATTTGATATACCATAGGGTCATGCATGAAGATGCAACAGTCAATGCAGTTCAGTTCAATATGAGCAACAGATTTCAAATTGAAGCATAGCAATGTCAACAACTTGTGCAGCAAATCTTCTATTTCAATCATGAGTATGCAATGTGAATTCACTGTTTATTCATAAGCATTATCTAAAACAATGAAAATAATGAAACGAAATTACTAAAATTCAACTACAATAAGAATAAGATGCAGGAGTGGGGTATGTCAAACCGGGGTGCCTTGTTTATTTTTCAACCCCCTTTATTTTTGTTTTTCCTTCTTTTGTTCAAGGCACACTTGCAAAACAGATTCTTCATTTTGAATTTCGAGGTACCCAAGTCTCCTTGGGTCTTGATGGGTTAGTTGCCCCTTTAGTAGGTATTCACCAAGATTTTGGGGCATTAAGGTCATCGAACTTCAACAAATAGCATTCAACCATTTCATGCCCGAATTTTCCACAATAACGACAGGAAGCTGAAAACTTCACATTTTTCTCATTCCCATTAGCATTGAATTTCTGTGAATGAACATGCATATTATTTATTTATTCATTCATTCATTATGTATATGGGTTCACATCTCCACTCCTCTCACCAGTTAGAAAAGGATAGGGGAAAAAAGAAATTGTACTTATTGTGGTTGAACATGAGAAAAGCATAGTGGAACTAATGTTTTGTATATTTGAATACACCATATTTCTAGTTACTAAAGCCTATGGTTGCCTCCATTTCTCGACAGATGATTGAGAAGAAGCAGATTTAGCAACACAATTACCTAGTCCTGCTAATGAGATAAAATTAACGGGTTTCTGCTAGATGGGGATGATCTTTGAGAAAACAAATGACATATTATGAACTAAATTGCTGCTTGAAAGGTTACGAAAGATTCTTACAAAATGATCTCTTTATATGACAAACTGGCTCCTGTGCGTGCCGTCTCCAGAAGAGAATTAAGGGGCTAGTTCCACTTCATGAGTTCTATAATACTGTAGTTGCTGGATCATCTTGTTCTGTATGCACTTTTTCTTTACATTTTCATTCAATTGGATACTGATTGTTTATATGACAAACTGACTGGTGTGAGTATGGTCTTCTGAAATGATACTTCAACCTTTTTGCCTGTCAACTGATTTTTAATGTTGGACTGTATCAGGTGGTAGAACAGAAGGCTAGTGAAGACATTGAAATTGAAAAACCCGCCAAAGATGTATGCTTGGATACAAAGATAAATCCCACAGAATCACCTTCTCTTTGGCCAGAGGAATTTGAGAAGCAGCAGCGAGAAATAATTGAACTTTGGCATGCATGCAAGGTTTCATTGGTTCATAGAACCTATTTCTTCCTTCTCTTTAAAGGAGACCCCACAGATTCTGTATATATGGAAGTAGAGTTGAGGAGGCTTTCCTTTCTAAGACGAGTGTTCATGCAAGGAAATCTCCACACAGCAACTGCTGCAAATGGTTGTGGTATTAACTTATCAACAAGGTACAACCTTGTTCCACTGCATCCTTCTGTGTGGAGAGTGTGATACTCTCTTATTTATTCTTTTTGATAGTAATACCCTTTCCATTGTTCATCATTGTCCTAGAATGCAAATATATGCAGCTATGCTGTTGTTTTCCTGCCTTCATCTACCTCTGTGCGCAAGAGATGTTAGCTGATGCTTTCTTCTGCTTTCCTGGGTGGTGGTTCCAGCATGACGGCTCTGCGACGTGAAAGGGGAATGCTGTGCAGGCAAATGCGGAAAAGGTTTTCAACAGAAGAGAGGGAGATTCTCTACCAGAAATGGGGAATTCCATTGCGCTCAAAGCGAAGGAAAGTCCAGTTGACTCGCTTACTATGGAGTGATACCAGGAATATGGACCACATCAGAGAGAGTGCGTTACTTGTTGCAAAACTGGTCGGACTTCTGGAACTGAACCAAGCCCTCAAGGAGATGTTTGGACTTAGCTTCACACCACAGCAAAACAGCCGTAGATCTCAGAGCTGGAGACATGGGATAGCTTCTCTGATGTGAGCCATTTTTTCTTTCATCGACAGATAAACTGCAATCCTGGGGCCGAGGATCTTCAACTGAACAGCTTAATGCACTTTAAAGCCAGTGTTTCGGATAATGGGTTTGATGAATTACTTTATCCTTTTCTTGGTTTTTTTCGTGATTCTTTTATTCTGATTGATTTATAGAGAGATCTTTTAAGCTGAGTCTGAGACAACATGACGTCTGTTGACTACCTTATATTGATGCTAATTAATAGTGATCTGAGCCAGTTTGCATGTGTTCTCTCCCTCTGTTACCGATGTCAGTGATGCAACGTCAAGATGAGACGATTTGTAGCTACTCTAATTTTGAGATGGTTTGATTACAGTAACATTCTTTATCAAGTGCGGATGGCCTGATCTATGCACTAGTTAATAGTTCACAACCCACTCTCCCACCCCCAATAAATGCAGTAGTTGATAGTTTTCTTATGGATACCTTGTTTTGAAAGTTCTGCTATAATATATCGATCACATAAAATGTCACCATGTAGCCTGGAGTCTCTGTAACTTTAATCTGCAACTTTTGTAAAAAAATTACAACTTAATCATACCTTTTCATCTCAATGTATTTTTCATGTGTAAGTCGCAATTTATTGGAAGAATACTTAAAATATATGTAAATGTGAAAGGTTACAATGTAATCACGTGCTTTTCAAAAAGTTCATATTTTCAGTCCCAAACCTTCCAATGAAAAGTATTTCTTCCGCTACTTTCACATGCTCTGCAAATACCAAAAAAATGTTAGTTGGAAAATAGTCTCTATATTTTAAAAATAATATCCTTTACATTCTCATTCTCCACCTCTACAAAAAGAGGTTTTTTACTTTTAACCTTTATAATATTTTATATTTATAGATTAGCATGTTGATCCATGGAACATCCTGAAATTTTAAGAGTTTAATTACATTAAAATTCTTAATAAAAAGTTCAAGATATAGTTATTTATATGTAATAGATTTCCCTTCGTTAACTCATTAGACGAGTCGCTTAGGTGATACTAGAGATTTTGACAATGAATATTAGGCGATACGAAAAGATGGACGATAGAGGTAGATGATAACTGTGGAGATTAGATGAAAGATTTTGACGTTGGACTAAAATTAGACGATAGATTAGTAGATGAAAGAAGTTAGACGGTGTTTCGCTTAAAGAAGGAGGTTGGGCGATGTTTCGCCTAAGTTGAAGAATTAGACAATGGATGATGTCCTGCTTAAATTGAAGAGTTAGACGATATATTGTCTAAGTGGAAGAAGTTAGACGACATATCATCCAATGTCGAAAAATAGACGATAGGCACAGAAGGTGGGCGATGACGTGAATGAAGAAGTTAGATAATGCGGTGCCTAATAGACGATGAACAGTAGGTGATGAACATGTACGAAGCATAAGCGGAGAACAAACTTGGGTCTTATAGAATTAGATGATAGACTTAGACAATGGAGGATTAAATAATTGACTTGAGGTTTTAGGATTTTTAACAATGGATTTAAATAACATAGGAATTAGATTGTGGAAGATCTCGTAGAGATTTAGGCGATGTGACTGAATTTTAGGGGGGTGACAGTGCGTGGACTATCTGTCAACATTGAAAGAACCATATACCAATAGTATGGGGGTGTTATGCGGGTCGTTCGGTGGGCATAAGGTATGGAGAAGGTCTGATAAGTGCATGGAGGTTTTCTGCTAGTGTATGAAAGTGTAGTAGGTAGAGAAGGATGGGTGACTTTTATCTGACATGTGGAGGTCAAGACATCAGAGTAAGGATCCTATTTAGATCTCTTTTCTCTCCCTTCCTTTTTACCTCACTTATACCTCTCATTCTCTTGGCTTCTCAAACCCCTTCGGAGCATCTATACTCAACTATCCTTGAGTTCTTTTTGCTTTCCCGAGTGATTACTGAGAGCTCATAAGGGGTCTAAAATCTCAGTGAGACTTGTTCTACACATGGTAAGTCTCTTATAGACATCTAGATTACATTCTAACTCATTGACCTTAACGTTCTCTACAATCATCTAAGCACTATCTGAAATTTTTCACGACCCTATCTTGTTTTCCTCTAAGAGTGGTTCCTGAGTAGGTGAACCTAGAAGTTTGAGAGAGGTGGATCTAGAAGCTTGACGGGAAAAAGTTCAAAGGTTGAGGATAGTAGGCTTTCCATTGAGGTAGAATTTCTAAGTATTAACTATACATGAACCTTTAAATTTAGCTTGCTCGATTTATGATATATGCTCCCTAATCTATTAAAGATCATACATAAAATCATGATTTGAAAATCATGTTATAATATGTTCAAATTCATCTCTATGTTTCACGAAGGTTTCAGTTAAGATAAGTTGAGCATTTATAAGAAAGAGACAATTTATGCAAGTAAACAACTAAGGAAAGTTGTGTATGCTTATGAACAAAGCAAGCATGTATGCGGGAATGTGTTTTCTAAAGTGAATAACCAATGCATGTAAGGCATGATATTACTTGGCATTTATACTTAATTGCGATTTCATAGAACTAGATCTATTCGGACAGGAGGTCCATTGTCATGTCATGATTAAATAAGAATTTGAATTTGAACACCTAACTCCATATTTTTTTCCTTAAGAAATTTTATTGAAACGTGCAAGAGGAAAGGACTATCCGGAGGAAAGAGATACCTAGGGAGAGGGCTACCCTGAGGAAAGGGGTACCTGTATCGAGAGTTTCAGCGGGGAGTTCTGGCATGGAGTCGTCTAGGGATGGAGCCGTCCAGAGATGCCGCCGAGAGCGTGAAGTCGCCATTGCATGTTCTAATTATGCTTAGCTTATAATTCTGATTTTATGTTCTGATTACTTTGATTAACGTGTTGAGAACGTGAGTACAATCTCTATGCTATGAAAGTATAAGTACGTGCAACTTATATGTTTGTTATACAAGTATCATGACCCAATGTTCTCACATGTTTACTGTTTTGATAAGAGAATATACTATGTTAATCTTCAATTTATGCATGTTAAATGAAAGATTTTTCTTTGAAATAAATGACAAGAATGCTACGAAATCTTTAGTGTTAAGCTTCTTCGTGTGCAAATTCATACCACAAGTTCAAGATACTTGTTATGTTGTGATAGGCCATGTTACAAGTTTAGGCTCTACCATGATACTCCTAAATGTCACGTTTAGTCTACATGTGTTCATCCTTAGCCTCGACAATTTTAGACGATGGTACAGGACACTCTCATTGATGTTCCACTTAATCCTATTTTTATTAATCAACTTACCAAAATTTCCTACTTAAAGTTCTAGATCACATAGTTGCACTTAATTATATCTATATAACATGAAATGATAAATTTTATCTGTAAGACTATCACGGTTTATGTATTCTTTGAGGTGTATAAGTATTGCATCACTAGGGTGAAGTGTGGTGGTGGTGTTAGGGGTCTTATTGAGTCGTCGTCCTCGGTCAATTCTTTAATCTATTTTTAGGTGCGGACCGATGAGCACAATGACGTGGATCATACTTGGAGGTGGGTGATTATCGTAGTGCAACAGGAAGCGTGGTATTTGAAGGTGTGGAGTCTGATTTCGATCGTCTATTGTGCTAGTAGCTTTTCTTTGTAGACTAGATGTGTTTTGAGTCGTCCCTATTTTCAGGTGTCTTTATGGGTTTATACATTATGACACTTTTGTATTATGTATGCATTATGAACAAGAAGGGTCCTTGTTAATTTCTCTTCATAATGTATAAATACACATAAATAATTTTATATTGTGGAATGTTTATGATTATGTTATCCAGATACAGGGTGTGACAATCCAGATGTTCATTTATAAGAAGAGGCTGAGTGATAATGCCTGGAATGACAAATGAGCTATCTAGGGACTCCATCTATCCAGGGAAGCCCTAGCAAGAGCCCACCAAGGGACCTAGGCCTGATGGGAGGCACTCAGGCTACTGAAACCTAATGGTTTACACTCAAGCTTCATATCAAAAGATTTAAAGTTCTCATGTTGGAATCAACAATGTGAATGGATGGACTCTTTCAATTGACAAGTACTTGATGTCCACATGTACCACTACTCAACTCATCATTTGGGTCTAGCTTTTTTATGCTCATAAACAAGAAAGATGGTTCCGTATTATCAGAAGATTTATACATTGTTCAACTATTCTTTTCTATTTTATGAAAAGAGTGTAAATGTGGAGCTCATTCTCTCAATACTTGGCATTTTTAACAAACTTATGTGTTCATTATGTCATCGAGAAGCTTGTGCTGACTTGATTGTTAGATAGTTTACTAAGGACTCAATGACATCTTAAACCCTTACGAGTAGGGCTGTCAATGGGCCGGGCCTGGGTCGAGCTTAGGTCGACCCGGCTCGGGTCCGACTTATCAAGAGTAAGGTCCGAGCTCGGCCCGGGCCTGACCTATGTCGGGCCGGGCCGGGTCGGGCCCGACATTATGTAAAAAAATCAAAGCCCGACTAAGACCCGACCCGGCCCGACTACTTAAATAAAATAATAAAAATAATAAAAAATAATAGATTTAATACTATAAAAATCTCACTAAATAAATTAAAATTTTGATATCAATTATATAATTTGTGTGAAAAGAGAATTTTAAAATTTCTAATTAAGTAAAATAACATAAGTTTGACTAAATAGTTTTTAAAATTTGAAGTGAGAATAAAAAAAGGGATCGGGCCGGGCCGGCCCGCGGGCCGAACTCAAAGCCCGAGCCCGGCCCGCGAGTCTAGTCGGGCCGGGCTTTTAGGCCCGACTAAAAATCCGCGGGCCGAAAAAGACCTTACGGTCCGACCCGAAATCAGGCAAAACCCGCGGGCCTGTCGGGCCGACCAGACCCATTGACAGCCCTACTTATGAGTGGGTGCTATTTGACTCTATCAACCTAGCTCCCTATTGGAGGAGGACGATCTCGACTTATTGTGTGTTGTCAAAATTAGATATTATCATGGATAATTTTATTATATATATATATTATAATTTACATTCCATGAAACAATCTAAAATGCCCAACGAAGATGATAAAAAGTACTGAGTGTAATGGGTACCAATAGAGAAGTGTGTCATGTTCACTAAGATGAAATTTAGGGTTTGTTCCGAGTGAACCGGCTTCAGTGCCGGCCCGCGTTCTCTGGAAGACGTCAGGCCGACTCGGACCGGAGGTCCTAAGGTGGCTGTTCCACCGGGACACAGTCACACAGGTGAGGTGAGGTGAGGTGAGGGTAGTAGGCGAGACAACTCTCGGAACTCGGAAAAGGGTGCACCCTGGTGAGACGGAGCCGACGGCGCGCCGGCGACGGGAGGCTGCGGGTGACGGAGGGGAAGGCCAGCTGGAGCAGCGGCAGCGAAGATGAAGGCGGTTATAGGGACCGCGTCGTACCTGGCGAGGAGGGCGGCGCAGAAGGAGCGCGTGAGGATCCTCTACCGCCGGGCCCTCAAGGACACCCTCAACTGGGCCGTCCACCGCCCCCTCTTCTACCAAGACGTACCCTTCCCAACTCTCTTGATCTTTCAAGTGGCCGGTTCTTTTTCCTTCTCGATTGCTTGCTGTGGTAGAGTTTGCTGTCTGATTCTCCTGAATCCGATGGGTTTTGGTCTTTGTCATCTCGTTGCGAATGGGGAATAATGCGATCTCCGGTTCCGGCCATTCTGATCGCTTTTCGTGTGCAAAATCCGCGTTCCGGCTGTTTACCGCTTTTCTTCCTCGCCCTCTGTCCCCATTTCATACTTTTCCGTGCAGAGCCTCGATGAGGATCCGTTAAATTTGATCGTATCCGTTAAATTTGATCGTGGCGCACGGCCGTGAAGGAGTCTTTCTGCGCAACGAAGAGGGCTTCGTGTTTAATCTCTTGCTTTTAGGTTGACGAGGGCGTTATGCTTAAAATTCAATTTTGGTGTAGGTGGTTGACTTGAATGGTGGCAATATTGGTTTGTCTATCTACATGGGCGCATTGTTCTATCTATATAATGTTTATCACAGGAGTCCTGTGTGATATTTTAATTAGCGAATCATGGTTCTCATTTTGTTGTCATCGACGATTCTATGTTTGTTTGCGGAGAAGGAAATTTCATGCGATTAACTTGCATTGCCTTTTTCCTTTTAAGATGAGAAGTCTGTAGCTAGCTTATCTACAAGCTCAAGTGCTTGCTTATGAAACAATGATTTTGAGCTATTCCCGTGGCTTTTTATTAACTTTATCCTGCATGATATCCGGGTTCCTAAGTCTGTTAATAAATTTTCCTTATGCAGAGGAATTTTAATTTGTTTTAGCTTTGTGAGCTATATTTTCATTCAGAAAGTCTTAGCTTCCATTGCTAACCGACTGTAACCTGAAAATTAATGCAATAGCATTATGATTCACATAGATGGAATTGCAGTTCACCTTTAATTCTCCAGATGATAGCATATCTCAGGTCTCAATTGTGCTTTCTTTATGTTTGCAATGTGCCATATTTCACGTGTGGTGTTCGATACCTTTGAGCATGTTGCAGATCTGTGGCATGTCTCCTATTACCGTTCAGTTCCTTTCAATACGCACTCTCATTAACCCTGGTTGATTTTCTATATTCATTGAAAAACTTGAGATGAGATTGACTTGCTTTTCAATGTTCATCATATGTCAGGCATCAGACCTACGAGAAAGATTTGAGGCCAACAAGCATGTGGTAAAATTTCAATTGTCCTTCTATCTTGTCATTTTGATTGCTAACTTTGCAATATTCTCATTTTTATTGTTATTCTTATGGTCCTCTTTTGTTGTTTATGATACAATTCCATCAACTTATAAGTTTAAAATTATAAGAAGATTTTTTTTGGAAGGTGATGATAAGGCCACAATCCATTAACGCAAACCGAAGAGGTCACAATTGAAAAGCAAAAAGAAACAAGGGCGGAATCTATCAAGATGATAGAAGGAGCCCCTCGATCCTGCCCAAAAGCCAAACCAAACCCAGTTACAAATTAATCTCCTCCAGGAGCACGATTTCTTTATTACAATAGAATCCCTGACCCAACTCCCAAAACAGCATAAATGCCACCGATGAAGAAAGTGAATGCAGCTTTTTGATCATCTCAGTCGGCTGTCTAAATTCACTCCTAAAAGTCCTGTTGTTTCTTTCCTTCCAAATAGCCCACAGGAGTATAGGCAAAGTTATCTTACATGTCTCGGTATCTTGGTTGACTGGATTTAGCTGGTCCCACTTCCATTGATTTTAAAACCACCTGCTTAACTGCATCAGTGACTCTCCTCCTGAGAAGTAGGTAGCCCACAGTTTCTTCAAAGAAACCACAGAAGATACATTTATGAGATGTTACAAGAACATTTAGGCTACCCATGTATACTAAGAGCATCAAATGAAGAGGGGTTGCATGCGATTCACTAAAGACAAGAAGACATGGTGCAGGGCAGAATTCATAGTTTATGCATCAAAGTAGGTGACGGATTTGAGGAAGTGGACTCATGTCAACCACAATTATCAGCATTCCGAAAGAAACTGGCCATAGATAACTGACATACAAGAAGTTTGGAAGACTGCATACCCTAGAACCTAGTGTAGAGAAAAGAAAAGGGGAGAGAGAAAAAATTAGGGTTTTTTGCAGAAAACCATTGTTAAATGGAAATTTGCAAAAAAACCATTCTTGAAAATGTATTAGCAGGCATCATCATCATCATCATCATCAGAGCCTTATCCCAATTAATTGGGGTCGGCTACATGAATTCTGTTCCGTCAAAGATTTCTATCAAGTGCAATATTCATATTTAAACTGAAGGAACTAATGTCCTTCCTAATAACATCGCACCATCTCATTTTAGGTCTTCCTCGAGCTCTTTTACTAGCATCCACTAAGATTTGGTCACATCTTTTAACCGGCGCTGAGTTAGGACGACGAAACACATGTCCAAACCACCTGAGTCTATTTTCTCTCATTTTGCTATCAATTGGAGCTATCCCTAAGTCCTTACGGATGCGCTCATTCCTAATCTTGTCTTTCTTAGTCTTGCCACACATCCATCTCAACATCCTCATCTCTGCTACACACATTTTGTGAATGTGTTCCTTTCGTATTGCCCAACACTCGGTACCATATAACAAAGCAGGTCTCACAGCCGTTCTATAAAACCTCCCTTTGAGTTTCACAGGCATATGACGATCACAAATGACACCTGATGCATTTCTCCATCTTAACCAGCCTGCCTTAATCCTATGCGTCATCATAAATCTCCCCATTCTCTTGTATGATAGACCCTAAATATCGAAAGCTACTACTCTTCGGAATGTTATGTCCATCAATTAGAACCATGTCTTCCTGAACCACTCTCCCATTACTAAAATTACAGTGCATAAACTCTGACTTACTCCTACTAATTTTAAAACCTTTAGACTCCAAGGCAAGTCTCCAACGCTCTAACTTAGCATTTAGAGCCTCAATACTCTCATCAATTAAAAGAACATCGTCTGCAAATAGCATACACTAAGGGATATCCTCATGCAATTGTTTAGTTACTTCATCCATAACTAAGGCAAAGAGATATGGACTTAGTGCAGAATCTTGATGTAAATCTATAGAAACGGAAAATTCACCAGTCTCCCCAGCAATAGTTCGAACACTAGTAATAGCACCGCCGTACATATCCTTAATCAAATCAACATATTCTTGAGAGATTACTTTTTTTCTTAATGTCCACCAAATCAATTCTCTCGGTACTCGATCGTACGCCTTCTCTAAATGTATTAGTAGGCATATCACTATGTAAATCTGAATTGTGCAAAAATACCATATTTATTTGCAGATATATCACTTCTTTTTGCCAAAAACTTACAAAAAATCACGCTTAAATGACATTTATGCACTATTTGAATTAACTCAGTGATATGCCTGTTAATGCATTTCTAAAAATGATTTCTTTGCAAATTTACCTCTAACAATGGTTTTCATGCAAAAATCTCAAAAAAGTATATCTAGGAAAATTATTCTGGTATTCCTTATTCCTGGAGATTAAGTTTGTGCTATTCTGGGTAAACGTCTTTTTCTTGGAGAGTTTGTCTTATCATTTGATGACTGTCTAATCACCTGTTCTAAACAAAACATTCTGAAAATGGCTAATTGGGCATCTTATCCACTGTTCTTGAATTGTGGATATTGTCTGTGCTGCAGGAGGATCTTGACACCATCGATAGGCTTATTGATGATGCTGAAGCAACATATAACAAATGGCAACACCCTGATCCATACATTGGCAAGTCCTCTTTGGAAAGCTTTCATGCTCATATCCTTATTCCTTTTGAGTTGTTTGTCAATATCTTTATGCAATCTGTTGTTGATGTGTGTTTGCGGTTGTTTCTGTTTTATAGGTAACACAATAATACGTACTGTGTAGTTTGCTCAGAAGCATCTTATCAAATATATGATGAAAAAGGATTCATTCAGTCAGAACAAGGGGATAAATGAAATGTCAGCTTATATCGTTTAGCGTTTGGGAGTAATGGTTGAGCATTATGTTCCTCATTCATCTTGCGATATGGGTCTTTATCTAGTTATTTTCCATCTGATGTTAATTATGATTTCAACTTCATATTTTGTTTATAATCCCATAACATGATATTAGGCAGAAATTTTTTGAAAAGAATGCTTCCACTTTTGTTATTATAAATCTTTCAGGAAGGCTGTAAGAGGTGGTTCTAGCCTCCTGTGTAAGATCTGAAGCTATAAAATGATGCTGATATTTTTACATGGATAATTGTGCTTGTCAAAATATGCTTATTTCCATAAGTTGTCTATGTGTCTACATGATCTATAAGTTAACCAGCCAAGTGAAAAAGTGAAGCTGATCGTCTCGTGTTTTGGGACATCAGTTTCATGAAAGTCAAAACATCATACAAGGACGTAAGTGTTTTTTATAAATATGTGAAAATTACCATGATAATCTTGTTTTTGTTATTGTTACTAGTTCTTCAGTTTATGGAGGTAGAAGGAGTTAGTTCTCTAGTTTGACCTTCAGGTGTAAGGGGTTTGGGTACAAGTGTTTTTCCTCTCTCTCTCTCTCTCTCTCCTCTTTACTTTCTAAGTAAAGGCATCTGTTTTATCTGTGTTTTTTTTTTTTCTCTTTGCATTTTTTACCTCTTTTTCTATCAATAAATTGTGGTCCCTTGGCCACCTTCAAAAAAAGAAAAAATACTAGTTCTTCACCTTTCTGATTTCCATAAACAAAGATCTGCAGCAGCACTCTAGAAAAGTAAAGAAGACAATTTTAAGCTTGATTTTACTGTTGTGAGCTACTTTAATATATATATATATATATATGACTTCTTATGTTTCAAACTTCTGATGTTTAACTTTCATTTTTTTCCTTCTCTTGCTAATTCTGTATTTCCTTTTTTCACCCCCCATATGAGCAGTTCCATGGGCTCCTGGTGGCAGCAAATTTACCAGAAATCCAGAACCACCATCGGGTGTAAGTTTCTTCTATTTGTCCATGTTTTTTCCTTTTGTGGTTCATCATTTTATGCTATACGATCGATGATCAGTTCTTATAACCATGGGGACGATGATCAAATCTAATTTAACAATTCAGCTTTCCTCGTGAAAATGGTGCATATGCAGCTTGTATAACACAAATGTGTTGCACATAGGTAACTTTTCCAGACAGTTGTCTCTTCTTTGACATAACAGTGAATTACATGGAATCTTGATAGATCAACTAGGACCAGCAATTGATCAGGCAACCCTGGACAGATGTGGATTGACTCAACCTTAATTTTAATGAGGCAGTCCTCAACTTCTGCTTGACTGGAAATTCTAAAAGATGGTTTACACGCTACAATGCAGGTCATGCACATTGACCCATGTTCAACCTTCGTGTAGGCTATATCATGGTCATGTGATGTTTGAATGGAGTTGGGGAATTGATGGAAGTTTCATAACCTACAAAATCAATACACTATGGCCTAATGCCTAGATTTGCCTGTATTTGTTGCCAAGGAAGGCAGAATCGGATCGGATTCACCCGATTCGATCGGATTTTGGGCGGTCCGATGAAGAAGAAGTAAAACCGGAGAAGAAGAGAAAAACCTAAAAAAACACTTACCTGCTGCCGCCGGTGCTTCCACCTGCCGCCAATGTCGCTATCGCGACGCCCTGCCGCCCCGTCGACCTCCTCCTCCTCGTCCTGTGCCTCTGTTCTTCTCCGCCTGCAAGGTAGCTGCGAAGGCTGTGAGGGCTTGCCACTGCTCTTCCGGCTCCACAAACAGACGTCGCCGCCGCAACACCACCAACAGACGCTGCCACCGCAGCAGCGTGAACAGATGCCGCCTCTCTCCTCCTCCACCTCCCTGGGATCCTGCAAAAGAAAGAGGGAAAGAAGTAGGGTTTCCCATGGAAATTGCACAAAACCCCTTAAAAAATAACACTTTTAAAACTTAAACTATTAAACATATGAAATAGTACCCGATCAGGATCGCTTGCGGATCGGACTTGGATCGGCCGACCCGGCCGATCTGGATCATGTTTTGGGCCCCCGATCTGAGCCCGATCTGCGATCCTGCCTGCCTTGTTTGTTGCCAAGCGCTTAAATTGAAACAACTGTAAAATTACATTAGAGAAACTCTACATAGCACTAGAACTGCAAATTGGGTTGGAGGAACCTGGATCTGAACCAACCACATTCACCTTATTCAGATGTGGGTTATCTCATGACTCCTGTTAACACGCGGAAAATAAATAAAAAAATGCGTACACGCTGATGATGAATTAAAATTTGGGTGGTTTTGGGTATCATCAGCATGTTTATTTGCATTTCTTTATTCCTCGTTTTGGATTTATCAGACGATTTAGGATTCGTGTACATGACTTTTCTCCACCGACCGGAGTCGGTGTTAATTTACATGGGTACAAGTCCGAACACCTTTGATTAACTGTCGAAGAACGCCTTGTGCCTCTATGCATTGTGACATAAATGATCTTGATGATCGCCCATTATAGGTACATACTCTTGCGAAGAAATCTGAAGACTTTATTTCCTTGAACACATATAATTTGAATTACAATCGGTCCTTCAAGACTTTTACATATGGTCCCGATTGTGTAATCGGGTTTTCAGGATAATATCCGGTCGCAACCAGAGCCTTTGAATTTGCTTCAATCTGCATTTGGATCTTTGAATTTACTTTCGTCCTGATCGGGTCATTGAATTTGCTTTTGTTCCTTAATCGGACGGTTGAACTTGAATTCCATCATGAGGACCGTTGGATCGCCAAGATAACATCTTCACCGGAGAAGCGCATGTCCATTCCAGCCAAGCAAAATACATCACCCCCCTTGAAGGATCAAAATGGAGGCCGAAGACGGTGAAAATTAGTTCATCGATGGACTGCATCATCATCTAACAACATGGAGATGTGTATGTCATCATCAGCTATTCTATAATAGACCAAAGGGTTGACATATGCTTTGCCCTGAACCCCTGGTCATGCATGCTCCCCTGAGACATCAAATGCGGAGTTGCTTCATGGTCATAATCACTTTTTGATTGTAATTAGACCCTTAAGTTGGCTTGGTGTCCATAAAGGACATTCCCGCGTGAGATGGGGTATATTTGTAATGTTCCCTCCATCAGAGTATTTTTGCAGTTTTTCCAAACTTTGGGATATTCTTACAATTTCTTACTTTCTTGGAGATAGTCCTGTCACTTCTTGATTTCATGGGCATTCTTGTCATTCCGACTTTTCGGTATATATTTGACATTTCTTAACTTCTCGGAGATGGTCCCGTCATGTCTTGACTTCCTGGGCATATCTGCCATTTTTTAACTTTTGGAGACAATCCCGTCACTTCTTGACTTTTTAGACGCTCATGACTTCCTTTCTTGACTTCTCGGAAATAGCCCCGTCATTTGACTTCTTGGGCATTCCTTGTCTACATTTCTTGACTTATCGGAAATAATCCCGTCATTCGACTTCTTGGGTATTCCTCGTCTTGATTTCTTGACTTCTCGGAAATAACCCCATCATTTGACTTCTTGGGTACTCCTCGACTTCATTTCATGGCTTTTCGGAGATAGTCCCATCATTCGACTTCTTGGGCATTCCGAGTATGAATTTTATTGACCTTTCAGGGTTTTTTTGCAATTTCATCAATTTCTGAGTTTCCGGACATGATAGCCCTTGGCCATGAAAAAGATACATGGACTTGGATGGTTAGCCATAAGCCAAACTCAGGAGAGCGCACACCGCTTCAGGGAAGGGGTGTGATCCCGCTCCACCGAGTCATGCAAACGGCGCCAACCGGAACAAGAGCATTCTTTGGTGATTTTGAGATAAACTGTGAACTTGTGCAGTTTCTAGTCTAAACAATGACTTTCATGTAATTTTTCAAAAAATGTGATATTTTTGCAATTTTATGATATTTTAGGGTCTTTTGCATTTTCCCACCATTGAGGGTATTTTAGTAATTTTTCACAATTAGGGGGTATTTCTGTAATTTTCTGACCACTGGGGTATTTGATATTTCTATAATTTTCTCACCATCGGGGGTATTTCTACAATTTTCTCGCCACCGGAGATATTTCTGCAATTTTTTCGCTGTCAGGGGTATTTCTGTAATTTTTCTGCCCTCGGGAGTATTTCTGTAATTTTTTCACCATCGGGGGTATTTCTGCAATTTTTGCCCTTCAGGGGTATTTCTGCAATTTTCCGACCATCAGGGGATATTTCTGCAATTTCTGAAGTTTCTTCGTGACTTTATGCTATTTCTGAAATTCACTTGATCTCTCTATCATTTCAACAACCTTCCTTCACCACAAAGGTAATATCCCTAATCATAGGGGCGTGCATGCAATATATCCCCTTTGTGGGTTTTTTCAACAACAAAGCATTTCTTCCTTCAAGCCTTCAAGGCCTTGAGGAGCTCCAACGGCTCCTTTTACGCAAGCTTCTCAAACTCTTCTTCTTTTTCTTCCTCACTTGGGTCTCTTAGAAGCTCACCAAGTCTTCCTCATGAGTTCTCTCCGGTCTCCTTCCTCTTACTTCCCGTGTTCTTTTTTGGAGCTCTAGGCTCCCTTTTATAGGTGTTGGGAGAATGGGCGGAGGCTTCTTCATGGCCCTCCTCCGGTGGAATCCAAAGAGGTAAGTCCCTTGGTCTTCTCCTCCTCCCAATCTCTTCCTCTTCCTCTTCAATTTTCAGTTTTCTCTCTTTTTTTTTTGATGAGCTGCGGACCCAATGGGGAGAACCCCTCTCTCCGTCCTGTGCACAGGGCGGAGGAGGGCCTCCTCCGGCCTGCCAGCAGGGCGGAGGGGCCTCCCTCCGGCCTGCACAGGGTGGAGGGGCTCTTCCGGCCTGCAAGCAGGGCGGAGGGACTCCTCAGGCCTGCAAGCTGGGCGGAGGGGATCCCCTCCGGCCTGTGCAGGGCGGAGGGGGCTTCCCTCCGGCCTCCTGGGCGCTTTGAGATCGAGGGGCTGGGCGGAGGGAGCCTGCCCATTGTTTTTCCTTCAAAAAGAAGAAATTTTAGGGTTCAACAACCCCCAATTCAGAAAGGTGTATATTGTCCAAAGTCTGCAGTTTCACACATGGAGCCTTTGTTGGATCTCTGAGCAGCCCACCATGGATCCTCGAGCATCTGTTGCTCTTCTCCAAACCATCATGCCACTCTTCTCCAATGTTGAGTACTTTCATCACCCCATTCCACCATGGCTTTCTCCCTCCAGCTTATTGATGTCTACACCCTTATCCACTTCCTTGGCCTCAATGATGGTCTCTCCTTCTCCAACAAGGCCTGGCTTGCTCAATGTTTGCGCTTAGTCTGCCCACCCGTTGTGTTTTCCTGTTGACAGGATGTTGGTTGGGTCACCTCCTACTGCACCCTTTGGCGATTCTTCTCCACCATCCAACTGCTGCTCAGCATTTGTGATGGGGGCATCTCTCACCCTTCATATTTACCGGTTGTTCACCAGCATGGTTCCATTATGTCCGTCACATTTTTCTGATTCAGTTCATGTAATTTTCATATTTTCTTTGAGTCATAATTATGTAATTTTTATTTTATTTGAGTCATGTCCCTAGGTCTTGCATTTATTTTCCTAAGTTTGAGTGTCATTAGATTGTTTAGTGTGCTATTGGGCCCAATTCATTGGGCTTGGCCCATGAGCCCCCCTACCCCTTCGGTTATTTGTTATTAAGTCTTTTGTCAGGGTCTTATTGTAAAATGTGGGTTTCCTATATATAGGGCCCCATTTCCTTCATTTGAGGGGAATGAATCAATGAATGAAAAATGTGCCATTTTGTGAGTTCTATCTTCATTTTTATGGTGGAGTGAATCCATTAGTGAGGTGAGAAACCTTAGGGAGAGAATCCCACCCATCCCTCTCTTAATCTCTCTCTTTCACTCCCCTTTCTCTCTCCTCCACACCCAATTTCGAAAATTTTCTCTCTCCTCCCTTCCCAACCACCACTCTCCCACCTACCCCCATTAAAGGCCACTCCCCTTCCCCACACATCCCATTACTCCACCCCCTAGTCCCAAGGGAGCATCCCCAATCACTAAGCCACCCTCCAACCACCTCATCCCTTTCCCAAGCACCCTTCCCTCTCCCCCATGCAACCCTCCACTTCCCTAGACCATTTGAATTCAAAAATCCCCTTCCCTCCATAGCCCTAGGGCGCCCAAGACCCCTCCCCTTTGGTTAGGGTCGCCCCCCTCTCATCCTCTCCATCTTCCCTTGTTCACCTCCATCACCCCACCTTCTACCATCTAGAGTAAGAGGACCTGCAGAAGACCTGAAGCTTGCAGCAGCGACCCCGACCTCTCCCGGACGTTCCTGGAAGCCCAAGAGTAGTCCATAGAAGCGGCTGCCTGTCCTCTTCGCAACGGCGGTGGTCTCGTCCCCTTCCGAGCTCCGAGCTGACCGGGAGATCCGTTCTCCCACAACTGCGCAGAGCTGCCCCTGCTGAGTACCAGAACCGGATTAGAAGCTCTGCCACGATGAACCTCGGAGGAATCAGCCCACAAGCTCTTCTACAAAGTTCTTCTTCTTCCTGTCTACTTTCAGAATCAAGAAGCGGAATTCCGTTCGGCATCCTGTGGCAGGAGTTATCATTTTTCTCCCTCAGCTCCGTCGTCCTGCTACCCACAGTCTGCATCGACCAGTCATCAGTGTTCAGAGATCCCTGGTCTTCTCCGGCATCGGCTGGCCTCCCCGTTAGTTTTGCTGCGAAGAGGACTTGTCCATGATTCCAACGACACCAACGGTGCTCGATTCCGAGTTCGGGAGCTGTCGGGGCAGCCTCTGCAACCAGCTGTTGGAAATCAGGAGCTAGCTCTGTAGAGATCCTGATCTGGAGAGAAAGCTTCACTACGGCAAACCCCCGAGGAATCAGGCCACGAGCTCTTCTACAAAGTTGTTCTTCTTCCTGTCTACTTTCAGAATCAAGAAGTGGAACTCCGTTCGGCATCCCGTGGAAGGAGTTATCCTTTTTCTCCCTCAGTTACACGGTCCTGCTGCCCACAGTCTGCATCGACCAGTCGCCATTGTTCTGCGTCCCCTGATCTTCTCTGACATCGGTTGGCTTCCCCGTCAGTTTTGCTGCACAGAAGACTCATCCACGGTTCCATCGACTCTGACGGTGCTTGATTCCGAGTCCGGGAGCTGTCGGGGCACCCTCTGCAACTTACTGCTAGAAATCATAAGCTGCCAGTCCGAGGGTCTGCCTCCCTGTTCGGGCCTCCATCCAGATCAGCCTCGACACCAGAAGAATTCAGCAAAAATTGGACGACTTCCCTGGCCTCCTACGAAGCTTTTCCAGGTGGTTTCGTCCCCAACAAAAATCGGTAGTAGTCTCAGCAGTCGGTTCTCCACTCGGCTGTCAGCACCCACAGAATGCGGGCAGAATCGACAATCTCCATCTTCGGTGTTCCTTGCTCATTTTCCCCTCCCCGCTTGGCCGGCTGAAGGCCCCTCCCTGTGTGGAGGTAATTTTGGTTGTAATATCCATTAACCCCCACCCCAAGATCCCCCTCCTGCGAGAGGTGTAGTGTTGTAACTTCTCTTGGGCAGGTCAAGCTTCCCCGGCGCGGCGTGTGGGGAACACACGCTTCCCCGCTCGCCCACGTCTCCGACTCGGGGCCGGTGTCCTCACACCGGTCAGGTATATGCTGAACCCTCCCTGGATATTTGTGTTTTCTTAGTATCATTTCTAAGTTCAGCCGGCGAGGAAGAGAGTGCCCGGTCCCGTGATTCCCGATCACGAGTGGCCACCGCGGTTTGAGTGAGGAGAGATCCCCGTACCCTCAAGGCACGGCGTCCGCCCCACTGATGTGGGTGCTCCAATCCAAGGGAGGGGAACTCATTGGCCAAGTCATCACCCTAAGCAGCGTGGTTTAGGCTCTCGAATCCACCCTACCATCACTTAGTCACCACGGGGAAAGGGTTGTGTTGCGATATCGGTCCGCCAACATCGAGTCCGCTAATTTGTAAGTGGGCTTGCAAGTCTAGGTCCGAGGTTCATTTGGTTGATACCATTGCACCCTTAGGTCGTGTCACATCAAGTGGTATCAGAGCAAGTCTTTGACTTGTTCTCACAAGTCAAGTCCATGGGCACGCTTGCATTAGAGTTCTCATCGGATCGTTCCATGCATTATCCACCTCCCATTGTCATTGAGTCTACAGACCAAAAGGCCCAAATTCCCATCATATCCAAGCATACCTACCTAATGGGAGCCCCACAGAAATTGACTTCATCTACATGGTAGAAGATAATTGGGTATCCCCCGAAATTGTAGCCACCCTCTCTACGACCGGACAAATTGTGCACAACGGAGACCTAGTCTTCGTTGAATTCCATAAATGGTTTGGAGAGATCAAATACTTTGATGGAGCATGGTGTCAAATTGGTACTTTGGAAGGCCCTTGCATAATCCTAGGGAAACAATGGCTTGATGAACGGAATACCACCTTCCACCCATTGCGTTGGTCTTGCCTAGTTCATCCCCCACATCTCCCGGGAGCCTATGGTTTCAACAACCTTTTGTTCCCTCACCCACCGGAGCCCCATACCCGGCCACCATGCCCTCTCAACCCACTTCAAAGAATGAATGAGGTCATGAGTGAACATGAGGAGAACCCGGCCCACAAGACCAAATCCCCGGGATTGGACACCAACCCAAATCCCTTCCCCACATTCAAGGAAATTCATACTCCTATCAATAAGGAAGAAGGACATCAACTCATCCCCGTCCAAACAAACACATACCTCCCCAAACCACTCAATCTCACGCAAAAGGTGGTGACCGTAGGAGAACTCATCATCAAATGGCTCAAGCAAAATCCCATCCCTCATGCCTTGTACTTTCAAACCCCAACCATGGAGCACCCTTTCCAATTAGCACCCATTAACTCCTATCACACCACATTCCAATCCTACTATGAGGTAAATGGTTGGGATGATCTCCTCAAGGGTTTAGAATGGCAACTAAAGTTGACTTGCTTATTGACCATAGGAGCGGCCCACCCAAGAAGACTTAGTCTCATCCACCCATGTGATGGTTCTATCACCTCAGTCTTCACCATTGGTTGCTACACTAGTGACCTCCTTCTCATTCTCCCCATGGATGAAGAACCCATCATGGTCCACTCCACTACCATTAAGATCCCAAGTACCTTGATCGACTGGCCCACTAAAGACCTTGGTCCAGTTACCTTGGGGAAGGATGACCCACTATGCGTAGACCATGTGGACATAGAGTTCCTTCCTCTAGGAAGCCCAGTCCATTACCCCTTTGATCCCTTCCAATGGGAGCCTAGTTACCCATGTGATACCATATGCCTAGGAAGCAAGGAAGAGCCCCTCTCCATAATGCCCACCTTCCTAGATCCTTTTGACCCTTTCACATGGAAGTTCAAAGGCCATCCCACACCCATACACATGGAAGTCATCTTTGGGATAGGAATGCATAAGTCTTGGCACAACACATCACTTGGCATGATTCATAAGACGGGTCCATTCATTCACATCACCCACATGTCAAGTAGGAAGCATGAATGGACCATTTTCGGATGTAATGGTCCACCTCCATTCATCATGAGTCTTAAGCATGATAGGTGCATTCTTGGATGTCCGGGTCCCCCGGCATTTGCCACCCCTTTGCATGATAGAGCTACATTTGGAGGTCCAGGCCCTCCTATCCTCACTAATCTTCATAGGGAGTCTAGACATGCTAGGTCCACATTTGGGTGCCCGGGACCCCCAACATCCAATAGAGTGCTAGCATTCACCAACTATGTCTCAGGATTGCATACTTGCAGGCCCATCATCAAAGGTAAAAGGATTTGTCAAAGGCGAATTGATACCTGCAAAAGAAACCAAGACTTCCAAGAGGGTGACTATCTGATGGTCAGGATGAAGAGGCTCTTCCCTAGAGTCGCCTCTACGCTCAGGGATCGAGAGACTGGACCCTTTAAGGTCTTGGGGCGATTGAGCATAAATGCCAATGAGTTGGTCCTTCTGAAGGAATATGGGGTCAACCCTCATTGTAGTGTGGCGGACCTTGTGCCCTGCAAGGGCCCCGCGGTGGCACCTAGCGAGGATATTGAGCCCATACCCCCTTTTAAGAGTGACCCCACCAATAAGAATCCCCTTCTAACCTTGAGAGCCCGGCATGAGCACAAAGATTTGATACTAGTTAAACATAATGACACCATCAGGAGCAGGGCAATCCAGCAGTATCTTGTGAGGTGGAAGGGCCGGCCACGATGGTGGACACATGGGCGAGCTAGGAAAGACTCTTACTCGACGGAGTCGAGCTCTTCGCACCCCGGGAGTATGATGGGGGCATCTCTCACCCTTCATATTTACCGGTTGTTCACCAGCATGGTTCCATTATGTCCGTCACATTTTTCTGATTCAGTTCATGTAATTTTCATATTTTCTTTGAGTCATAATTATGTAATTTTCATTTTATTTGAGTCATGTCCCTAGGTCTTGCATTTATTTTCCTAAGTTTGAGTGTCATTAGATTGTTTAGTGTGCTATTGGGCCCAATTCATTGGGCTTGGCCCATGAGCCCCCCTACCCCTTCGGTTATTTGTTATTAAGTCTTTTGTCAGGGTCTTATTGTAAAATGTGGGTTTCCTATATATAGGGCCCCATTTCCTTCATTTGAGGGGAATGAATCAATGAATGAAAAATGTGCCATTTTGTGAGTTCTATCTTCATTTTTATGGTGGAGTGAATCCATTAGTGAGGTGAGAAACCTTAGGGAGAGAATCCCACCCATCCCTCTCTTAATCTCTCTCTTTCACTCCCCTTTCTCTCTCCTCCACACCCAATTTCGAAAATTTTCTCTCTCCTCCCTTCCCAACCACCACTCTCCCACCTACCCCCATTAAAGGCCACTCCCCTTCCCCACACATCCCATTACTCCACCCCCTAGTCCCAAGGGAGCATCCCCAATCACTAAGCCACCCTCCAACCACCTCATCCCTTTCCCAAGCACCCTTCCCTCTCCCCCATGCAACCCTCCACTTCCCTAGACCATTTGAATTCAAAAATCCCCTTCCCTCCATAGCCCTAGGGCGCCCAAGACCCCTCCCCTTTGGTTAGGGTCGCCCCCCTCTCATCCTCTCCATCTTCCCTTGTTCACCTCCATCACCCCACCTTCTACCATCTAGAGTAAGAGGACCTGCAGAAGACCTGAAGCTTGCAGCAGCGACCCCGACCTCTCCCGGACGTTCCTGGAAGCCCAAGAGTAGTCCATAGAAGCGGCTGCCTGTCCTCTTCGCAACGGCGGTGGTCTCGTCCCCTTCCGAGCTCCGAGCTGACCGGGAGATCCGTTCTCCCACAACTGCGCAGAGCTGCCCCTGCTGAGTACCAGAACCGGATTAGAAGCTCTGCCACGACGAACCTCGGAGGAATCAGCCCACAAGCTCTTCTACAAAGTTCTTCTTCTTCCTGTCTACTTTCAGAATCAAGAAGCGGAATTCCGTTCGGCATCCTGTGGCAGGAGTTATCATTTTTCTCCCTCAGCTCCGTCGTCCTGCTACCCACAGTCTGCATCGACCAGTCATCAGTGTTCAGAGATCCCTGGTCTTCTCCGGCATCGGCTGGCCTCCCCGTTAGTTTTTCTGCGAAGAGGACTTGTCCAAGATTCCAACGACACTAACGGTGCTCGATTCCGAGTTCGGGAGCTATCGGGGCATCCTCTGCAACCAGCTGTTGGAAATCAGGAGCTAGCTCTGCAGAGATCCTGATGCAAACCCCCGAGGAATCAGGCCACGAGCTCTTCTACAAAGTTCTTCTTCTTCCTGTCTACTTTCATAATCAAGAAGCGGAACTCCGTTCGGCATTCCGTGAAAGGAGTTATCCTTTTTCTCCCCCAGTTACACGGTCCTGCTGCCCACAGTCTGCATCGACCAGTCGCCATTGTTCTGCATCCCCTAATCTTCTCTGACATCGGTTGGCTTCCCTATCAGTTTTGCTGCACAGAAGACTTATCCACGGTTCCAGCGACTCTGACGGTGCTTGATTCCGAGTCCGGGAGCTGTCGGGGCACCCTCTGCAACTACTGCTAGAAATCAGAAGCTGCCAGTCCGAGGGTCTGCCTCCCTGTTCGGGCCTCCATCCAGATCAGCCTCGACACCAGAAGAATTCAGCAAAAATTGGACGACTTCCCTGGCCTCCTACGAAGCTTTTCCAGGTGGTTTCGTCCCCAACAAAAATCGGTAGCAGTCGCAGCAGTCGGTTCTCCACTCGGCTGTCAGCACCCACAGAACGCGGGCAGAATCGGCAATCTCCATCTTCGGTGTTCCTTGCTCATTTTCCCCTCCCCGCTTGGCCGGCTGAAGGCCCCTCCCTGCGTGGAGGTAATTTTGGTTGTAATATCCATTAACCCCCACCCCAAGATCCCCCTCCTGCGAGAGGTGTAGTGTTGTAACTTCTCTTGGGCAGGTCAAGCTTCCCCGGCGCGGCGTGTGGGGAACACACGCTTCCCCGCTCGCCCACGTCTCCGACTCGGGGCCGGTGTCCTCACACCGGTCAGGTATATGCTGAACCCTCCCTGGATATTTGTGTTTTCTTAGTATCATTTCTAAGTTCAGCCGGCGAGGAAGAGAGTGCCCGGTCCCGTGATTCCCGATCACGAGTGGCCACCGCGGTTTGAGTGAGGAGAGATCCCCGTACCCTCAAGGCACGGCGTCCGCCCCACTGATGTGGGTGCTCCAATCCAAGGGAGGGGAACTCATTGGCCAAGTCATCACCCTAAGCAGCGTGGTTTAGGCTCTCGAATCCACCCTACCATCACTTAGTCACCACGGGGAAAGGGTTGTGTTGCGATATCGGTCCGCCAACATCGAGTCCGCTAATTTGTAAGTGGGCTTGCAAGTCTAAGTCCGAGGTTCATTTGGTTGATACCATTGCACCCTTAGGTCGTGTCACATCAATTTGGGCCCATGAGGACCCCAGACTCAACAACATTGTCTGCATGTATGGGGGCTGGTGTTTTTTCCTTTTGGGTTGTTGTGTGTGTGTGTGTGGGGGGGGGGGGGGGGGGGGGGGGGGAGTTGTCTCTGATCATTCCTCTAGAGCTTGGGCCAGTCAGTCTTGAAATGATCCCCCTCCTCTGTGCCCCCATCTTCACAGCCTCAATGACAGCACATGTTTCTTACTCCATGACAGGGAGAGGGATATGGTATTGCGGATTCCATCTACCTTGGCTCCATCAGGCAGATCGGCCCCTCTTATAGACGGAGGTTGAGGTTAACCCCTCTTAACCCCTCTTTTAATTCTCTATCCCCTAATAGGGTGTTTGGTTGTAATTTTTTACCTCTTTTTTCTCTCAAAATAAAAATTAAGGAAGAGAAGGGTACTGAAACACGTTTGGTAAGATCTATCCTATATTTTAAGGAGGAATCTTATCCCGTGTAAACCTTTCTCAAAATAAAGACAATCGAGCAAATTTTTTTTTTGAAAGCATCCACGATAGCTCGAGACTTCTCACACGTCTTTCTTCTCCCTGCATCCCCCATTCCCTCTCCCTCCCCCCTTTCCCTTCCGTCCCGCCGCAGGCATCCCCCTTCCCCCTGCGTCCCCCCTTCCCCGCCGGCCGGCCACTCCCTCCCCCCTTCCCCGTCGGCCTCTCCCTCCCTTCCCCCTACGTCCCCCCTTCCCCTTGCGTTTCCCTCTCCCTCCCTTCCCCCTATGTTTCCCCGCCGGCCTCTCCCTCCCCCCTTCCCCATACGTTTCCCTCTCCCTCCCTTCCCCCTGCATTTCCCCGCCAACCTCTCCCTCCCCCTTCCCCCTGCGTTTCCCCGCCGGCCTCTCTCTCCCTTCCCCCTGTGTCCCCCCCTTCCCTGCCGGCCCTCCCTCCCCCCTCTCTCCTTCTGCCCTCCCACTGGAGCTCTAGGCTCGTCGAAGATGGCTTCGGGGCGACCCATGAGATGAGCCTGCGGAAGCTCATATGAGTGGACCGTGAACCATCTCTCCTGTTTTCTGTCTCTATGCAATCGCAGTACCTGGGTGATCATGAACATGGAAACCCAGTGCCTGTCGAAGATACCGGAGCTGGTGAGGGAGGAGTTGAACCCCTACTACCTCGACGGGAGGATCATCTGCGATGGCGAAGGTGATGCTGACAAGATCATCCGAAGTGAGGTGGCGGTGTAGGGACGTGTTTCCAAGATATTCAGACTTCCAGATTGTTATACCAAACAGGTTGACACAAAATTTAAAAATTATGACATTTTTGCCAAACAGATAGATATCTGTTTCTGTCCATTTCAAAAATTAAGTTAAAAATTGACATAATATAATCTTTTAGGTAGAAAGTTTTTTTTTAAGTGCTCCCAAACACCCTGTAACAAATGAAGAGGAAGGAAAAATTGTGATCTGCAGGGTTGTACAGTTTACCCAGCCTTCACGGTTTCCATAACTCTTCCACTTGTATTTGTGCGACAAGCTTCTTCCACATCTCAGCCAAAGTTTGCTGTTTGTGCTTCAGGTGCCATATCAGAACCCTTAAGATTTGAGAAATAAAATTGTTGTTTCCATTTCAAAGCGTATCTCCTAATTTTTAGGTGCTTAAGAAGTTCAATAAAGTTCCCTGTTTTCGAACTGGGTTGGGGGGCACACTGTCCGATGTTGCTGGAGTGAAGTTGACCGACGACCATCTGGGTGACAAGATCCCGGACTCGGCAAATTATATCCTTGCCTCAGTGGCAGCATTAGAGTTTGGCATCATGGTCCCTTTTGGCCTCCTTGTCCCAACTTTCCTTCACCTCCCTAGGCCAGTGATGGAGTTTCTCTCTCTGTTTTCCTCATGGTTGTCAAGGCGGGTGTCTAGGCGACAAGGCGCTATCCAAATCGCTAGGCGATGGACTTTTTTATTCCAGGCAAAAAAAAAGTGACCAAGGGAGGCGCCTAGGCAGCCCCGGTGCTTAGGTGCCTGTTTAGTCGCATTAGCATGCTATTGGCCCATGTTCAGCCGGCTCAATTTCTGCTCGCTGGCCCCCATGTGCGCCTGTTCGCACCCAATTTCGCTACTGGTTCTCTAGAACCGCTTTGAGACCCGCTACTGGATTCGGATGAATAGGATCCGGTTTCCCCTTTCCCTTGAGCCCATTCGACCATTCCCCTTCTCCCTCTCCCATGTTCCGTCCCCCCTGTAGGGTTTCCGTCCTGTCTCCTCCAGTCCTCCACCGTGCGCTGTTGTCCGCTGCCGAAGCCACTGTCATCTATTGCCGGAGCCACCGTCGTCCGCTGCTGGAGCCGTCGTTGTCCATCATGATGTACCCCTCTCTCTCTCTCTCTTTCACACACACACACACACTTTCTCTCTCCTCTCTGTCGCCACCCCTCTTTCTCAGTCTCTCTGTCTGAGCCTCTCTGACGCTCCGCCACCCCTCTCTCTCCCTCCCTCCCTCCCTCATGTCCCTGTCCCCCCCCTCTGTCCGCCCCCCCTCTCTCTCCCCCCTCGTCTCTGTCCCCCTCTGTCCACTGCCACCCTCTCTCTCTCTCTCTCTCTCTCTCTCTCTCTCTCTCCGTGTCTGTCTGAGACTTTGAGCCACTCTGTGCTTCACCACTCTCTTCTCTCTACCCTTTCTCTCTCTATCTCTCCCCCCTCGGGTCCTTGTCTGAGCGACAAAGGCTCCACCGCCTCTGTCCACCCCCACTCCACCGCCTCTGTAATTTGTTGATGCTATTGTGTTCTTTTGTAATTTTCTGAATGTTTTACATTTACTTTCGACTTTTCTATAAATTTTTTTGATGCAATTTAATTTTTTGTAATTTTCATGCAAGTTAATTACTACAATTTCTTCATGTAATTTAATTTCCTATAATTGTCTACATTTTGAATTTTTTTGTTTTATATATTAGGGGACATGTATTTTGTATTTTTTAATTAGTGGTCAAAGTGTTGCCTAGGCGACACATAAGCAGGTGCCTTGTCGCCTAAGCGTTTAAGGACCTCGTGAATGCCTTGGGTCGTCCTGACAACTATGGTTTTCCTCCATAGTCCTAAGTTGGCAATTAGCTTTTTTCCAGGACTAATCAGATTTGTATCTCCTGGGAGCCACCATCCCATCTGTTGCCTGACTTGTCATTTCCCCGGGCAACCGTGCCCACCAGCAGCCATGTTGTGTGGTTCAGCAGGCACCCTTCCCAAGTGCGTGTCACCACCCTCCATCTCTCCATCCGCAACCTATATGTTAGAGATCACCTTGATCTAGACTTCAGAATACAGATGTACACGCTGCCTGCAAGTTGCATAGAATTGGCTTTGTGAATTGTTCATTGTTAATTTTCCTTTCATTCTCAATATTTTTGTTGTTTTGCCTGTTACCATGAGTAGCGTATATGCAGAGATGGATGCAGATGGTGGCATATCTGGCCATGGGAGGTGGAAGAATACCGTTTATGGACTTGGAGGGGGTACATGAGTTGAAATGCTACCTTTTTTAAAAAAAATATTGAGATTGCACTTGGGGAGTGAAATAGCTTTAAAAAAGGGATTTTTAATTTTAAGCCCCTAAGAACTTTCAAAATTAGAAAAAGTCCCACTAATCCACCTATTTAGCCAAAAGCTCTCAAGTTCTTCAAACTCTTAGTAAAAAGCCCCTCAAGTTAATAGCCATCGGAAAAATAGAATATACCCGAGAATATTCCATCCCCCACTCCCGTTACTTTATTCTTTCCCGTTTTACCCTTCCCAGTTCTCTCCTCTCTCTCTATCTCTAGGTGGGGGTGCTTGTGTCGGAAGGGCTAACCTTCCGATGTAGATCATGGTGAAGGGCCACACGGTGCCGATGAGGTCGCCATTGACGGTGATGGTGACCTCCTTGAAGTGGCCATTCCCGTGCATGTCGGTGAGGTTGTTTGCATAGATGTAGCCGTCGTTGGGGTTCTTATACTAGGACTCGTCCTTGGAGTGGAAGGAGACGTACACCTCCAGGACGGCCCAGAATACGTTTTTGGGGATGGCGAGCTCCTTCAACTGCACATGCGTGCAGTTCTCGATCACAAACCACTACCCATCTCTCAGCGAGAGGTCCTGCGTGATGGGAAGGAGTAGATCGACTGGGCAGCCTCCAAACCCGAGGGGAAGGCTCTGCGGGGGGGGGGGGGGGGGGAGGTGTTCTGCAGCTGCCATTGCAGTTGTAGTAGAAGTGGAGAGCGAGGTTGACATGGTAGACCTCCGTGTAGGTCTTGTCAACGATGTTGCCAAGGTGGATGTCGAGGGTCTTGTTCCAAGAGAAGAGGGCGGCGTAGCGGGTGACGTCCTTGTCCAGTCCACACGATTCTGGTGGCACGAGGATTGGCGGGGCAGCTGTGGAGGAGCTTGATGCTACCGAGCCAGACGTTGAAGATGTGGTCGAACTAGCGGCCGCGGCAGGCGGCCTTCTACTCCAGGACCACCTTGGGTGGTGGGGCTGTGGCTACGGCAGTGGCAGTGAGAGGGAGGCGTAGGGGGCGCTGACGGGGCTTTTGGCATAGGTGGAGGCAAAGTTGCGGTGGCGGTGGTGGAGGGAGCAGGGCTTGGTGCGGGGGAGGGGAATGGACCTGGTCACCTAGAAGTAGGTGGTGGGGAAGGTCTGTTGGGGCTGGGCTGTGGAGGAGGGGCGTAGGAGCCCCGGCGTTGGTTAAATAGATTGATTATTTTCTAATTTTGAAAGTTTTTAAGGGCTTAAAACTGAAAATCCCTAAAAGAGTAATTGTTCCCAAATACCCTCTTATTTTTCTGGAATACGCTGTCTATTCTATTCTCTAACAAATAGCTGAGAGAATATTGCCGAACCTGAACTATTACTTCGTCACCACATTGTGGATCACCTTAGCCACAAGGCTTCACGGATGGAAATGGTCAATGTATCTCTTACAACGAAAGTTAATGCTTTACAATCTGGCCATGACATACTTGGTACTGGGGTCTCTCTCTCTCTCTTTCTCTCTCTCTCTCTCATTCTTTTTGTTGGAAGGAAGAGCAGGTTTGAACCATAGTGGGGAGGATGTTGTTAATGTACCACATTTCTGATCGATAGACGTTGCCGGGGCCAGTATAGTTCATCTTTGTGCATCGACTCCTGAAGGTTATTTTCACCTCTATATTAGAGCCTTCCTCACCTGCTGACAGGTTGAAGCATTACGACTGTCAGTCACCAGGGACTTTGTCTTTTTCACTTTGGCATTGGAATTTCATCTCCTTTAAAATGCTCTATGCTCAACTAGTTAGCACTTTCCCTATCAGACAGAATCCCTGATGACTGTTTGATGAACCCTCTTTCAGAAAAAAAAAGGATATATTTTCTTCATGGAGAACTTGTGTGTGTACAACATTGCTGACGAGTGATTACAGGACATGGAATTTACTTTCGTGTTCTTTAACCTTTTTCGTTTGGTAATATGGACAACCTGCCGTCAGGAGACACAGATGTTAATAGTATTCCATAGAGATTAATAGGCGTTTCCTCCTGCAAGTGCATGGCTCTGAATAGTTAAGTCAATGCATTGGTTTGTAGCGAAACAACATTGGAATCACTGTTCTTCCGTTTACATTTTTCCCCCCTCAGTTTTCAGTTTTGTGCCATATGTGCCATCATATCATCTGATTGTTCTTTATTTGCCTCAGTATTAATGGGATTGAAACCTTTGATTGGAATCTGAGGTCAAAATTTGATATTCAACAGTGTACATTTGTCCCGTATAATTTTGATTTTTTTTCTCCATGCAGATAGAGATTGTTTATAACTATGGGAAGGAGGAAAATGAGTGATCTCCCAGTTCTCCATGCATGTGAATAAGAGGCTGACAAGGCCTGGGCGTGCGACTTTGCTGTTCTTCACCGTTGTTCACTTCAATTTGACTGGCTTTAACCAAGATATCCTCCACCTTCATAGGATGTCGGTGCTTTTGTCTGCTTGTGTAATGGTTGTGCTTTCATGGATCTTTCGGGGTCTCATTTTCTTGGAGAACAGTACAAATGTTGAAACGTATTTTCCTTTTGGATACTTGTTTCGATGACATTTGACAAATTAGATGGCTCAGAATAAGCCTGCTTGCTTGGCCATCGTTGGGCAACTTTAACGGCATCTCTAGTTTTGGCTAAAGGCTGTTTGAATGCCGACTAAAATCTATTACGAAGAATAGAAGGATGATAATTTATCCCTCACTTCCTGGGTGCCTTGATCATCTTTTGCCTTAGGCCGCGTTTGAGAAGAGAGTCGGTTTCTCTATTCTCAGAAAAATCTTCTCAACGTACAAATCTATAACTCATTCATGATTTGTAATCATTTAAAATTTTTAAAATCTTCTAAGCACGTGCTTCTCAAGATTAACAATCTCAGCTCCCTCTTATGTCGGTATTCTCTTACCTCCGAATTTTCTCTCAAACTCAAAAATGGAGGCACGCATTGAACGTTTGGTAAAAATTAAAGATTGTCGGAGATTTGAGCTCAAAAGCTCAGGTCGACATGCCTTCCCAAACGCGACCTTAGGAGAGGGTGCCAACATAAAAATGGATCCCCCACTGTACAAGTCTGGTCCGTGGATGGATGTTTGCTAACATGACCATTCTGGAGGTCCCATCCTGGAGGTTGTCGCAACTTGCCATTGGGCTTGTGAGAAGTAGAGTCTGTAACTTGCATCTGAACAGATCTGACCAGAAATTAGTTGCCTGAGTACATGTAACCTGGCGGAGTAGTCGTCTCTGTGTAAATTTGAATGCAAGAGTCAATAATATAAAGCACCCAAATCCAATACTTCGGTTTGAAGGGCAATGCTAGAGTCAGGGTTTGCCGACCCGCCCGACCCGGTCTCGGCGCGGGACGGGTCGGGTCGGGCGGGTCGCATAGCTACCCGATCCGCCCCTTTTGCTCTCGAGTCTCGACGCGATTTTTTGCGAATTTTTTTTAAAATTTTTAATAAATTTATTTTGAAAGATTAAATGTTATATATATTTAAAAATATTAGAATGTAGAGTTTATTTATGATAATAGATCCATGCTACATTATACATAATAAATTATATAAAAATTACATATTACACTGCTTAATTAAACATCCTATTATATATAATACATAAAAATTTATTTCAATTACTAAATATGTAAAAGGAAACAGTGATATAATAATGGCATTCATTCATGAAGTATAAAATACAAAAATTCACTAATCCTCGTCCATGTGTGAAGTCCGAATCCTAAAACTCACTCATCCTCCTCATCTGTGTAACCCGAATCTCAAAACTCACTAATCCTCATCATCAGTGAAGCCCGAATCCCAAAACTCATCATCAGATACATGAGACTGATCACCCGTATAATCTAACTCTATCCTAGTGGGTGGAGGTACATGTGGGTGGGACTGAAAATATGTAACCATCTGCACAAATGATGGGTCGTGTGCTGCGGTGGAGGATACATGAAAATCTGTAAAAAAAGTCCTCACTACATCTATAGCTTCAATTCTATCATGTGCGACTGGTGCTGGTGCTGGTGCTGGTGCTGCTCGAACTCTGGACGTGGAGGAAGATCCTGCTCTGCCCTGTGCTCGTGGTGGAGGTACCCGGGACGTAGAAGAAGATGTCTTCGGTGTGCTACGAGAACCGTATCTATGCTGTACCTGTGTCCGAAAGGAATGTCGAACATCTCCCGGAACTCGGTCGCATGCACGAACATCGCGTCCCACTCCCGCAAGGTGCTCCGCAAACCTGTGTATGCCGGTGACGCGATGTTCGCAGTATCTACAGTGCACATGTCCATCACCCTCAACAGAGTATCCATGCTCCCACGCAGGGTGACGCCGTCCGTCCATGATGACCTGCAAATGATGTAAAAGTTTACATTAGTGATTTCAATGACAAGTACAGAACTTTATATATGAATAAATATGCAATTAATTATTAGTTAGTTATAAATGTAACCAAATGATACATACTAATAAAGACTATGGACCCAAACTGGGCCAGTGCCCATCTCCAAACAATCTGACATTAAATGTGGTCCGCAGATAGGACAGATAGTCTTCATAGCGCATTGAACCTGAATAGTTCTCCCAGTACATGCGTACGTAGTATTCATACTCCTGCGAACCTTGTGCGTACACGACCTCTACTGACGTAGCTGTGGCATAAGGATATGGATACGATGGGAAAAATGAACTACTGTTATCTGAGTCGCCATGATACATCGGCTGCTGCGGCCATGACCGTCCATACGAGCTTCCAGATCTCTGGGAGTCATGTGTGCTCATCCTCTCAAAATCAGACAACATGCCTTGATAGCTTGTACTGGCTGCAACCGAACTTCCATAGTAGGGATCCCAATGATCAGCTGCCCGTCTCGTCCCTGCGGGTGGAGCACCGTGGTCCTCATCTTGCGTGGCATGTGTGAAGTGCTGCTCCTCTGTCCATGCGCCATGTTGACGGCCCCCACGACCTCTACTATGACCACTGCTGTACTCTCTACCACCAGCACTAGTATTCTCACGAGGACTCCGTTGGTCACCTTGAGAACCACCACCTCCATGGGATGAAGACCCTGTGGGTGTACTATCAGCATCGGAGTCATGACTCCCACTAATGCGGGGCTCAACAGATGGCTCGGGAGTGTCGTCATCTACATTGGGATCTAATGTCTCCATGTCTGCAATATCTATCGGATTTAATGGTGGTCCCTTGTCCTTCTTGCTGGTGAATAATGTGGTCCATGATGATTTTTTCTTCTGTGGAGCAGGGGGCGGCATACATGCTGCATGTTGTGTCCCTCTAGATGCCTGAGAAGCAGAAGCCTGCTTAGATAATTTTTCAAGTAGTATTCTATTGTGTAAGTCTGTACGTATACCTGAGAAGACTGATTGGGTGCCTTAGCCTTAGATGTTGAGCGTCGGGGCGCAGCAGACTGAGATGGTTGTTTCGATGCTACCGAAGACTACACAATTGAAAGAAGAATATATTCAATTACCAATGAATTATATATTAACAAATGTAGAAATGGTAATATAATTTCACCTCTCTAAATGAGGAACTTCCCCTAGCCTCTCTTGAAGTGGATAACCTTCTTGGTTCCGCAGATATTGAATGCCGCGGTGCAGCAACTCGGGACCACTGTTCTCCCGCAATGTTGTCATTTGTCGGACCGACCTGCAATATATTTCTTACATCATCATACATCAATCTATGACCACGCTATCTAATGAAATTTGCGATTCGATTTTCATGTATTAATTCACCTGAGGTGGCGCTTGACGCTCAAAAATTGGAGGTTGTATCAATTGCTCCCATGCTGTATCATCGTACGCATATGATGTGTCTCCACCACCAATGACGAGGTCTTCATCTAAATTAACTTCATCATCACGTCCCGTTGCTGACTCGTCACCACCCAAATGCACATGGGTGTCATCTCCCTCCCCCACTGCCTTTTGTACAGCCGATGCGAGAAAAGTATTAGGCCGTGGTGTCTCGCCAGGTTCTTCAGCCTCCTCGTCCAATTCTGCCTCACCACGCTCTGTTGTGGCTCTTGCAACCCATGCTACCATAGGGTCATCATCGTCTCGCAAGTACACAGCATCCGTTGGGTCGTAATCTCTCTCTCCTCTCCTTGTATCCATTTGTACATGCCGGACCTTTAGCCTCATGTTGTAATGAACATACACCATTTTATCTAGCCTGCGGTGTGTTAGCCTATTCCTCAGCTTAGTATGCAAGAAGGAAAACGTCGACCATTTCCGCTCACACCCACTCGACGAGGATGTTTGCGATAGAACTCTCATTGCGATCTTCCTTAATACGGGTGCACTTGTGCCGTAATTTAGCCACCACTCAGCTGCGTTTAAGACAGATCGCGTACAATATAATAATTAGATGTAAAAATTACTTCTCGAGATATAAAAGGTACATTATGAAGACACATTACCTCGGTCGAGTCTATCACGACTGGCCATGGCATTAGGTGTCGCAAATGAACCAATTCCCTCTCTAAATGTTTTCATCTGCATTATCAAAAAATATGAAGTATATATTTCATTTAATATTGTCAATGTTAAAATATCCAATTATACCTCATTCAACGCATCAGCAGCATCTGTTGGGGTGAAAGATAATCGGTCTACCACAATGTTGACCGATTCTATCAACGTATCGTCATAAGCAAGGGCCCGAGCATATTGGAAGGCCGGATGTAGATAGTACGCTGCAATCGTAAGACAATGAATTACATATTAGTATCAACTGAAAATCACAGCTCATTGATTGGACGAGAATGTAAGTGTTTACTTGCCATGTGAAGATCGCGGCTCATTTGTTTGTCCCATCTGTCCTCCACAATCTCTAGAATGGTGGGTCCATATTTTTTGGACGTTGTAAGGATCTTCCGCTTGGCTGCTTCTATTTTGCTGTACACCAACCCCATGGTTGGTACTCTATCCCCATCCACGTATCGTAGAACCTCATACAGTGGCTCTATCAATGACACTAATACCTTCACTCTATCCCAAAAATTCGAGGTGTTGACAATCCCCTCGACCTCCGCCCCTTCACGTGAAGCAGCAAAAGAGGAACTCAGCCAGGTCTCACCTCTAAACATTTGCTTCAACCCATCTTTGTGCTTCAATAGGCTCTGCAATGCGATGTAGTTGGTGGCAAATCGTGTGATGCCAGGCCTCAACAGTTCGCCGCCACAGTGCTCCCTCATCCATGCCAATACAAGTGTGTGGTTGTAGATATATTTCATGATTTTTTGTGCCACCTCGACCACAGATTTTACCATACGAAGCTGCCCAATCTCCTTCAGCATCAGATCTACACAATGTGCTGCACAAGGGGTCCAGAAAATGTGCCGTTTTTTCTTCATTAGCTCCTCCCCAGCCTTCTTATATTTCGACCCATTATCAGTCACCACTTGTACAATGTACTCCTCCCCAATCTCAGTCACCACTTGCTCCATCAATGACAAAATATATTGGTGACTGTGAATTTGACCAGACGCATCCACTGATTTGTGAAAGAATACCTGTCTGTCACAATAAACAAGGAAGTTGATCAGGATAGATTTTGTGGTACCTGACCATCCATCACACATCAGTGTGACTCCGTACTTTGTCCATTTCTGCTTGAATGAGTCAATGTAACTCTTGATATCAGCAACTTGTTCATCAAGGTATACGCCAGCCAATTCTCTCGCTGTAGGTGGCTGCACGTGTAGCCCAAGGACCTGTGCTTCCTGAAACATTGGCTTGTAGTAAGGGCTATTGGCTGCATTGAAAGGCAGACCCGCGTGGTGCCACCATTTTGCAACAGCTTGACCAAGTTTCCATTTAGATCCCTTCTAGCCATACGCATCGTCCATCCTCGTTTGCTTACCATGCTCTCGGGATAGTGCACCGGGCTCCACATCTTCAATGTTGATCGATTGTGTCCTTTTTCTTTGTGTCCCCGAGTCACCAGTCAATAAACTCCTTATGCCTCGTGATTGTCGAGTCGTAGATGAACCACCACTCCCTGATGCTCCGGTCCTCGCCGCCTCGCGACTACGGACTACAGTCTCCTCGGGATGTCTTGACTCTACCCTGCTCTGACGTACTGCCTCACGAAACTCGGCTTCGTATGGATCGTTCACAGTGACATACACATCAGGCTGCTCAGTACGTGCTTGTTCGTCTTCGTCACTGGGTGTCCATGCACATTCCTCCTCGTTGCTGCCACTTGGGCGCCCGCTCACTGCCGCTTGATCCCTTTTCTTCTTTTTTTCCTTTTCTTGCATCTCAGCTCTCTTCTCCCGCAGGTGCCTAGCCATTGCAAGTTTCACATCTCTAGGCACATGGGTACACCCAGCAACCTCAGAGTATCCTGCCCCGGCTCCTCCTGCCAAATGCTTCTTCAACCGAGACACCCCTCCTCCCCGGTGTTCTATTTTACAATAGTTACAACGCCAACACCTACGGTTGCCATCCAACAAAACTCCGTGTGACCACCCAATATCATTTGTTCGTTCCTTAAGAGGCATAGAGTGTTATCTCCTAAAATTAAGAAATACAAATTGTGAAAATATATTATTTCCCATCTACAACTAACAATGAACATAATTTCATTATTTGCGTACCATGCAAGACTAAATTCAATATTTAATACATCTTAATATAATTTAGTTCAAAATAATATCATTATTCCTATAACATACATATGAGGTTAATATTTATAATTAATACATATACATTAACTTTAAAATTATTTATCACTAATTAGATATTTAAAATTACATCTCTAATTAAATTACATGACACATATAAATTATAAACATCTCTAAATAATTTACATTATACATATAAATTAACTTTAAAATTATTTAGAAAATATTCAACACTAAATTTATATTTACATTAAAAATATGTCCATATACATTACATATTTACATTATGCAATTAAATTAACTAATATACATTATGCATTTAAAAATATTTTACATCTACAAATAATAATGATATTAATATCATTAATTCTACAACATGCTAGACTAAATTTAAAATTTAATACATCTCAATTAAATCTAATATTTAAACATGAATTAAATAACACATCAAAAAATAAATTTATTTCTACAACATGAATTTAAATATTTTTATATTATTTTTACAACATGAATTATACAAAACATAAAAAAATTTAGAGATACAACATGAATTAAACAAAAATTATATTATTTATACAACATGAAATAAATAATACAACAATAATAAATTTAAATAATCTAACTAATTTTATTATTATAATTCTTAAACTAAAAAATATCAATTGATTTAATTTAATTATTAAACTAAAATTTTTTTATTCTCTCTCCCCACCCCACCGCCACCCCCACCGTCTCCCTCCCCCAACCCCACCGCTGCTCCTGGCCGCCCCACCGCCCAGCGCCACCACCCCCGCCCCCACCGTCCCCTGCTCCCCCTCCCCGCCGTCCACCGCCGTCCCTCCCACCGGATCTGACCGGTGGGAGCACGACAGGGCCGGTGGGGGACGGTCCCCCCCACTGCTGCTCCTGGCCGCCCCAGCCCCACCGCCCAGCGCCACCACCCCGCCCCCACCGTCCCCCTCCCCCACCCCCACTGCCGCTCTTGGCCGCCCCAGCCCCACCGCCCACCGTCCCCCCTGGCCGGCCCTGCTCCACCCCCACCGTCCCCCACCACCGCCCCTAGCCCAACCCCACCGTCCCCCACCGCCCCACCCCCACCTGCAACGTCCCCCGGCGCCCCTGCCCCGCCGTCCACCGCCGTCCCTCCCACCGGATCTGACCGGTGGGAGCACGACGGGGCCGGTGGGGGACGGTCCCCCCCCATCCACCACCTCCTCTGCCGGCCCTCCCACGCGCAGCCCCACCGCCGCCCTCCCCCCTCCGGCCGCTCTATTATTTAAAAAAAAATTTCAAAGACGACTTACCTCCGACAGCCGTCCACCGCCGCTCGCTGTTAGCCCTTCGCCGCTCGCCGCCGTCCACCGGTGTTCGCCGCTCACCGCCGTCCGGGACCTCCACCGCCGAGTTAGGCACGCCTTGAAGATGCCCCCCACCGGTCCATTAAATGGACAGACCGGAACGAGTGGGCCGTCCCGCACGTACCAACCCGTCCCGTCCACGGACCGGTCTGGTACGTGGCGGGACGGACGGGTCGGTGCGGGCCAGTCCGACCCGGCCACGACCCACGCCCCGCCCGACCCGTTGGACGCCTGAGACGGGGCGGGTCGGGCGGGTCAGGCCGACCCAGCCCGATCCTGCAAACCATGGCTAGAGTGCCACCCTTTTCTTCACTTTTGGCAACACCTCTCAAACTCAAGAGAGTATATAGAACTCGGGTCATTCAACTCAAATCAGATGACTCTGCTGAGAGTGACAAGTAAGATAAAAAGGTTTCAACATAACATTACTCCCGAATTTATCAAGTAAATGTCCATTTTTTTTTTCAAAAAAAAAACAACGTATGCGGTTTCCGTTACCGGATTTGCAAACGTGCACACTCCACACGGTCAAACCCATCGACACACAACCAACCATCTTACTCCGTTCCCGCAACCAGAGTGCTGTGTTGGGAGCGCACTGGGAGATCAAATCCCCTAATCGCATTCTTATTCTCCGTTGGCATTGCAATTAGAGATACTACCAAAGTGCTAGTAAATACCCAGATGCTACCACCGCAAGTAAACTTTAGAAAATCAAGCACACGACCTAACACACAGTAATCAATCATGATATGACCAAAAGGAGGAGATCGTGAGAGAACATCAGAAATTTGGGCTTGAAGGATTGGTAGGGCTTTACCCTGGGTTAGAGGGAGCCCTTCCAGAAATTCTCGACGGCCCGGGTTAGGGGCCGAAGAGGGGGTTTGGAAATAGTTTTCAACCAGCAATAGACGCGACTCGGTTATTACCTCACTGCCTGCGTCATTGCCCCAAGCGCAAAGATGGGTTCCTCCGATTGGGATGGCTGCCTTCATATAGTTCCCTTTGATAGGCCCGTAACTATTTCCTCCGATATGGGATTAATAGAAATGTCCGCACCGCCTCACTCCGCATCACGTACGGTAAACGTTTCATCTCGCGGAGAAATATGTCCGTACGTCCAGCAACGATGTTTTAAAAAAGAAGGATACCGATGATTACCGTGTTCATCCAAGCTCGCGCAGTCGAGCATGGCGTTTACACCCCGGGGGTCTCTTTCCCTTGTTGGTTGGTCATCACAGTGTTCGTCTTCGTGATAGTAATATGATCCAGCACTCGCAGGTGTTCCCTTTGTTCTTCTCTCTCTCTCTGTCTCGTGTGTATGTTCCAGGTGTTGGAAAATGGGTTACATGAATCGAATTCTCTTGTGTTTTGAATGTCAGAATAGCTTCCAGATGTATCATGTGGTAAAAACTGTACGTGATGGGTTGGGAAAAATCAAATCGAGTTTAGAGCATCCCGTGTCTCGACTCTCGAATGATGCTAGGAAGGTGTGCATGCAGATATATTTTGAGAGAAAAAAAAATAGGAGAGACGGCGAAGAGATCTTAACAGAGACCAAAGAGTTTATGACTCGGCATTATCTGCACCTCTCTATTTTTTTGGGGACACTTTTGAGTTCACGTGAGATTTACTTTCCAAATTTGTAAGATTTTTTTTACAAGTAAATCATTGTTAAAATTAAAATTATAAAAAATTTATTCTGAAAAATATATTAATAGATATGTCAGTACTTAAAATTAAATAGTACATAAATATCACGTAAATTCATCTGAACGTGATTTTTTTATTAATTTTTACCAAAAGAAGTGACATATCTAGCTATAGATAAAAAATATATTTATATTATTAAATTTTACGTAATTATATATCTATTAATATATTTTTAAAAATAATTTCTTTACAAATTTACTTCTAACGATGACTTATTTACAAAAATCTCAATTCATAAACACGTGTGCCCGAGTGCTGCCCACAGATAGTGGTACTTTTAGGCAATTTACTTTCCACGGCAAAATCGCCCGATTTAGATTAGCCACCTAATTAAGTACAACACTTGTCTACATGGGCAAAATCATCACTGCTATGCAGAAATACCCTTCTACGAAGGGGAATACTCAAAGAGACACGGATTAATTTGTAAATATCTCGGCCAAAAAAAAAACGAAATCTTAATAGAGCAGTTAATTAAACATGATCGTATTGCAATAAGTACTGTAGCTAAAATTCAGAATGGTAGGTGTTGAAGACATTCACCGACATTTTGGCCGATTCCATCTCTTGAAATATCTGCTGGTCAGAGTTTCTCCCCCCCCCCCATTGTTTCTCTTGGGGCAACCTACCCGGATGGCAGATGAAGCAGAGGCATATATTACCTTGTCAAGATAGTCTATATATAGTCTGCATTCCGTTTCGCCTGGTAAATATGCACCGACGCTTGTTTGCGGGCAATTTCAGGTCACAAGTTAAGAGGAGATTTGGATTCAACGTCGTAAACAGCAGTCATTCTTCGACATAAAAACCTCCCTGACCCGAGAGAGAGAGAGAGAGAGATTGGAAATAAGTATAATTATCAATGAGTCAGGTTAATACAACTTGAACAAAGTCTAACTCATTAGTTTCTAAATCAAAATTCAAGTGATAATTTATCAGGTCATACTCAACTCAACTATTTCACTAAATTATATAGATTGATGTCGGTCAGACTTGACACAATTAATTATATAAAAATTTTAATAAAAAATAATACATGTAAAAATATAAAACTGGCAAATGAATGTGACTGGATTGACTAACATTTTAATATAATAAAAGTATATAGGATGATTCTTCGTGCATGACCAACGGTACATAACTCTCTATTTTTTCTATCAATGTGTCATAAATTTCTATTCAAGATCTAAATGTTTGATAGGTCATTTAAACCCATTCAGAACGACCTAAACATCTAAACCCAATCTGACTCTTAAATTGACTCAGATTTTTAAGTTCCATGAATGATTGACAGACTAAAAAAAGTGACAAAAGATTTAGGGTCACTTTGATAAAGGGGTGAGTTAGAGGCGGTTACGTCACCCCGGGTGACTCACCTTTAATCCACCCCGAGTGATTTATTTCACTATTTTGATTGGATTCAAAAAATCTAAATTTATCCCTAACTAGACTATGACAATTTAATTGAAATTCATTGAAAAAAATTCAAGCTTTCAGATAGAGTTTAAATCTGTAACACCCTCAAATATAGCTAAGTTGTACTCTATATTACCGAGACGCCTTTTCAAGTATCGGCTCAGTTATTGTAAAGAAATCCGAAGTTAAGCGTGCTTAATGGGGAGTAGTACTGGGATGTGTGACCTCCCGGGAAGTCCTCCATTCTGGAGCCGATCACTGTCAGAAAGGGATAAAACCGTGAGGCTGGTAGGTCAAAGCGGACAATACCTCGACGGTATAGAGTACGGGGCGTGACAGATTGGTATCAGAGCCATACCCCAGCCGGAAGTGTGGGAACTAAGTGCCATACAGTGCAAAGTGCTACGGTATGGGAGCCACCTCTTGAACCCGTAATACCTGGGGGTTTGATTGTGTGCTATATGTGCCCAGCGACGAGGACGTCGCCTATATAAGAGGGGTAGATTGTAACACCCTCAAATATAGCTAAGTTGTACTCTATATCACCGAGGCGTCTTTTCAAGTATCGGCTCAGTTCTTGTAAAGAACTCCGAAGTTAAGTGTGCTTAATGAGGAGTAGTACTGGGATGGGTGACATCCCGGGAAGTCCTCCATTCTGGAGCCGATCACTGTCAGAAAGGGATAAAACCGTGAGGCCGGTAGGCCAAAGCGGACAATACCTCGACGGTATAGAGTACGGGGCGTGACAAAATCAAATAGACATGTTCAATCATGTACAGGAATTTATGAAAATTAGAGCAGAGTTGTTTGAACAATTAAAGATAGATTCACGAGTTCATTTACCTAGTCAATTCTTTCTGGATGACTATTTAAGGCAATAACATGATTTTGAAATAAAAATTAAGATTTTGAAAAACTACGTGTGAAACGGGATGATTTGGATGATCGACACGAAAACAAGATGCATCGGAGTTTGACACGTAAAATAAGACATTTTTGAAGAGCAGGATAGTCGCAGTCTCCTTGGGAGCCGCATCCTGATCGCAATCTCCTTGGGATCTGCATCCAGGCAGGTCCCTTCGGGGTCCTCCTCGTTCATCTTAATTGGATCGCGATTAGTCGCAGTGCCTCATTTTGAATGCGGTCTCTGTGAAGAGTGGGTTATCAGTCCGAATCAGAAAATGGTGAAAACACTGTGTCTCGACTTTAAAATTTAAAATTGGATTCAAATACAAGATCATGATCATTAAAACTTACATAAAATTGAAGTGCTCATATAAAGGAACATATATGAAGATCTAATTAAGTTTTGTATGAGAGAAAACCTACCTATTTGACAATCAAAAGATGAAGAAGAGGAAGAATGAAAAACACTCCTTCAAACTCCAAATTCTCCTTCTCTCTACGCCCAACAATCCTTCAACTTGATTTATATTTCGACTAGTGCAGGATCATGCCCTATTTATAGGCTCAAATCTCTCATTAAACTATTAGTCATTTAATCAATGTCAAATTTTTATTTAATTTTGTCAAACCCATTTTGACGAAGAACACTCCTTTCGATTCAATAATTTTTTTGATTTTCCACCTAATGACGCATGTAGTGACGTTTATGACTTAATCAGGATTAGATTAGGGGTAATAGTAGATCATCCTTAATCTAATTTCTATAGTGTCACTATAATATTTTTACAGTATCGCTACAGTATCGACGATTTCGCCTTCTCAGAATCATATCGGGAATCTCGTCATTTGTGTTATCACGTGGGATTATGATTTATGTTAATGCATTCTACACTTTATAAACCTAAATTTTTTTTTATAATTCTATTTATTTTCATCTTTTATCATTTCTTTTCATTTATATATGTATATATATATTTATGAGTTGCTACACCTACCCCTCACTCCCATTAATTTTCTCTTTTCCTAAATGTCCTTCCCACCTCCAATCTCTCTCTCTCTCTCTCTCTCTCTCTCTCTCTCTCTCTCTCTATTAGCAGTTGGAGCCAGACGGAGTGACTGCAGAGTCGACGCCAGAGGCCTCCTCCATCAACCACCTCAATCTCCCCTCCAGGCTTCAACTCTTGTGAGACCCTAACTTGCCTGGTCCTCCCTAATGCCGCCATGTCTTCCCTTGCTTCCATCAAGAATGCCCGTCTTCTCACTTTGCTCGACTACTACGACACCCAAAAGCTCCACAACATCTCCGAAGGCACTGCTCTCACCACCACCTTACTCCACACCACTGGCTCCGTCTCTGGAAACTTGGGGTTCGTCAACATCACCTACCTAAAGGGCAGGAATGTGGGTTTTGCATCCACGATGTTAGGGTCAAAGTTTGACTCTTTGTACACCAAGTCGGTGAAGCATATCCCATAAAACATCTCTATGTTAGATATCAACGCTCCCATTGTGTTCTCGGCGATCTTGGATGCTCCCACCAAGGCCAATGCCAACCTAATAGGCCTCCTCAAGAAGCCCGACTGCAAGACCTTTGCCTCCGACATTGTGTCGTTAGAGGTGCTCAAGATCTACTAGTTTGCCTTGGACAAGGGCCTCATCATGTTCACGTCCAACAACAAGGCCTTCAACCCCGCACCCTATTGTCCTCTCTAGGAATCCCTTCAGCATCACCTCGCCAAAGTCTGCATCCCCCGACAACATGAATTGCTGCTCCTTTCGATCTGGTGCGCAGAGACCAGGAGATCTGGTACTCACTGCTCCTTCTTGAATCTACCCATGTTGCCGAAGCACAGGAACACCACTGATGCCGACAGTTGCTCGTCGAGCCACTCGAAGCACCCATGGTCTGGAAGTGTTGACCCGGACTGAGGACAAGTCTGACGAGGTAGAAGGGTGGGGTGGCTTGAAAGATAACATCCCATGAACAACCTCCCCCTCCTCTCTCTCCCTGTGCACCCCACCCCACTAGGTGGCCTTACGCGCCCTGCCCTCCTCTCTCTCTCTCTTTTGTGCATCTCACCTCACTAGATGGGGGTGTCGACATCATAGGGGGTCTTCCCCTTCTCTCCGGGCACTCACTTAGCCACTCACTTACAGGTTGACCGTTGAAGGGGGTTACACAGGGGTATTATGGCATTTTTCTTCTTATGAGTTAGGCTAACCCATAGTTCCTAATTTGGCCATTTCTTACTGACGTCGACGGTAGTGTTTTTTTTTTCTGTAACGGAGAATAATTTGATGGCTTAATAATAATAAACAGATGTGTTAGGTGACTTATTTCTAATATTGATATTTTTAGTGGCTAAAATCCAAAAAACCGCTCAAAAAAAACTGAAGATTCTGGGAGTGGTTTACCCGCAACAACTGAAGCCATATTTTATGATAAAGCACAAGCCATCGGACAAGCTTGGTCTTTTTTGTCCACGGGTGTGGTTTTTAAAGAACAGCCAATGGCACGATCGGTATGTTTATTTATTTATTTTGGTCGATCAGAGAACCCAAGGGCCAAGACCCCCGAGAGAGAGAGAGAGAGAGAGAGAGGGATTGGAGTCCACAGAGGGGAACGGGGGGAGTCGCGGGGATTTTATAAGCGAGGATCTTCTATTTCTAGTCCAGTACAGAAGGATAAAAGCGTTTCTGTTTCTGTTTAAAAAACACTATTTTATTTTATTGGTTTATTTTTCTACGATCGACCAACTTGTGGCGGCGGGGAGGGGCGGCGGGGGTGACAGGGAAGAGAGGGGTAGGCGACGGTGAGCAGCTACAGGCTGCAGCGGCGGCGGCGGCGGCGGCATCTTCCCCAGCTGGTGAGGGTGGTGGAGGAGGTTGGGGAGGCAGCCAGGACCCCCCGCAACTAAGCGGGGTGGCTCATTTGTCTGGGCTGTCCTCTCCAATTGGGCCGGCTCGTGGGACGAGAGGTGTTGTGTGCCGGGCCCGCCTTGTTGTTGTGTCTTCGCCTCCCCGCCATTTGTATACGAGGAATCTTCCACCCCGGCACCCCCCAAAATTGGTGGGGCCGGTGGACCGGTCGGCCGGATCGGAGGTAGGAAACCGCCACGTTGCTAACTGGGTCGGTGCATTTACTACCGATCTATATCCGAAAAACGGATCCGATAACTGTTGAAGGCCTTCCGGCAAACTTCCGTCTATCTGCGTGTGTACTTTTGGAATCTACTCTCATCTCATGTACCACATGGTTTAGACCATGGACAAAGGTTTTTCAAAAATCCCCCTAGAATTTTAGAAACGCACGCACGCACGCACGCATACACACAGAGGCAGACGTGATTATTTGTTCTTCCATTCTTCTCCCATCCCTATCTGTTACAATATTCTCCTTTAAAAAGTCCAAATAACATATTAGTTAACCACCTCAATTAATGCACCTGATGGCTTGGACTAACTCAGGCAACGCGAGAGAGAGAGAGAGAGAGAGAGAGAGGTGTATGCATTTTGCCAAGAGGTAGATGGAGATACGCAGAGAGGTGTATGCATTTTTGCCAAGAGGTAGATGGAGATATGCAGATGTGTACATTTGACATCAACGTATGGACTTAGTACCTAGCTAGGCCACCATACCATGGAGGCGGGCTTTTATTAAGAGAAACATCCACGAACCAGCGAAGGCGCCTCTCCCTCAATAGAGGACGGTTTATGTGCATGTGTTGCATGAGGTCTACGACAAATTGGTGATTAGTGCGGACCAAGATTAATTTGTTGTGTCCATCCGAATCATACGTGTCATTTTTTCATCGGTAAAATATGGTTATACGGTTGATATTGTTACGTATCATCGTCGTGTTGTTGTCGTGTTATTATTATCGTCTAAGAATTCAATCTATCATCGTTGAAACTCATCTTGTTAAATTACATGCACGTCGTGATCTGATTGTACCGATATTTGACGAACACGATTTAATACATTTTGAATGACATGTATCGAATCAAATCGGTCAAACTCCGGTGTGGACAATGCCGCACACCAAGCCAAGGGCCACATCGGGCGGCACCGCGACGGGCCACCATGGTTTGACGATTCGACCCCGCTTCCGTGCCGACTTAACGCATTTGTAGCGACTTAACACAGCCAACATTTATAAAAGATTGGTGGGATCACTTGACGCTCGCTAGATCTCTTCTCGGAAGGGACGTCGTCACGTCGATCACGTGTGACTAGACGACCGTTAGGCCCACTCCCACTTCGTAGTTTGGAGATGACCGCGTGTTTGTGCCGGGAATAATAATAATAATATAACCATATAAGATATGATAAGTCATCAAACTAGGTGACTAATGAATATACATCCCGTTTCGTCATCGAAGCATATGGATGCCGGGTCTCCACGCGAGGGGGGATTACATGCATGTTGACGCTGGTGGCTGCCTCTGCCCACCTTCCTCATCAATTCGTCCAATCGGTACGATGTCTCTCCGCCTCTTATGAACTCGTCTAATTTATAAACTATAGAAAAGCATTTTATTAAATAATTCAAAAACAAATAAACAACTTTTGACGACATGTTTATGATCCTATAATTATATATTTTGTGTAATTTTTTAAAATAAAAATATTTTATGAAAAATTAATTTATTACCATCTTGTTAACCGTATGATTATTTAAGGCAACGACTTACGATGAAATAACTGTCCACTAGTAGTAGTAGTCAGAGGGCGGGTGACATGTACTGCACAACTTCGATGCTCTAAATTAATGAAATAAAAATATAGTTGGCTTGGCTAAATATCGCCGCATTGGATTGAGGGTTGAATTTGAAAACAATAAGTTTAATACATGATTTTATAAATTAATCTAGTACGGGATGAATCCTCCGTATCGGATCGTATCAGACACAGATCGGTACAATCGATCTGTGATACATAATTAATATATTTAATATATTTAATATTTTATTTTAAATATAAAAGATTTCATTAGATAAATTAGTTGAGTGATTTCATCCGTTTTAGAGGACTTTCTTATTTTTTTCTTTCTGTTCTTCTTCTAAATTGATACAAAAAAATGAAACACATTAGATTTAAATCGTAAACCTCCGCCTCAATTAACAAACTCTTTAACCAACTAAATTATAAATAAATATTTAATATTTTTTAATATAATAATATTTATGAAATAATATAATCATATTGACACTTAACGATATATTATAATATGTTACGTATTTTATCATATCGTATCGACAAAAAATTAATACGATCGATGCAAATGACTTTACAAATCTTGATTTGATGCCAGGGTTTATCGTCTTGGTTGTACTGGCCCTCCCGATTTTTTACTGGAACGGTACGGTACGCTATTGTCTCGCTCCATCCCGTAAGATATATATATAAGATATATGTAAAATAATAGAATAAAACTCTTAGCTTAGTTGGTTAAGGCGCTTGTGCACTTCTATCCGAGAGGTGTTCGAATCTTGTGAAATCCCATTGGTTTTGATTTTTTTAGTTAAAAAAACACAAAACACAACATGAGACCACCATGTTTCGAACTCAAACCACTCGAGAATAAATAGTATCACTTAACCAACTTACCTATTAAGAGTTTTAAATTTAAAATAAAATATATAATATATAAAACGTCCTGGTTGCGTCCCACCGATCGGTCGTCCCGGTCTATGGTTAGGACAGGACGGGACGGGACGGGCGGTTCGACCCGTCTCATCTCGGTTTGACAAACACTATTTGATGCCACATTTATTTAACCATTGTATCCTTATCTTTATCTAATTTATCTATATACTCTTTCAAATATTTAAGAATTCATCTATATACCCCTAAATCTCCTACTATACTTTTAAAAATATTACTCATATACCCCTAACATCTAACCTCTAGGGACATAAGATCTATGATCAGTAGATTCAGAGGTGTAGACGTAAATTAGATTAAAGTAAAAATATAAAGACCAAGGTTACCGGACTTCATTCTCTCCCGGGCGGCCAAGGTCACCGGACGAGTCCCATCATTTTTTACTTTCCCCACCAACTTTGTGACCTAACGTGGGACCCACCCCTCTCCTTACTCATATATACTCCCCACCGTAAAACTCACCGAAATATCAAAATCTAACATATTTTTTTATAAAAATCATGTTCGTCTTAATAATTGTTGAAATATTTTTGAACAAAAATATGTTCCAATCTATGCACTTTGACAGAAAGTGCATATTACATATTAAAACTGTGTATTCCGATTAAACTATACATTCCAGTGGAATCTATAAAGTGTGTACTCCGGCAGCAACCGAATATTCTAGGTTAAAAAATGTGCATTCTGAAATTGTACCACGGATCAAAGCGCATCAAGTTACAAACCGCACATTCTCCAATAAAATAGTGTATTTTAAGATAAAATTGTGTATCATTAGATCAAAACCAAGTGCATATTCCAGCAGAAAAATGAGAGACATGGTTTTAAAAACAAATATTTAAAATATGATATAATAGCTATTTTTTACATATTTAAAAAATCCCCGTCTAATATGGACATCAGGCCAACGTCAGCAACGCAACGAACCCCGGGGCTTCGGCGCGGGTTGGGGAGGAGCGGCGCGCCTTCTTTTTTTTTATTAATTTCGGACACGTGTCCCACCCTCTCCGGAAGATGCGGAGCCCCCAGCTCTCTTTCTCAGAAACAGACCCCCGGGCCCCAACCCCACTTCCCATTAACTCAACCTTCTCTCATCTTCTACCGTTCTTTATTAGAAAAACTACTCATAATTATCTAACATCTTTATAAATAATCTCCGTGCTCTTATCTTTATGTAATTTATCAATGTACTTGTGAAATCTCCTAAACAAGAGTTGTCATATCCCAGTTATCCCTATCCCTGGAGGTACAATTTAGGAGGTATAACGGTATATTATTTTTAAAGAGGTGGACAGGTCCATTTGTAAAGATTATAGAGATATATTGATAAATTATGTAAAGATAAAGATGTAAAAAATATTTACAGATAGTTTAGAGGAATAAGAGTAATTTTACCTTCTCTGTTTCGTATTTGGGAAGCAAAGCTATAGTGACAGGTCACAAGAAGGCCGCGGCCAGAAGCCATGAAGGAGTCCTCCTCCCGCCGACGGCCGATCTCCAGAACGATTCCGCCCACCGCCCACCTCTCTCTCTTTCTATATAAACCTCCACATGGGTCTCCTCTGTGCTTCATGTTTCTTGCCCCACTTGGTGAACATAGCCGAGGTCGGAACCCGCCAGCCATGTCCAACATCCCCCGCTCCCTCTGTGACTCCTCCCTGACCCTCTTCACCCTCGCCATCTCCGGCGCCGACCCCTGGCCCTTCTCTTCTTCTTCCCTCTCCCTCTAGCATCGGCTCGTTCCCTTTTCCTTGTCCTCTGTGACAGTCTTCTCCTTCTTCGTCCTTGTTCTTGTTGTTATTGTTTGTTTCGTTCTTGGAAGTGGTGATCTTCGGTGGAGAGAGGGAGAGAGATGGGTAGCGGCGACAGCCACCTTCTCCACGCCCTGCGCCACCACCTCCACAAGAAGGAGCACCAGCACCCGCAGCAGGTGCACATACCCAAGGGGTGCCTGGCGGTGATGGTGGGGCAAGAAGGGGAGGAGCAGCAGCGGTTCGTGGTGCCCGTGGCGTACCTGACCCACCCGCTGTTCATGCAGCTGCTGAAGGAGGCGGAGGACGAGTACGGGTTCGACCACAAGGGCGCCATCGCCCTCCCCTGCCTCGTCGAGGAGTTTCGCTGCGTCCAGGGCCTCATCGACCGCGAGCGCCTCCTCCTCCAAGGCAGCGACGGCGGCAGCCACCACCAACACCACATGCACCACCATCTCCCCCACAACCTGGTCGGCTGTTTCCGGGCATGAGGACGATGCCCCCCCCCCCCCCCAACCCTTCCATTTTGCTGTGTAAACCTAACACCTCTAAGCACCGCATATCTGTTCGTGTTTGAAGATCTCTCCTTTTGGTGTTTTCTTTGATGACGACGATATAAATTCATTGGAGATGCAAATATCTGTACATGTCTAAAGTTTTTGTTCTTCGGATTTTTTGGGGGTTTGTTTTTAAATGTGATTTTATCAAGAATTCAAGATTATATAGTCACGGACTGTTTCATCATGTGGATCAGCCATGTTCTTGGCAAGAACAGTTCATGTATTTGTTGGATTTATATATGGTGGGGAGTTAAAAATGTGACGCCGGCCGTGATGCCGCCCATGCCAGCTTCTTTACGCGTTCTGTCCGTGTTTTCTGATAAAAGCGAGGGGGTCCTCCTCATCCCTTGCTTCACGTAGAAGCACCTCCAGCTACAACTAGGGCACGTTAAAAGCAGATTGAGATCGCGTCCAGGGAAAATAGGAACATTTGTTAAAAGGGTAATGATATCGTGATCCAATCGACGTCTGAATCAATCAACGAGCTAGTTCGATTTAAATCGATTAGATCGTTTAATTTAATTAATTTAAATTATGATATTATCGTAATATTGATATATGATTCGATTCGATTTTATAGATCAAGATAATAAATAATAAAATATAATGATTAAAATAAAAAATATATATATAATTATTAGTCATAATTATATAATTATATAAGTAAAAAAATAATAATAACGTGGTTAAATTAATTAACCTACAAAATTTGTAATATTCTATTGGTCTCGACTCTCTACAATTGATATCTATCTTCCTTTAAAATTTTAAAATTTAACAACAAATCAATAATGATAAGATAATTTTATTCACACGTAAATATCATTTTAATATCTAAATATTTTTACGTTTATCTATTTATTTTAAAGGATGAATCGGGTCAGACTTGTTCGGCGGTCGAACAACAGTTCGTTCGATTCGTCCGATTCATCTTTTTTTTTAACATTAGATCAGACCGACCTTAATCGGATCGATCCGATCGACCGATTCAATTCGATTCTGATAACACTGTAAAAGAGGAAGCTTGTGTATCATGTGACTATATGAATGAGATGGTTAGGGTTTTGATGATAATCTTCGTTCGGTAATAACACTTTGTTTGATAAACTAGTCATATATATATGACTATCAAACAGCCTGGGAGCCCTAGAACAGCAACTTTTCTGTGTGGGAGGGAGAAGATGGATGGGAGGAGGAAGACGGGGGATTCGGCACCAGTTTGAGGCTGAAAGATCTTAAAATGCTGGAGCTCCTCTCCTGCATGCAAGCGTAGGAGGTTGGCGAAACTGGGAAGTCAAGGGGAAGGTATGCATGAGCCTGACTCAAATCCGTTGGATAAATTTCTCGTCGTCTCGTCTTCCTCATCTGCACACGTCTTCAAGACGCCCACGCCTCCTCAACCCTCTTTTCATATTCCAACGTCGAAGGATTTTCTATTGACAAATGACAGAGATAGCAAATCCAGCTCACGATTTGTCGCGACGGTCTCACCGCCTATTTTCATATTTTTTATCTCGTGTTACGTGAAATTATATTAAGAACTTCCTAAAATTAAGCTCAAGATTAATTAAACCCATTTGTCAATTGCATTAAAAATTAAGATAAAGAACTTTTCCTGAATCCATTTCAGAGTTAAAACGGCTAGATTTATTATATGTCTGGATATACCCACCTATATATTTTGGGTTGATTTATCTGCCCAAAGGAATTAACACTACTTAAATGAGGGAGGAGGCATTTGAGGGGTTGGGGGACACAACATGAAGGTAGCTGGACAGTGGCGGCAGAGAACCTCAGTTAGTTCGAATGGCCCCGGCACTACGTTCCTTCGATCCTCCTCTGAAAGCTTCTCCTGTTCACAGAATAAATGTAGACGGCATCTCCCTTTCAATGGGAGAGAGAGAGGAAAGTCAGCAAGGTAGGAGATAACGGAGGGAGAGGGTGGCCACTGGCCACCTGTTTTTGTACTAAGCGTACCTTTTTGTTTATGGCCATCTCCTCTTCCACTAGAATCCTCTTTCCTTTCTCTCCAAATTTGCATATTTAACTGAGGTTTACCTCATCATTTATTCGTAGTGACTCGACCCGACTTAAATAAGATACAATATATACCATCTAGTTTGCACAAATTTGAAGCCGACTCAAATCAATTCAAATGTATCGATTCAATTCAGATACGATATAACACGATTGATTCGGTGCGAGTCGCACTGATACGACAAATCATGTTCATATTTAACTAATAAAATGGCACGCTGAAGACCAGTCTTGCACATCACTAGCTTCTTCCCACTTTTTAGCGAATTCTAGAACAGGTTAATATATAAGCTTATCGCGGATGGTAATACACTGCTGATGGCCTTTCTTAAGTACGTACTCTTAAAGCCTTAAGATAAGATGGACGCGGTGGTGGTGGTTGTAAATGGGCTAGGCAAGGAAGAAGGCATGTTAATTAATTATATTCGATTCCCAAAGTTGACCCGGAGAAGGCAATTAAACTACATTTCACATCATCATGGCTGCTCTTATTTTAATCCTCCCATCCGTCATTAGAATAATGGCGAACTAATTAACCTGCGAGTTGAAGGTGAGGGAGCGTGCAACTCGGGGGGTGGACTTGGCCCCGAGTTCAAGTGAGCCTGGTTAAATGTTTTAATCCGATTCAAATATTTGGTGTCAAATGACTTACATTAGATTTCCAATTTGACCTAAAATTGAATACCGTGACCGAACAATTTTAGTATATACGATGCACTGATTTGTTATATAAGATATTAATTAGGACCATGCATGGCTTCTCCTAATGTTGATTTATTTTATTTAATGTTCTTTTTTATGATACGGGAAGACCGTACGTGGCTTCGTTTTGATAAGGCCGTGCATGGTCCTAATATAATAAGAAACCATCGTGTATTAAAAGCTTACATATATTGTAGTAGAAATATGTAAAATACGTAAATGCCCATATAATAAATCAATCAATTCTGAATTTTTTATAAAATTTGTGTTTATCATATCGACTTGAAATTAAGATAACAGTACTGTTCGTCTATTTATAATTTGGCGCATCATTTTCCTTCACTAGTAATATAAAAAGGATACAATAATTCCCACATATTTAATGTTCTATATTACTATACGAACATGAAAAAAATCCAATAATTTACCTAAATTTCATGGTCCGTGCCATAATTATGTTTAACTACGTACATATATGCATACGTACGTATATATATGTCACAATCAATGTTGGCCGTTACAAACAACATTAGCATCGCCGGTCGATCGATCGATCCGGCATCCTATGAATTACTCGACGTATTAAAAAGAAAATTATTTAACAAGGTCATTATACTATGAAGATGTCAAAGATATTTTATTTTCATTAGAATGGAATAAATACCGCATCATATATACTTCCATTTGTACGAAACAAGATGTAAACTTTGGTGTTAAATTAAGGATGGGAATCTAACAGATTAATTAGAAAGGGGAGACATCAATTTGTTTGTGGTGGTAGTGGGGAGTCCCCATCCGGGATCGATGCCATGCATGTTTGAACTTTGTACGTAGATGGTCCGCCCAACAGTCTTTGACTTACCAGGGCTCCCACCCATTTGACGGGTGCGCTCATGTGTGTGCGAATAAAGTTGTAAATCAACTCGATTGGGACTCCACAACAAATGGTCTGGTCTGTAGTGGGTGGCGGTGGAAAGGGGGATCGGAAGCCTCCTGGCCGCCAAGTTCTCCAAGAAAGAATGGGGGAGGTGCGCATTACCAACTCCCCACTACTGAAAGAGAGGCTACAATAAAATGGGAGTTTAGGCGCACTTTGGACCCGAATAAAAGAGCTCTCTCTCTGATCCGATTGGTTGGACCGTCAATCTATCCAAGTATTAATCCGAGTAAGATCAGTCTAGTCTAATGTTAAAAATCGGATGAATCACGATTTGACTAGTGAATCGATCAGATCCGATTCATTTTTTAAATAAAAAAATAAACATAAAATATTTAAATATTTAAATATTTAAAATGATATTTACGAGTGAATAAAATTATCTTACTATTATTGATGTGTTGTTATTTATCATTTTATTTTAAATATATTTAAAGTTTAAAATTTTAAAAGAACATAGGTGTCAATTGTGAAGAGCGAAGACCAATGAAATATTACAAGATTTTAAGATCTGTTTATTTAACCATATTATCATTATATTTTTACTTGCATATATAGTTACATAATCATGAATACTAATTATATATATGTATTTTTTATTTTAATCATTATATTTTATTTCTTATTGTCTTATACTATAGAATCATTGCTTCGTACATAATTTAATTTATTATATTATCAAAAATTATAATATCAATATATTATTAAAATCATTATAATTTTATGATAATATAATTATATTACGATGATGTCATAGTTCAAATCGATTTAATTAAACGATCTAACCGGTTCGAATCGTCCAACCAATTTGAATCGAACTATCTCATTGACCGATCTAGATACCGATTTGATTATCACACCATCTCTCTCTCTCTCTCTCTCTCTCTCTCTCTCTCTCTCTCTCTCTCTCTCTCTCTCTCTCTCTCTCTCTCTCATGCAGCATCAATATTAGAGTTCATGTCATGTGTGATAGACTTGAGTTTAAACCTAGTGACTATTTAAATCAATGCATCCCATTTTCTCAAAGTTAATAAACTATGGATCCACAACCTTTAAGCTTAAATGTGAATCGGTTCTAGACTTCTCTGCCATGACATGATATCTTTATTAATACTATCTCTCTTTCTCAATTTTGATAATTTTATTTATATAAATACAACATTATATGCATGTAACACTAATGATTTGTGGTGTCGATGTGACTCACATCGAGTAGACTACATCATATCATATCGAAATTAGATTGAAATGGTCGAGATGGTCTAGTCAAGTACAAATCATTGATCCGGCCCACAAACTCTGGTAAATTGTTGCAGCGGTTCTAATGTTCAAGGGACAGTTTAGTTCCCGTCTGTTAAAAGTGATATTAGAGTGGTGAGTGAAAATGGCAACGCGTGCATATAGCATATCATATTTCCAATGTAAGATATATATATGTGTATTCCTGATGAAGCGGTTTGTAGCTAGGTATGTCTAGCTAGGGACTTTCAGACATCTTGTATTCATGTACCTTTAACCTTGGAAAAAAGATGAATTATTGAATTCTATTATTTTAGGATTTTTCATATCTCCAGCTGGATCGAGTGTCGCCGAAAAATATTCTCAACCGAAGATAGCCCCACTTTTTGTACCAACGTAGACTTGCGAAAGCCTAAAATATGAAGCCCCAATCGTCTATCATAAATGATTTTTTTAATATTTTTAGGATTACCTTGACTAAATGTGGTTGTCCTAAAATGGCGTCGTCGGATCATGGTGGGAGCATATTCGCAGTTATTGTTGAACAAGAAAATTTTACATATGTTTTGTAATCTTAAATGTAGTTTTGTATTTTGTAGAACATCAGTTTCATATGTGCAAGAGACAATAATAAATAGAAAATTATTGTTATCTTATTGTTAAGATTTGATGAAACTATTTAATTCGACACACAACTCAAGTCTAAATCCTATGTCTCTTGGGTCCTGGCCCAAGGATGAGTTCTCCAACATATAAAATAAAATAAGTCTTTCTAACTTTCAATATGGGACTAAATATAAAGACTCTATTTCCAACATATGAACGAAGATATTTGAATCAACATAAAGACTCTATTTCTAACAAGTAGTTACAAGTTATTCGCTATATACATGTATGTTTATTTATTTTGATCATTATATCTCATTTGAGTTATTTCTTATTGTATTAGGTTATAGAATCGAGTCGGACCATATATCAATATTATAATGATATCACGGTTCGAACCGGTTCGATCCGAACCATCTCATTGTCCGGTTCAGGCACTAATCCGATTCTGATAACATTGGTTAAGATAACTTAAATTTAGTTTTGGCAATGACGAGGTGGGGACCGATGAGGTGGTGGAGGGAACTGACGAGACATAGGGTGGTGACCTCATAGACAAGTATGGTAGGTAGCGACGAAGTAGCACCGAGGTGGAGCAATTTAGGCTACATCTATGTAGCTGCACCATCGATAGCTGGGGTTGTCATGGGCGGCTAGCGTCAAGAAAGAAGGCGGCATGCTAGTCTGATAGGTTGTTGGGATGGCCCAGAGCATGCTGGTGCCGGAGAGGGAGACTCTGCATAGTAAGGGCTGTCGCAGAGAGCTCTCTCTCTCTCTCTCTCTCTTCCCGTAGGGTAGCTAGGGGCTACCGATTCCAGAGGGGGAGGCTCCCCTCCCCTCCGGTGGCCTCTGTTTCTTTCTCACATGTTACTTTGTTCTCTGCAATTCAAAAGAGAAGATGAGCACAAGAAAATTGGATCATGGAATGATGCATTGGCAGGGAGGAAGTGTCTCATGCTCAACTCTTTCCTTCTTCACAAGAGCTAACATATCTTGAAGTTAGCTTCTAAAAGGCATCTATGATGCTTGCAGGTCCTCGAGGAGGTACTCGTGCTTCATGGAGAGGTCCATAGCCCACTTCAGTCTCTGATTCCTGGCATCAACAATCTCCCACGACAGGTGCCTAGCTCCTTGATGTCCAGGTCATACATGGGGTCGTACAGGTCACCATATCGTAGCCCATATTTGCGGGGGCACTTGGAGATGGCCTTGCATTGCTGGCAGATGAACTAGTTCTTAGATGGATCAATGAGCCACTTAGGGAACGTCGACATCGCCATGGCCGTAGACAAGGTGACCTCCCACTGTCCCCCTTCTCTCTCTCTCCCTGTGTGTGTGTGCGTGAGTGTGTGTGTGCATATCCATTCCGCAGGGTAGGGCATGTCGTTGCCTGTCGGCCTCTATTTCTTTTCCTCTCTCTCACGATTCTCTCTCTCTCTCTATTTAAGGACTCACTCACTCATTAGGGTATCTAAGGGCATTATGGTCATTTTTTCTTTCGGGTTTGATTTGACCATGGTTGAGTTAGGTATTTAAGGACTCACTCACTCATTAGGGTATCTAAGGGCATTATGGTCATTTTTTCTTTCGGGTTTGATTTGACCATGGTTGAGTTAGGTTAATTTTACCTTTAATTATGGAGGATGACAGCATGTGCTTTTTCATATAACAGAGAAGATTTAGAGGATTTTATTAAATAGATGGATTAGAGGGACTTTTTCTAATTTAAAAATTTTTTAAGAGCTAAAAACTAAGATCCAAAAATAGACGATGAGATGCCGTTTCTCTTTATGCAGGGTGGCTACCGTCAAATTAAAAAATAATTTAACATTTAGATTTTTTATTTCAAAATATTACACTATTCTTTGGCTATTAAAATTTATTAGATTAGGTCATCCAACTCGAATCCTTAAAATATTGAATGGAGAAGACTCTACTTTTATAAGTATATTTTATTTTATCTCATTTTGAAAATTAGACTATTGTAACATATCCTTTCACGTCACATGCTGGTCAATTTTAGATTATATTAAGTGGATTATCACAAACGTAGGATGCGACTCGTATCATAATCATAAATTTTGATATCATATTAGATTTTATTAGGTTACGCCGTCTAACTTAAAATCATAAAGTGTTAAAGTGGAGAGGGTTACATCATTTTAAGCACATCTTATTTTATTCTATTTTCAATACGAAACTATTTTAATAATTAATATTTACATTTTCAAATATTCATGACTTGGACATGTGTGAAAAAAAATGGAGTTCTTATCATAGAACCATTTTATTCTACGCGCCGTCTGCGTGGAGCATATCAAAATTGATATGCTACTAACTTGTTATGAATATTTTAATAGTAAAAAATACCAATTTTACAATTGGTATTGATACAGGAGGACACCTGTAAACATGAATTTACGTAAGGAATAAAATATAATTTTCCATATTATAACTCTTATATGATCAATTAATATTAATTCGCCAGACGTTCGTACCATGAATATCGTAAATTGACGTACTTTGGAGACTAATCGATATATCAAAATACATCTAGTTGATGAAGACCCCGGAGCCTCCAAAAGGCTCCGGAAGTCCAGCTTACCCAAAAACTGGGCCTCTTCTTGGGCTCGAATTTGTTATCAGGCTTTGGATCCAATATGGCCGAGTCTTTCCCAGGTCTAACTCATTTAGACATATCGTCTACTCCACTTTGTTTATACTACTGGTACTGCATTTCATCTCATTCATTCAGACGTATGAAATACAAAACTGGAGTAGGCGATCTCGTTACTGCTCAGCTTGTGCGGTAATGTTTGGTCAGATTAGAGTACTTCCCCTCCTCTTCCGTGACACAAAGAATTGCAGAGGTGTAATTAATGTAACATTTAATTTATTTTTAAATTTTTTTAGTGACTCCCATCTCAAATTTATTTGATCCTCACGTCACGTCATCGGGTGACGTAACATGAGAGTCAAATAAAAATAAAAATAAAAATCATGTCCTGTGAATAGTGAAAATTTTATTTTTCATTACTCACGAGGAGATAAATTTATTTTTATCTGATCCTTACGTCACGTCACCTGACGATGTGAAGTGGAGATCAAATAAAATTAAGGTGAGAACCACTCAAAATAAAATATTTAAAAATTTAAATATTACATTAATTAAACTAATAGATATAATTAATACACTAGATGCACTCATTGTTTCTCTCTTATTTATATCTCTTAATTAATTAAGACTCAAGATCCATCCACCTATAGAATCTTACGAGATGAGTTGCCCCCACGTACTTACACGCTAAGAGCGATTGGAAAGAGTTGAGATGGTTGAGAAGACCAACCTCACCAACACCCATTGAAACTTTGGTAATGGGTCAACCCAATATTAACTCAGATTTAACTCAAATTCAACTCCTATTTTTTATTTGATAAGTCGAGTTTGTTAATCTGTTTTTTTAAATAATTAATCAAGTTAAAAACAATTAATTCTGGGTTAATCCTGATTTACTTACCCCACCTCTAGAGGTGAATAATTATCTACCACATCAATTTAAATTATAAGAGAGTTAATCCCGGAGTAAATTAACTAGATTACGTTGATCTAAAGTTTTTAAACTCTTTACCAAAGCCCTGCTGAGATCTGTGTAGCTCGATCGGAAACTTTCCAATGGCCAATGGAACAAGGTTTAACAAAGGCTATGCACTAGTTTTTGGCACTTGACATCCTGACCGCTTGAGCTTCCAATTATGAGATTTTTATTTGTTATATATTTTTGAAGTATAATAAATTTGTATTTTAAATTTTTATTGATCCATGTAGAACTGATGGGATTTTAAAAAAATAAAGATGTCCTCAAAAAGATACACATCGCATCATTTTAAATTTTCTTTTGAAGAATCTTTAATGTGTAGCGAAGATTACTCTTATTTGCACTCCCACTGACTTAAGAGCATTATAAAAATTTTCTTTTGAAAAATAGTCTGCCCAGGCCCTCAATCACCATTCGCTCCCCTGCTTGTAATCTTTTAAGGGTCAATTTATTTCGAAATTAAGATGATAGAATTAACGTGAAAGAGCGGTGCGAGTCTCATCGCTCTCTCACATATAAGATCATTAATTAAAGTCGATTAGTGCACTCTACCTCTCGAGATCGAGTGTGCTAACTCCACCCGATTAATAAATAGGGTTTAAGTGATTCGTCCGTTCCATCGATCGGTGCGGAGGATTCGATGACCCCGACCTCTACATAAAAAATGTGAAATGCATGCGCACTTTTATATAGTTTGCATGTAATAGCACTGCCGCGATCATCGCCCACTCTTTTGTTTCTGTATATATGTTTTATTTAAATCGTAATATCTTAAAGACTCCTCGGGGAGAAATGTGTCACGAATGCCCTTCCTCAATATAACAAATTCCCCCTTTATCGTAGAATAGTTTGCGCATGTCCCTTGGGCAACGCCGGAAAAGGTAATCGTGGTTCCTTTTTCCTCTAATAAGGGTGCTAATGAAATCATGATTTTACAAGATATTTTTTCAAAAATTATAAAGATTATTCACAATCAAGTACCATTCAACACATCCGCTTTTAATGACCACCGTTTTTTTAACTTACGTTCATGCCCTTTGAAGGTGCCATATGGCCTAAGTTATTCACCCTTAAAATAACCGCTATTATATTAAAATAACATGGTATCCACGAGGGTTCATTTTTATTTTTCAACGGTATGTGTCAATGCATATATATATATATATAGGGGAGATGGGTCCAAGATGTGGGCCGTGAAGTGGCCCATAATGTGATGTTGCCTGGGCCAAGTCCCAAAGTGGGTCAAGCAGTACAAAAATAAGTGCTACAGCCCTATGCTGGTCCGGGAAAACTGTTCCCAATTCCTATCCCACGTGTGCAGCTGCTCAGGGCTCCAATTATTTCCAACCCAAATTTTGTCGACTATCCAGTATCCACTGAACCGGTGCCCAACTTGATCTGTGGGCTACCCACCCCTGGATTGGCACTCGAACCCCGAGTGGTTCGAAGCCATGGATGGGCCCTATCCGCCTATTTTTTTTTAACGACCAGAGAGATGATAAGGTGATTAAAGCCACTTAAAAGACCAACACCTCATGGGCCTCTTTGGACGTAAGTTAGAACGGGCACTGCGACGATGGCCATGATGCTATTTTGTATCATATCGTTTTACCAATGCATGGGTGAGTTGCTTGTAAATATAATTAATTAACAACAGTATATACGAGATTTGAAAATTAAATATATATATATATATATATATATATATATATATATATATATATATATATATATATATATATAACCGCAAACTATATATGTGACAAACTAGGTTAGATAAAGATTGACACTCCAACAATATCCTTAACAACCATTGGAGCAGATATTACAGCGTCGTCTCTTATCAACGAATTTGTATACATCACGGAGCATATTTCATCATTTTACATTTAACTTCCGGTCAAGTGATGTAATCATCGACTAATATTTACGTATTCTTTCTATCACAAAAGAGTTCAAAACCTGGACTTTTTTCAATACTACTGTTCTACTAGCAGATCTTCTCCCATTAAGCCGCGACTCGTTGTCTTTGATGCTAATAGTATGGGTTATTTTTCAAATTAACTTGAGATATCTAATTAATGGAAAAAAGGATTTGTTTATGGGTTGCATGTGCCATGTCACTAATAATTTTTGGTTGCCCGAATATATTTGGATCAATATCTTTCTCATAGGATATATAGAACATGGGGTACCAACAACAAATTAATTGGATTTAGATGACCTCTATGCAATAACTAATAACATGTCAAGTATGTTGAGTACTTCTTAATTAGTTTACAATCCCTATAAATATTTATGATATTTATGCGTTAGTCTTTCTATCTGAACACTGTTAACTCCTACTTCTCACCATCTCAAAATTATTTAATGAAACACCTGAAAACACGTTAAAAGCGAGAAGCTTATGCTAATCCCTAAATATGGTATAATATAAGAGTTGAATATTTAAAAGAATCACGGATCAAAGTAATGACGACGTCAGCGAATTAAATCCACCAACCCCTTCGACCGACGTAAGCTGTGGACGGGAAGCCGGGGGATGAGTCAACTACACCCAGAACAGGGCAGAAACCCGGCGGGTTAGAACACCAAAAACCCCCGCCGCAATGACGACGGCTCACGTAATCTTCTAATAAGAAACCCATCACCCTCCTAACCACGCAGAACAAGACGCCAAAACCCCTCCTCCTATCATGTCCCGTGCTTGACTTGACGGCCCCATTACTCTTCCTCTTAACGTCAGGTGATCCAACCAAAAATGTCCAAATGCGTGCATTGCTCGACAAGAAAGATTTATTAAGTTCTTCTCCCCCAAAGTCGAGAAGAACAAACGGCAGATTTGTCCACACAGACCGGGGATGTCCAACTCCCTTAACTAGGTCAAGGAAGATATATATATATATATAATACTGTAACCCCGTCTGCATGATATCAAAACACCAACAACCGAGAGAAGGGAGAAAGAAAGATTCAAAAATCCCAGCCAAACCAGACCAGAAAGGAACAGAAAGTGAGAGAAAGAAAGAACATGAGCTACTGTTTGTATGTTCGCAGGTTTACTTGCAGCAGGGGCTGTATGCAGCCATGTTGTTGTTAGTAGATGAGGTCACACCACCAGAGGGTCTGGCGGACGGAGTCGATGCCGGCGCGGCTGAGGCCGCCGCAGTGCTTGAGGTTAAGCCCCGCCAGTCTGCCCCGCACCACCATCTCCTCCAGGCAGCTCAGGCTCTCGTCTGTGATTCCCCCGCAGCCCTCCAGCGACAGCACCTCCAGCAGGCTCTTCCTCTCGCTGACGCTGCTACTGCTGCCCGCCTGCCCGCCACCTGAGACTGCGCGGCCGCCGGTGGCCAGCAGCCCCGCCACGCCGTCGTCGCTGATCCGCCTGCACCTGGACAGGTCCAGCTCCACCAGCCCCGGGCACAGCCGCCCGATCATCCGCATGCTCCTGTCCGTCACCCCCTCGCACCCTTCCAGCGCCAGGCGCCTCAGCGTCCCGCCCGACGCGCTCACCAGCGCGGCCACGCTCCAGTCGCTGATCCCCGGGCACCCGCTGAGGTCCACGCTCTGCAACTCGCAGCGGCTCTCCATGGTCGCCAGGAGGGAGATGAAGCCCCTGTCGGTGACCGAGCCCATCCCCACCACTGCAATGCGCCGGGTCTTGACGAGCGCTCTGCCCAACACAGACAGGAACTGGTCTCCCACCCGGGGGCATCTCTTAATCGTCAGAGACTGGAGAAGTGGACATCTGGTGCGAGTAGCATGCACTGCTCCCTGTTCCCGCTGCTGCTGCTGCTGCTGCGTTGCGCCGATGCCATTGCACTTGACCAGGGAGAGGAGCCTCAGCGTCGCTGACCAGTTCCCGACGGCGCCCATGAGGCCCGCCGTGGTAACGCCATGGCATTTCTCCAGCTGCAGGCTCTCCAGCTGCTTGCTTGTCTCGCTGAGCTCCATTAGACCCATGTCCGTCAAGGCTCCACAGCTCCTCACAGTGACGCTTTTCAACCCGACAAAGGTGGCCTCCCCGGAAGCCCCGCCGCCGCCGTCAATGCCGCTGCCTCCGTTCCCGAAGCATGCATCGCTTAACCCGGCACAACACCTCACCGTAAGGTTCTGCAGAGACGCCGCCGTGCCTAGCAGTCGGAATCCCGCGTAGGTGAACCCCGTCACGTTCTCTAGGCAGACCGATCGTACGGGGTTGTCGTCGCCGCGGCTGCCGATGGCCGCCAGTGCGGCGTCGCCCACCTCCACGTCGGCGATCCTGACCTTGGCCAACCTGGGCAGTGAGGAGAACGCGGCGACGAGGCCGGCGTCGCCCACCAGCGGGCAGTTCTCGAGGGTGATGGATTCCAGGTTGGAGGAGAACAGGGCGAGGGCTCGGAGGGCACCGTCGCCGACGCGGGGCCACGTGTCCAGACTCAGGTCTGACAGCTTGGGGCAGCTCAACGCGACCGAGACGAGGCCCCCGTCGTCGATCAGGGGTGCATTGGAGATGTGGAGCTTCTCCAGCGCCGGGCAGTGGCGGGCCACGGCGGCGAGCCCTGCGTTGCTTATCTGGACGCAGCCCCAGAGGACGAGAGACCTGAGCTCGGGGCAGGCCCGGGAAATGACGTCGAGACCCATGTCGGAGACGGCCAGCAGGGAGGACATGGGGGCCGGATGGATGGTGGTGGTGGCCCTGATGATGAGCTCCGTGGGGGCTCCCCGTGCGCAGGCTCCCACGGCGATGGCTACCAGCCGTGCATCGTTGGCCTTGTGAGAGTGGAGGCATCTGGAGAACGCCGGGTCTTCCCCTTGGGCATTTTTATCGTCCTGCTGAGGGAAGGAAGGGGTTGTGGTGGCAGGAAGGGGTCGGAAATCGGAGGCGTGCATCTGGCCCTGGAGAAGGAGCCACTTCCTGGAGACGGCAGCGCAGGAGCAGCGGTCGCGGGGGGAAGGGATGAGGCTGAAGATGAGGTGGATGCACTCGTCGGGGAGGGTGCTGATGCGGTCCTCCCCGAGGGTGGGGTTGGAAAGTACGGGAGAGGCAGGAGAGTCCATTAAGCGCCTGCAGTGTTTCTTCTTTGGCGAGTGAGAAAGAGTACTGCCCTTGTTGTTGCTAGTCTCACTGCTGAGCGCCTCTTCTTCCTCGGATCTCCTTCTAACTCCTGCAGAAATCAGTACATGCATGCCACAACAACAGGTTCAAAACCATCTCTTTTGCAGGAAGCCGATGACCATGAAACCAGAAGTCACACACACACAGAGAGAGGATCACTAACCTTCGTACAACACCGGCGTGGGCATGGTGACCCAAGAAGAGATGTGAGGAGAGGGAGATGCGCAGAAAACAGACGATTCTCTTGGCAGAAGCGCCCTCGTTGAAGCCAGTGAAGGCCGGAGGAGGTTCTCCTCGATCGTCCTCACAAGACATAGCGGGTGGGGTCATTGGGTTCACAGCAACGGACGGCACTACGTATTCCCGACCTGAAACCCACTCCCATCCAGCAAAGAACAAGCGACAATTTTTGGAAGTATGGTGTTGGGTACGGAGAGTTAATGAACTGCCAATGAGAACCAGAAAAGGATGCAGGGTGAGACGTAGAAGAGAAGCGTCCTTTCATTAGAAAAAGGGGGCGCAGAAATGATACGAGCAGACGAGGGAAGGGGGCCGGGGGGGGCTTTGCTTTGCCAAGTTCTCTTCACCTGCCCACCAGAATCCACCAATCCCTCCCCACCCACTGTTCCAATCCAATCGGCAATGGACGGGTTTCATTGCAACCTTTTGATCGATGAGATTTTAATACCGTTCAACGTATCTAGAAGAAGAGGGGGATTGGGGCCGACGCCATGCGAGTACCGCAGCAGCTGCGTTGTTGTGGGTGAGGTGGCGGTGATACACGGCAGCAGCGGCGGAAAAGAGACAAAAAAAAAAAAAAAAGCCTGCGGGGGAAGAGAGACGCGATGGGGAGGCTTCCCTCTGTGCAGTCAGTCCTCCCCCCCCCCTCAGGACCGAAAGGGTGTCCTCAAACTTGCTGTAGGACCGGCATCATGAAAGAAAAAATCATGACAAAAAATAATAAAATAGATCAATAATATATTCGTATTATTCTTCTTCTTACAAAAAGTATCAAGTCTATTGTTTTTATTTATCAAATATCATATGTGATAGTATTATTATTATTTAAACATTTTAAAAAAAACTATTAAATGATGAAAATGTCCTCAGGGTTTTGTGGGGAGATTTGAGGTTGATATAAATATTAGAGCTAGTTTCATCATTGAGTGATATTTTTAAATTTTCAGATTAATCGCCATGGTAATGTAATATTTAACAACTAGAGATGATAACTTTTATATTTTATATGTAAGATGGGCATATACATATATAATTAATCTAAATAGATTTATGCATGATTTATTTTAGATTTGAATAAGATAACAATAATAAATCAAATAAAATCAATTAAAAGTAAGTTAAGATAGTTGTAGATTTATCTTTTTTCAAAAATTAAAAAAAAAACCTTTGTGGTCCTATCTCAAGTTGGGTAGAGCCTGACTGAGAAAGGTTCCGCTGGGGCGCCCGACTTGGTTCCCTCCGTATAATTTAGAAGAAGCTACTTAATTTGGAGACTATAAAAAATTTATCTAATCATCACAGGATTAAAAAAAATGCAACCCACTGCAACACAGTAAATTTGATTAATAATGATGTATCATGAATAATTTTTAAAATTGATTAAGATAGATTTAGATAGAATTGATTCAGATGATACATCATGAAGTTGAGGACGGAGTGAAGCACAGTCTCTCATCATCGTTTACTGTCTGTTTAATTTAGCATCAGATGGATTTAGAGAGAAAAAAAAGATTAGCCATCTCATACCTTAATTAACCTCCCTGTTTAAACTCTTCACAAAATTGAAAAGTTGCAAATATCATACTATTTTACATATTTATAAAAGTTTAGTCGTGATCCAGAAAGAGAGAGAGAGAGAGTGGGCATTATCAATTTATCATCATCTGCTCTTCTCTCTCCAGTGTCCAGCGCCAATCTGGGCGTGCATTTTATTCTTTTCTCGTTAACTCGCGAGTTCGCTGGAGGGAAGGGAAGCACTTCCACAGGCACAGGGTAGGCCCCATTCTCCGGTTCGTTCCCCCTTCCCCCCGCTCTGCCGTTCCCCACTGGTCGTCCGCCCTTCCTTTCCTCTTTTCCCATTGGCTGCCACTTGACCTAGTGGACGTACAATCAATCCCCCACCCAAACGTCACCCCCTCATTTTTTTAAAAAATGAGATATTTTTTATATAAAAATTATTATTAAGTATGATTTTATAAAAAATATTCTTAGAAATTTCTCATTGTGTTACTTTAAATAGTGCATAAATATTATTTAAATATAATTTTTTTACAAATTTTTAACGAAAAATTGATAGTTTATAAATAAAAATGATATTTTTACATAATTCAGATTCACATAATGATATGTCTATTAATATATTTTTAAAAATAATTTATTTATAAATTTAGTTTTAACAAAAACTTATGTAAAAACTTAAAAAATAATGGGATGTTCACATTGATGCGGAGCGAGTTACTTGACTTACAATAGATGATCTTGATTTATGTGGAATCGTCCAACACATTAATGTTGAATTGGAGATCATTTTTTTTATTTTTTTTATAATTTTATAGTTGTGGGATTTTTTTAGTTCAAAAAATTGTGAGTTGTCAGATTAGTTGATATTTTGCTAAGAGTCTATTTTATTTTGTTATGTATTTTTATTTATTTTAAGAGTAGGGACATTTTGTTGTTAAAGTAAAAAAGGTCTATTTGTAATTTTTTTATCTATAAATAAAGATGTGCTAACTTTAATTAGGGTAAGCAATAGTTAGAGGAAAAAAAATGATTGCACAACTGTCTTCATCTTCTGGCAAGATTCCAAGCCTTCCCTTCTTCTTTCTGACGTGAGGTCGAAACCCTCCCCCCCCCCTATGTTCTCCCTTCTTATCAAAATTAATGATGAAGAGCGAGTTGCTCGACTTATAATGGATGGTCCTAATTTATGTGGAATCGTCAAAGACATTAATGTTGAAGATTACTTTTTTATTTTTATATAATTTCATAGTCAATTTGTGGGTTTTTTAAGTTCAATAAATTGTGGGTTGTCAAGTTGGTTGGAATTTTATTAAGAGTCTATTTTATTTTATTATATATTTTTATTTATTTTAAGAGTATAGATGTTTTGTTGTTAAAGTAAAAAAAAGTCTATTTGTAGTTTTCTTCGTCTATAAATAAAGATATGCTAATCTTAATTAGGGTAAGTAATAGTTAGAGAAAAAAATGATTGCACATCCGTGATCATCTTCAGGCGAGATACCAAGCTTTCCCTTTTTCTTTCTGGCGTGAGACCGAAACCCCCCTTATGTTCTCCCTTCCTATCGACTATTCATCCAGTTTATCTATTTCTCCACCGTAACCCCGACCTTAGCACTAGATTACTGTACATCTTCCTCCACATGTCGTATGCGGTGTTCTCTGCAAAAGCACACCCTCGGAGTGCCCACAGCTGACATCCTACAAGACACCACCGGCCATCACTCGCCCATGCCATGCTTGCCACCAGTAGCCGGTCATCAGCGGTGGTCCCCACGACCACCGCTTGCTCCGATAGAGCACGGCCAGCGTCCCTTTTTATCTCCTCCTCTCCGCCGTGGGCTCTTGTGGCCTAGCCTGTAGGTCCGGCCACCCTCATCAGGCCTAGACAACTATTGGGCACTGTCGAGTGGGCTTATGCACAACTCCAGGCCATACAGTCACGTAGTCACGTGCCATACGATGCGATCTCTTAACCACGAGCCTAGTACATACTCTTAACCTCGAAAATTTCTCAATTGATCTCTCGTGAATCAAATCCCGACCGTCAGCTGTGCCCAATTAATCTTGTTAACCCCACATCTTTATATTGGTTGATTTCATGTCTGACGGCAGAGATATAGCCATGCATTAGGGGTTATTTGAGCCACTTATATATTGTGAGATTGTGATAGGAGTGTTGAGCCATGGTATTTCCGTTGATCATTTGTACTGATAATTAACAAATTTAATTAAAGTTGTTCCTCTCGACGTTTGCATGAATACATATAATCACCCTAGACTGAATTGGTACGAGAGTCTAGAGAATCAACTTATTTCCAATAGTTGAGGTCATGAGTTTATGCAGTATATTTTCTCTTCCAATCATATTTATCACATACTTACTTAACGGAGAACGCATAGAAATTGATTTTATTAATATAAAATATGAAAATTAGATTTCACGGCACATTGTAGAATCTCTCTCAAAGACGAGGGAAATAATTATTTGCAAAGACGACCAAGTATCAATGGAGTTTCATAAGAGTTTTAAAACATCCACGTATTATGATGTGGAGGTTAGTGTAATGTTGGTGCAACGGCCAACAAATGTATATCGATCTAATGATTGAAAAATGTCATTATAATTTGAAAAAAAATCTCAAAATAAATTCACGTGCGAAGCACGCTCGTTAGACTAGTAGAGATATTAAATATAACAACTACGTACACACTCCCCTAACATCCATTAGGAAGTAGGAATGGAGATTAAAAGACAGAGAAATGAAACAGAAATCTTCTCCAGAGAGAGAGAGAGACTGTGCATGCATCATTTGCCATACTTAGATTTACAAAGGAAATATAAATATATGAAAGAATGGGACAAGTCTATCCACGTTTTGAATTTTAAATGTGCATAAGATCAGCCCATCATTTTTATATGTGCAAGAGGCAATAACAAATAGAGAGTTACAAGGATGCATGGACATGAGTGCATGCTAGTGTTCTCCTCCAAGTTGAAGAACCTTAGAATGAAGGTGCAAGTTGCTTGTGAGCGGTTGAAATTGGGCAGAGAGGAATTGGTTTGGTCCGTGTGTCGTTTAATTGATTTTAAATTGTTAGATATGGACGCTGGGCGCGTCAAGTAGATGGTGGGCAATTGATTACTCGGTCACGAACAAAAGGAGAATCTATTCACTAGCTAGTCCTCTCTTTTTTGTTTGAACAAGAAAATCAAGGCGCAAGTAGCAGTGAGGTACATTGCATGTGAGTTGTCACTTGTCACACCTGCTCAAGGAGCCCCTCAAGATGGACTGGTCTGGAGCTGAATTGGGCCTGGATTGATTGAGAAGTCTAACGGCCTCGTTGTCGTGCATCAAAATGGGCCTGATAAATGAAGTAAGTTTGGGACCGAGATGAGCTGGTGCGGGGGGCACTTTTTCTAGGAATAAATTTTAGTAGTGTGTTTGGGAGCACTTTTTCTTCGAAGCTATTTTGTTCTTAATGTTTTTCTCTCTGTCTTTTCTGCATAAAACCTAAAAATGGTGTAACCAACTGCTAACTTGTTTGGCAAGATTGACATCGTTTTTAAAATTCGTGTAGTTACGTTTGGCAAAATTATTTAAATAAGATTTGTCTCATTATCCCACAAATTGCTGCCCCTTCTCCCTTGTTGGAATCCAATCGGCTGGGTACTTTGAATCCAATCCCACTCATGCATCTGCTTCATCCGTTGCTGAGATGTGTATAAAAACTTCAGATCAATTCACGCTGGCCCATCTCGAGCGTCTAGATGTGTGTGGTTTAGCAGGGGGCGGTTTGATAACTGAGGGGGTTCAGGTTGGGGCGGGACATCCTTAGGTTGACTTATTTGACCCCGTAGAGTCGAGTGAGAAAATCAAGTTTTTCTCTGTTAAAAGATGGTTAGAATGAGTTGCTCGACACTTTATCAAATCAGAATCGGCGTGAGATCGATGGAACCGACGTGGTCCAACGAATACTGACATATTCGGTTATCAAACAAGCCCTTAATGAAGAGTATATCAAATTTATTAGTGTAGTTATGTATCAATGAGTGCACATATGCATAAGAGATGCTATCCCCACCACCATAACGAGAAGGCTACTCCCACCTACTCTCGGAACTCTCACCGTCTCTCGGGTGGTGGTTCTCGTCACTGGATCGATCCAAGGGCCTCTCACCGGTGACTTTGTTTTTGTTTTTTTGGTTTTTGTTTTTTTTTGTTGAAAGCCCTGCCTAGGGATAGGGGTGGGGAAGGACCACCAAACTATCACTAGGGGGTGACTCTCGCACCGATGGAACGTCGGGAGGGGGGAGCTCGCGTCGAGACCTCCCCCCTCCAGGTTAGCTCCTATTCCTTACCCCACGCTTTTCCCTCCCTGTTTCCGCCGGCCCCTCTACCCTCTCCCCCGCCATCCCCCCGCCACCCCTCCCTGCCCCTTACTCCAGTCTCCCCCTTTTCTCCGCCGGCCGCTCTGCCCCCTCCCACACCATCCTCCCCCCGCCGCACTCCCTCCTCCCTGTTCTTGACACCTTTCACCCCCCCCTTCCGACCCCCCTCCCATCCCCAATCCTTACCCCAGACTCTCCCCTCCCTGTCTCCGCTGGCCCCTCTACCCTCTCCCCCGCCACCCCGCCCTGCCCCTTACCCCAGTCTTCCCCATTTGCTCCGTCGGCCCTTTTGCCCCTCCACCGTCACCCTCCCTCCGCCGCACTCCCTCCTCCCTGCTACTTGGCGTCCTTCACCCTTCCGATCGTCGGCTCCCATTCCCACCCCCTCACCCTCTGTGTCCTCCCCCCACTGATAGTCCTTCTCCGCTCCCTTTCCCCACCTATCCTCCTTTCCCTCTAGTTCAACAGCCTCCTACCTTTTCACTTTTCATACCGCTTTTGGTGGAAGTTTGTCGTCATAAGACGACCCTCCCTCTGTTCTCAACCCTAGCTACTAACCCCTCTGAAGCTCATTGTCTCCCCCTTTCTTCGTCTATCGCCCCCATCTCGACGTTCTCCATCTCTCCAGACGCTCGTCCAAGCTTGGGACTGTTACTCTTTGGAGCAGTTGGTATGCACTCGCCCTCGACCTTCAAGGAACACGGAGATATGGTGCTTATCCCCACCGCATCCGATTGGATGCGTGCTACCCGAGTGTCCCCTGTGCTCTGTCATGCATTTGCGCTGTTCGGCAGCTTCGTACTCCTCGAGGAAAGAAGCCCTACTTTTCAGGCAAGGCAGCAGCTCTTCCTCAGCGTCTCCTGGAGCCTTCAGCCTCTTTGGACGGTATTTGTGATCTCTACAGTATCTATTCTTTATGGTTTAAGTATGAAGGGTTAGTCGGCAGGATGGGTATGGATATGGTCCGTCTTGTATGATGTGTTTTTTAAATCTTCCTTGTACGGTAATTTTGGTATGGAATGAAAGGTACCATATTTTTTAAAAAAATATGCTATCCTCAAAGGAAGGTACCAGTACTATATATGAACCGTGGAAGGGAGAAATAGAGAGAAGTTGGAATGAGTTAAGTGATCCAAACAGATCATACTATATATAATCTATTTGCTTCAATTCCATTATGAAGAAAAAAACCATAAATTTAATTTGCTTGTATCAAAGATGCCAGTTTGAAGTGGGTTTGTTGAAATTATGTCGGGATTGACCATAGTCACCGTACACAAGAGCAAGGGAGCGGGGAGAGAGAGAGAGAGAGCACTCGATGTTTTTTTAGTTTGGCGAAGCCTGTGTATACCTGCGGAGCCCATTACACAGTCTCTTTTGAAAACGAAATCATGCACCACCGGAAAACTTCCAGTTCTACTCTAACTCCTCTCGGACCTTTTAAATGTTAGTCATGAAAAAAGTTTAATGAGTTTTAGAATTAACAAAATTTTATGATTTTAAAGATAATAATTTATCTTAATCACTTAGGGGCCGTTTGGTATCGAGTTAGAGCAGTGATATCCCCACTCTAATCTCATTTTACATTTGATACGACTAAAATAGATGGGAATAAATTGAGTTAAGAGAAACAAAGTTAATCTCGATTTTCAGATTAAAAATAAGGATAAATCACTTTAACCTTTTATTAGAATGATTTATTTTTATTTTTTTAATCTCATTTCATCTCTCATGTATCAAATATATGTGAAAATAAGATTAAACATAAATTATGTTAGAATGACTTATACTTATTCTCCTTAACTTTTATCTCGATATCAAATAACACCTAAATTTTCAAGTTTATCTATGCGTAGATATCTACCTCTCTATGTATGCACGTGCACACCGCATGGTGTTGTTTCCTCCGCCATCCCCGGCGATCCAGCCTGCCGACACGAGACCGGACGGCTTCTGGCCTCTGCCACCGTCGTACGTCGCCATCAAGTCCAAGGCAGGTGCTTTGCAGAGCTTTGTCACCATGAGTACTCAATTGTTTCATGGCGATGCCGGCCTCTCTGCCCTTTCCCGCGCGGCCTGTAGGACCCCCCCCCCCGGCCCCCCGTGCATGCGCGCAGGCGTGCTTCACGCCCGTCGATCGGTCGCCAGTCCTGCGCAAGTACCTCGGCGGAGATTACGCGCTCGCCGACCACTGCCGGCAATACTGCAGGGACCTTCAAATGCCAACCCCGCCATATATGGTACCGTCAGGTGCGGGGTGGCCACGGGGTCTGCATGACTAGTCCTCTGTTATTATCGTGGATGCCATCGCTTTTAATTCCGAAGGGTGTCGCGGCCGGTGTTATTAAAATCGGATCGGATCGATCCGTCCGGACATCAATTAAGACCAATTCGATCTTACGTTGAAAAATTAAAAAGATCGGATAAATCGTGATTTGATTGATAAATCGATCCGACTTAATTTATCTTTTAAATTAAAATAAAAATATAAAATATAAAAATGATGCCCTCTCTCTTACTGCCTTAATCGCCCACTACTCTAATCATAAATAAAAATTTACGTGTGAATAAAATTATCTTATTATTATTAATTTATTATTATCTATTATTTTATTTAAAATATATTTAAAATTTTAAAAATTAAAAAATATAGATGTCAATTTTAAAGAGTGAAGATCAATAAAAATAGTACAAAATTTTAAGATTAATTTATTTAATTATATTATTGTTATTTTTTTACTTAGATAATTACATAATTATGAATAATAATTACGTATACATATTTTTTATTTTGATCATTATATTTTATTTTTTATTGTGTTGAGTTACGTGATCATTGTTTCATATATAATATAATTTATTATATTATTAAAAATTATAATATTTATATATATTTAAAATTATTAAAATTTTATGACATCGTAATTATATTATGATAACGTCGTAATTTAAATCGATTTGATCGAACGATTCAACTGTTACTAATCAAATTAACTTATCGATGGATAACATTGGTCGTGACTCTCACATCCAACCGAGGTTATTAATCGGAAGAAGACGATAGTGGGCATCTACGTACATCTCTACGTGAGATGCATGCCATTCTAATTACTAAAAATATTTGACGCACATTTCGATGTACAGTTAGAGTGGCATATCTATGCTCCGTTGATTTAGCGCGATCTAATATAATAGCATAGGTGACATGTCCCCTACCTCAAATAAAACTCTCTGGTTACAGCCACCGATACCTTTTTTTAGTGTATAAACAAGACTGTCAAATAAGGTTAATTGGTTCTTAATTCTCTTTATGATCGAGGTGGTGCATGTAATTGACAAATATTTAACCTAAAGATTGGGACCAGGGAGTTTGAATGTAACCTTTTGAATGAAATAGTGATATTTCAAATCTGAAAATGGAATCTGTCCCCAGCATATGAATTTTGACCCGAATTAAGGTTACTTTTGGGGATGCAATCAAGTAACGTTAAATTTTGAATAATCTAAGTGTCGTGTGCACAGTTATGATTTCTGGTCACAAGAAATCTTCATAATCTCATTCCCACTAATTTATGTAAAGATATGTTTACGTGTCCGCACCTCTCTATTCCAGATTTTAAACTAACACAAAAAATGAGTTATGTCATGAGATGTTCAATATCGCTCAAATCTTGTGGGAGATTTCAATAATTGAAATCATCGCAAAATTAATTCCCAAATGTAACCTAAGTTTATTATGGGGATTTTTACATATATACTCTCATAAAATTTGATTTTGTCAAATATATTTCTCATCTGAACATACGTGAATATCTTTCGTTTAGATAGAAATACTACGGTTATACTCTTTTAATTTATTGTCGTCGACGGAAAAGATTATTCCGTGAACTATGTCACTTACGATCATTAGATCTAAGATATATTTGACAAAATTAAATTTTACAAGAATATATATATATATATATATAAATCTTATTCTCTAATTCACACTTAATTTAGATTAAATATACGGCAGTTACGGCGAGGATATAATCGTGATATGACTAATATTTTGAGGATATTCATGATAATATGCTCAGACGAATTGTATACTTGACAAAATCGAAATTTGTAAGAGTACATTTATATAAATCCATTTCCTATGTATTATTAGTTGAAAGAGGACTAAGGGGGATGGGATACGTTTAAGTCTGACGCATTACATTCTCCCTTCTATTTTATAGCACGGCGTCGATAGTCCTCTACAAACAGATTGTCAAACAAGTTATTTGATTTCTTGTACGGTTTTTTAAGGTGGTACACGTAATGGACAAATATCTTACTCGAGGTTGGGAGTTTTGAAGTTAAGCTTCAACCGCAGTCCTTGCTGTGAGAGAATTTTATTATTAGTTGTGTGTGTGTGTGTGTGTGTGTGTGTGTGTGTGTGTGTGTGTGTGTGTGTGTGTGTGTGTGTGTGTGTGTGTGAGAGAGAGAGAGAGAGAGAGATCAGTTTCACTCTGAAAATGGGGTGTGTGTGTGTGTGTGTGAGAGAGAGAGAGAGAGAGAGAGAGAGATGTATATATATATATCAGTTTCACTCTGAAAATGGTGTGTGTGTGTGTGTGTGTGAGAGAGTGAGAGAGAGAGATCAGTTTCACTCTGAAAATGGCAATGTGTGTGTGTGTGAGACAGAGAGAGAGATCAGTTTCACTCTGAAAATGACAAGGGAGCTTTTCCCAGGACACGACTCATCCTTATCACTTGGGATGATTTTGGACGGGGTAAGGAGGAACTCCATGATTCCACATGCCCCTCTCTTTCAACCTCTTTATGTGAACCACATGTCCCCCCATATCATAAAAGCAAAGAGTGCCCAAGAAGAAGAGGAGGTGAGGTGTGGAAGTAGGTGATTATGAGGGCAAAGGGGGGGGGGGGGGGGGGTCCTCCTTTGACTCTTCCTTTCCATTCTCCCAAGTTATTTGTCAGGTGCATGCTTGTGGTGAAGGATTTTAAGAGAATATACCCAAAATGCTGCAAGGCTTATACTCACCAAACAATCATTTACTCACCAAACAATCATTAATGTTTACGTGATGAGGCCAGTGACCAGTCATGTGAAGGAGCACCTTCTTATTTTTTTTTGTGGGTCTCATTTTCTAAGAGTCTTATTATAGACATCACCCCCATGATATGTAACCCTAATATCTTCTTATCCTAAAAATCACATCTTTTTGTTTAACTTTCTATTCGAGGAGATGTTCGAGAAATTTGAAGGGGATATTTCTTAACTGATGCCCCTTCTCATCACCTAGGCCCGTCAACATATTCAGATATTATCAAGATCCATCTCGAATTCAAGTTCACATTGACATATAATATTCGAATTCGTATTCATTTTCTCAAATACGAATAATATCTGAATTTAAGTCAAAATAGATATGAATATCATAATATTTACTTTGTAAAATATCTATGCGTAACATCATATATTATATATTATATTTATTTTTAACAATATATTTTATAATATAAATGTTAAATAATATATATATATTCTACTTTGTATTATTTTTCCCCTTCTAATAAAATTGAGAACAATCTCATATAAAATATGTTAAACTTATGGAGTATTTTAGAATCGGAGTAGATAATTTAAATAATTTAAATTTTTATGTTCAAATCAAATATGAATAAATAATATAATTATCTGTTAAATAACAAATTAAAATCAAATAAATTAAATTTTAAAATAGAATAGATATCCATATATTCATTTTGTATCCACTCCGTTTACCGGCCTAACATCACCCAACCTACTCCCTTGCTCCACCAAGCCCCGCTACCTTCTTTCTCCCACTGTGCACAGCACTGCCTTTCTCCCCCACCCGACTTCCCCCCACCTGTTCACAGCCCCCCTCCCCTCCTTCCCATCCAAAATTTTTCTTTTTTCTCGTAGGAAAGAAGTCGGTAGATGACAAGCAGCCATGCCTGCTGATCCACACATCAGAAAGTAAGATGCCATTAAATTCTCAGAATAAAGAAAGATTAGTTCAGAAAGAACTGTCAACTAAGGTGTTACTCGGTGTGCTGTAAAATGATGAAGATATGACAAAATGCGGTGTTCTTCTGACAGTTGATGTGCTATAAACAGGTTTTCAAAATTACGATCAACCATCATGACACTCGTTTCTCTCCAGTCGTGGCTTCGAGTCCAAAACTACCCTAAAGGCCTAAACTTGAACCCAAAAATTTAAAGATCAGATATTTGAAAAACAACATTCTAGAGCACACCAAAGAACAGCTTGATTGGACACTTTGACTAACCAATACCAACTGACGGCAGATATCCGTAGCTTCTAACATCATTAGGAGCTTCTACGAATTCTGGAGGACTAAAATAAAGTAGAAGGAATGAAGAAATCTCAGAATTGAAAGCAGGGCATCATATTTTGTCATGGAGTGAGACCACCAAATCATGGGCATCATCCAGAAGCCTCCAAACGTCCAAGCGTCCAGCCAAACTGTTGCATTCCCTTAGTATTTCATCCATGCTGCTGTATTTTTCGATGATTAGCTTCCTCTTCTTCAGGACACAGCCTGCAATTGCATAAAGCAGCAAGTCATCAGTAGGAGGAGCCTGCTGTCTTGTCCTGCCCCAAGCGTTCTTCCCAATCTCTGCTCGGATGGCTGCCTGGTCCGCCCACATGACCTCCCACAGGCACAATGTCTGCTCGAAACTGAGTTCCCTTCGGAACATGACCACCACCATCCTATACACAAAGAAGCAGTCCTCTGCTTGAATTTTCTCCAAATGCCTGTAAAGGTGAGAATCCTTGTACCCAATGATCTTTGATACTATGCTCAACTGTCTCTTAACACCCACCTCATCAAGTCCAAAGTTGTGTCGTGCCTTCCTCATAAATCCTACAAAGCACCAGAATGCTTCACTGTCATCCTCCATCACTGCAAGTATCGGCGAAAGTAGATCGCTCATCCCCTGACAGTAGCCAATCTCCGGATCATAGATTGCATATGCCTCAAGGACAGCAACCAGGCGAGCTGCGTGGTATATCCTGTATGGTTCCAAGTGGTCATAGTCTCTCAAGCCCACGGATTCTGCAAAATGGTGTGCCTTATCATCGGAAATCGCAACTTGGGATGATGAGTAAGGGAGCCATTCTGCATTTGCTCGCACAGCATCTAGACGAATTATACGCTGCCATGTCACATATTCCTCAGTTGTGTGATGAGATATGCATGGTCTGAATGAATCCTGTTTCAGTGAATCCATCTTGGAATAATGATCAGTCACATCACCAATTTCTGTTTCTGAGTTGTGCTTGCAATCAGGTCCTTCTACAGAGGAATCGGTGTCAGAAGAATCCGTATCCACTGTGTAAGCATCAATGTTGGTGATGCCACTTTTATCTTCTTCCACAAAAGTGGAGCTAGAACAAGATATTATGCTGTGGCCCAGTTTCCCTCCGTCTATGGGGATGGAATGTGACACAGACTGGGCTGAGCTTGCATCCTCTGGGCTACCGCCTCCTGTGAAGATGGAGTGTGGTGAATGATGATCTATGCCAGTGGCACCTGAACTTGCTCCTTCAATAGAAAAAGACTCTCTGGCACTAAACACATACTCAGAGGTAGGAGAATCTGGAACGTCATTGAAACTATGCCCCTCCCCATCAGTGCCACCACCTATTTTAATAATTTCCTTGTAGGTTTCAACACTGCACCCCGAGAGTTGCTCACACAAGTGCCTCAGTGTTACAAATTCTTCCCTGCATCATATTCATGAAGAAACATTATTCTGCAGGATAAGCATGACCATTGCAAACCAAGAAACAGAACATCCCACTTCGTAATCTAATAGAACACATGGAATGAATCATTTGCATACTAAAATTCTTTGACCACCAAGAAAGGATGACGATTGAACAACTTTCTATTTAGCATTGTTTAGCCAGTAGGGAAAATTGGCAATACCGGATCCATTGACAAAACCAGGATGTGTGAGATGTTGGGCAAACAAAAAGGTATCTGGTTGCCAGGTGCAGATGGGGTATTAATATGAATTGATGTCAATAGAAGAAAGCAAGATCTGTTGCTATAAGTTAATAATCAATAAGCAGGACTTTCACTGAGGGAACAGGAACACGGAGACCTGAGGAAGGAAAACAGAAGTTATGATGCTGTTGGTTACTGGCCTTTGAACCGATGAAAATGTGACAACCTATTTCAGTCAAAGTGAAACAATCTCCAAGGCTCCAGCCAAGACGAAAGCACATTACAAAAATGGAAAAAAAATGTAGGTGATATAATGGAGTTTTTATACCTCTTCTGCCTATTAACTGCATTTCTATCAGCCTCTGAACTGTTCAAATTATACCTGTACCACAGAGAGGCTTGGTCAACATCACATCAGAAGTAGAAGATTCTCCAACAAGCAAGTTGTATTGATGTAATAGCTTTCTTCGGAGTATGAAAAACAAGCAATAACTTGTAAATAAAGAAATATTTCTCATACATTCTCTGGTCTATGCTCCCCTCCCTCCCCCAGTCTCTTTCTAATTGTAACATTAAATTTAGCGCTCAGCAATTTCAAATAAATGTAAGTAGACAACTTATGCAAAGCATTCATATTGTAAGTGTTTAATGCATATTACTTGTACTCAGGAATGAATATCATGCCCTAAAAATAAATTGACAATTATAATCTGAAAATGGCATAGTTAAACTGACATGACACAAATGATAAGACACTAAATTCATGAATTTCAAAAACAAATATTGTTCAATATAAAGGCAGGAAGATCCACCATTTTCTAAGCAAGATAATTGGTTTGAAAACTAGCAAAAGGAATTAAATGGAAAACCACACTTGTGTAACCTAAAAAGTCTGGACAATGAAATGCTCTCAAATTAGGAATGAGCTAGTGTTCTTTGTCATACATTAACTCATCTTCTGGACCTTCAGACAAAGCTTCAAGAATTATAAGGTGACTGTAAACAACTGGTGGGTAACTTAAACAATTCTGACCGCTCTAAGCATCTGAATAAACAGAGCTCTAAAGTGGGCACCATCTAGGCACTCTGAATTCCTAGGTGCACCTAAGCATCATTTATAACTGCATTGGCTGACAAGCAATGAAATTTTGCTAGCCAACTGTGGAGCTAGTCCTGCTTCCCATTATAGTCTCAAGCATCAATACAAGATCACTTTAACTGTGCCTTTACATTAAGACAACTTCTATATAATATTTTAACACATTTACCTTTTTTAAAGACTATTTTATCACATTTACTACCACATGTTTCTTTTTTTTTTGGGGGGGGGGGGGGGGGGGGGACACCACAATGGTCTAATATTCCTAAAAATAGTGCTGATCAAATGCAGTGGTCCTCCATACAAGCTAAGTACTTCACATATACAAATACAGTAGTGATCAAATTGAGTATCTCATTTTCAAAAAAAATAGTATAAATTAAAGAAGAAAAGGAAAGATACAGATTCCGCTGCCGAAAGGTGCTAGTTGGCACTATTCATCCCAATAACTATGACAACATAAATGATGGCATATCCCAACAAATTTGATATAAAGTTGAAAGAAAAGAAGCCCCTCTCCCTAAATCTTCACTTGCTCTACTCTCTTTAAAGTCCTCCATCATACAACTCAAAGCATAATGCTCTAACTTTTACATCTCCATGATGGTGCTGTAAACCAACTAATTAACACTCAGCTTCTTACCGGTGCTGTGATGCAAATTAAAAACAATCAATGCAATGGATCCCCATGATGGATATCTAGCCAATAACCTGTGTTTGCAGCCCAAGAGCATCCTTTGGTTGGTCTGAACCATAAATCAATTCTCATTGTTACTTGGGCCCATATCGGTCTTGCATCATGCTGTATGCCAATAGATTAACCATTCATATACATTTTTTGAGGCCAGCGCCTATAACCTAATTGTTATAATCTCTACACTCTTGGCAAGCAGCCAACGAAAATTTTGCCATGCAGAGATATGGAAGGGCTCAAAAGAGAGGGCACCACAACGGGGACAAACTGGTCAACACAATTAACAGAGGAAGGCCCTGGCAAGAGGAAGCCATATTGTTTGTGTCAAGCCGAACAAAGGTCAATGCGTGAACAAGCGCCTAGAGACAAAAACACAAGATAAGATCCAAAGAGAGAGGTTGCATTAACTGAACTGGTTACCTATGTTGACCTACAATGTGAAAAAAAATTTGTTGAAGTTACAGTGTAACTTCAAGGCAAAAAAGACAGGTTAGTAGCTTTCTTTATTATTACTTGTTATGCATGTGGGTTGTGGGGTTGGGGAGTTGTTCAGTAAATAAGGCTCACAGATCTGAACAAACACAACTAAGGATAGAGGTGAACAATGAGACAAAAGTGCATGACAAAGAAGGAACCAAATGTGGAATCTACCTTGACTGCAATTCACTCCCCCCTCCCACCCGACATCCAACAGCAGTGTCACACATTTTTTATAGTCAGTAAAGCTTGACATGGAACATGTTAAACAATGGCACAACAAACTATCAGAAGAACTTGTGCATGCTTCAATTTTTTGTTTAGCACAAGAAGAGGTTAGAAAATGCAGATTCAAAAGAGAGGAAACAACTAGTCATCCTCCTCACTGTTCTATATCATGATATTCAGAACAGAGTTCAGTAATCTATTGAATGGGTGATTTTACACAAAAGATGGAAGTAATAACTATTCACAAGGGGGGTCTAGGAATAACATACAGAAATGGACAGATTGTAAGAGGCCTACATCCTGTTCTTGGGAGGAAGGCAATTTCATATACATTTATAAAGAATAACAGAAATCTTATGTAAAATAAAGTCACATGATTTTCAACTGAAGTAGGGAACATCCTGCTCGAATCCGGGCACGAGGTGAGTGAAAAATTACCCGGTGTGCAGTTCCCAGTTCCTGGCTGTACATCTCAAGTTTGCTGGCATGTTGGTTGTAAAAAGATAATATGCCAATTAGTGGCCCTACTAAGTCTTGAACTCAAGATGCCAGGTGCCCGGACTGAGTCCTAGACCAACTGTGCTAGATTCCGGATTACCAAAAAAAAAAAGATTTTCAACTTAAGTGAACACCTTTATCTTGAACTTTTGATGTTAGCACATTTAAGTCACTAAGGGATTGGAAAATCCTTGGCAGGCTAACCAAAAAAGAAACACTCAACACTCTAGAAGAAAAGGGCCTTACAAGATATATAAGATAATGGATCAAAGTTTTGACATTGTACCAACATGATGGAAATGAGAAAAAAATCAACTTTAATCGGAAGGCCAGTAAGAACTTTACATGGGCCCTAGTACATAAGGAAGGCCTTTTTAAAGTGAAAGGCAGGAGTAAAACCGCCTGTACCTACAGATGCGGGCTCCAATGCCTACTGTGCAATCATGTGGGAAGTGCAGCTTGCAAAACCTCACAGCTAAATTGACATCAATAGGCAAACACTGGGAAAGTTTAAGAACCTTACACTCCAAGGAGGAAAGGCCAGACTTTCGCCCTGATCCTTGGTTCAATTCCCTGAATCAAAACAAAGAGCAGCACATCATCATGCACATAAACTGTTTAAGAAGGTGGGATCTTAAGTAGAGGAAGATGGGCATTCTCATTTACAAATCTGCAAAAAGTGGAAACAGATGTCCCAAGTGCCACAAGTGCTCACTCCACTGCGAACTTTCTTCAAGAACCTCACTTCATCATGAAGCTTCCCATCTGGTGAAAAGAGACTGTTCCACTGTTGACGAGAAAGACCGCGCTTTCTTCTCTTCCGTAACCATGATGATTTAAGATTTCCCCTGTAAGAGAGAGCCGGTACTATAGCACAATCTTCACAAAGACTAACAGACAGAAACGAAAGTTTTCAGGCACCAATCAAAGATGGAAATTCAACTTTACATATGTGAAGAAGGATGCACAGGTAGATCTTAATAAGTTACGCCTGGCAACATAAAAATGAGCAAACACAGAAAGAAGGAACACGGAGACACAAGCAACATAAGCTTATGGTAGAACATGCCAATAGGTTTCTACAGCTCAGAGACAAATCCATCTGCACATATAAAAGAACTAACTTTGAAATGCAAAGATCAACAGAAGAGACTAATCACAACAGCACCCTCTTCCTATCTGATGGCAAGAGACCAGTCGTATCCATTTCTTCAAAGGAAAAGCAAAAGGCAAAAAAAATAAAATCTGAATAAACACTACAAAGCGTTTCCCAATTCCTCAATAAGTAGAGAGGGGGAGAGATGCATCACTGGAACGGATCGCGCAGTGGTGCAAACAAAGGAAAATTCAGTAATTCTGGCGGGAAGAACCAAAAGAGGGGAAATGGAATGGGAGGAGATGGCGAGGACTCACCGATCATGGGCTGGCGGAGTGGAGGCGACGATCAGAAGCGATCTCAAATGAGCCCACGACGACGACGACGACGGGGGAGAGCAGGAGGTTGCCGAAGACGACGAAGCCGAAGAAGTGTGGGATCGTCTCAGGGCTTTCATCTATCCCAATTTCCTTCCTCCTCTTTTATAAATTCCTCGAGAAGAACAATAAAAGGAGAAGGGAGGGAGGAGAGAGTGGGGCTGACAGGCGGCGGACGCGTCTTCACCTATAGGCAGAGACGAGGAGGATGGCGGCCAAGGCTACCCCCGCCATGGCCGTCGCTCCCATCGCTGTAGCCACATTACACCGTGCCTTTCCCGCCCACATCCCCGCCACGGAACGGCCAACACCACCCGTGCCCCCTCCCATCCTCTCCAGCCCACGCCGGACGAACATAGACAATTACGTGTCCTCGATTGCTCCCTGTCGGCACACGCCAGCCTCCGGTGAGAACACCAGGACCCACTGTCGCCCCCGCCCACCGCCGCCGCCAGGTGCAGCGAGGACCAGGATGAGAAATGGAGAGAAAGAACGCTGCTCTCTGGGTCTACCTCCGTTCGCACCTTGACACCCGCGGCCGGGGAGGAACCCTCACAGCGTCAGATGCCATGGAAGGCGAGGGACGGCGAGGCGGAGGAAGAAGAGGGAACCCGTCTGTGGGCGGCCATGGCCGGCTTCCATGCAGTGGGCCCGTGGGATCGGGGTGATGGTAAAGGAAGGAGTAACCGGCAGCCGAGTCGAGTCGAAACGGTTCACCGTGGTGCGCTGCTGTGTGGTTCCGTATCCGTATCTGCCAGTCCGAATCTGTCTTTAATTCTTTATGACATTTTTTTTACAAAATAGTTTTTAATTTAAATTTATTTTTCTAAGTTTAAATTTAAAATTTTAAGAATAATAAATTTAACTTTACGAAGATCTAAATAAAATTTTGTCCCCCATCATTCAATAGGTTATTAGATATGAATCAATCATCATTTAGTATTTCTAACAATTATTTTATGATTTTTAAGGTTTTTCAAATTTACATAATAACCACTACAATAGAGAATTTATTGACAAATAGAAGATAAAATTTAAAAGACAAGTGATAGGGTTGAAAATTAGATATTAGACTGAGAAATACAAATTTTGATCAAAAATTGCATGTTTTAGTTAAATATATATATTAGAATTAAAATAGATTATGTAAATTTAAAAAAATGTATTAAAAAATCATTTCAAATGTGTATATTTCATCTAAACCTTCGTTCTCAAATTTTTTGTTGTCTATCGATTAAATACTCTGTTTTTTCAAATCTGAACATATCACATTATCGGGATCTCATATAGTGCTACTTCATGTCACGTGGCCTAATAGAAATCTATGTGAAATAAACATTAAGAATCTACTTTACAAGGGTACTCTAGCACGGTAAAATGCACCATAACGTTATCCTCTTAAGATCGCATTTGAGACCACATTAATCTTGGAGTGATTGTGAAAAATCACCTCTACAGTACACTTCTGTAATATATATATATATATATATATATATATATATATATTAAAAATAAAATTTTATTTAAGACAGTTACAAACTTTTTGAATCTATGAGTGAAGATGAACAGTTAAATAACGATCTTAATCCTCTTATATCTTTTTTAATATATGAGAATTTCAATGATAAAAGAGTGTAAATAAGGGTGAATAATGTAATTATTTATTTTTATTTTTGTCATAATCTGTTCCCACCGGGATTTGCCGTCCCGGCCGTACCGGTCGTCCCGATTTTTTACTGGGACGGTACGGTACGATATTGTACCGCTCTGTCTCGTAAGCTCTATATATATATAATCTATGTAAAATATTATGAAAAAAATTCTAGCTCAGCAGTGTAGTTTTAACGTTTTTTTGCACTAAATAGTTTAAAGGAAAGTGAAAAAAATTTAAAATTCTAATGCGCTTCAGAGATTCGTACACAGGACGTCCCCCCCCATTGGGGTGAAATAACTTAAACCAACTGACCCACTAATTAGATTTGATTATAAAATATAATATATTATATATATCGTATCGGTAGCGTCTCACAACCCGTCCGTCCCGTAATCTACCTGGGACGGTCCGGGACGGCCGATTCAAGCCGTCCCGGAACGGTTTGAAAAATCATGGTTCCCACCACCTAATAAGTTTCCCTCGGGGAGCTTTTATGTAAGTGGGAGATGGTCATCTTTTGTGTTTACATTCTCTCACTTCTAAAAATTCACCTTATATATAAATTAATGCAACCTTATGACATTTGAAAACACTTGTTTTGTAGGGATTATAATGATTGAAACCTCCATGACTGTTATTTTCAAATGTGCCCTAAAACTCAAATGATGTGGGAATTATAGGGACGACTAATTTAGAATTTTTCGTACATATCAAGCAAATGTGGTTAATTATGAAAAACATAAAATTATGATATTCAAACGTACGCACGAGCATGGTTTGCCGTCCCGACCCGCATGACCCGACTCGACCCAGGCGGGCACCGGGTCGCACGGGCTGGGGGTCGTGGACGGGACGCACTGGACCTCATGGTCCCGTGTGTCCCGTCACGTACCGCTCCGGTGCGAGGTGGGACCCGGCTCGGTACGAGCGGGTCGGGGCGGTTCGCCCATTTAACGGGCCGAAGGGGGAGGCTCTTCCTCCATCCCTCCCACCGGCGAGCGGCGGACGGCGGCTTTGGGCGGCTCAGGGCGGCGATCGGAGGTAGGTAGGTGAATTTTTTTTAAAAAAAAATGGTCTGCCCCTGTGGAGGTGGGGAAGGGGGGGCGTCCACCGCCGGATCTGGCCGGAGGTGGAGGTGGGGGTGGGTGGGGGTGGGCGTCCACCGCCGGATATGGCCGGAGGTGGGGGTGGGGGAGGGGGACCGTCTGCCACCACCGCCGGCCATCGGGGGGGGGGGGCGTCTGCCATCGGGGGTTGGGGTGGTGGGGGTGGGGCTGGGCCAGGGGCGGTTTGGGGAGGGTGGGGGAGAATAAAACATAAATTAATTTTTATATTTTTATATTTTTTCTTAATTTAAAAAATATAAGAATAAAATTTGTTAGATTGTTTAATATTATTTTTGATGTATTGTCGTAGAAATAATATAATTTTTATTTAATTCATTTTGTAGAAATAATTTTTTATATGTATTGTTTAATTCATGTCGTAGAAATAATATGAATATTGTTTAATTCATGTTGTAGAAATAAATTTATTTTTGATGTATTATTTAATTCATGTTTAAATATTAGATTTAATTGAGATGTATTAAATTTAAATTTTAGTCTTGCATGTTGTAGAATTAATGATATTATTTTCATTATTAGTTGTAGATGTAAAATAATATAATATTTTGTTTTAAAAAAGTTAAAGATGTTTTTCATTTAAATATATCTGTAGTGATAAATATTTTACAAAAAATTAAAGTTAATATTTATAATTTAAATTAAGTAGAGATGTTTTGAATTTAAATATAAATTTATTGATAAAGATTTTACAAATAATTTTAAATTTAATTTAGATGTATAATGTAATTTAAGTAGAGATATTTTTAATGTAAATATAAATTTAGTGTTGAAGAATTTATAAATAATTTAAAGTTAATTTAGATCTATAATGTAATTTAATTAGACATGTTTATAATTTAAATATATGATTAGTGATAAATATTTTACAAATAATTTTAAAGTTAATTTAGTGTATAATATAATTTAATTAGAGATGTTTATAATTTAAATATATAATCAGTGATAAATATTTTACAAATAATTTTAAACTAAATGTACATGTATATTATAATTTAATTATAGATGTTTTTAATGTAAATATAATTTTAGTGTTGAATATTTTATAAATAATTTTAAAGTTAATTTAGATCTATAATGTAATTTAATTAGAGATGTTTATAATTTAAATATATAATTAGTGATAAATATTTTACAAATAATTTTAAACTAAATGTAGATGTATAATGTAATTTAATTAGAGATGTTTATAATTTAAATATATAATTAGTGATAAATATTTTATAAATAATTTTAAACTAAATGTAGATGTATTAAATAAAAAAATTAGCATTATAAGCATGTTTTAGAAATAATGATATTATTTTGAACTAAATTATATTGAGATGTATTAAATATTGAATTAGGTCTTGCATGTCGTAGAAATAATGATATTATTTTCATTGTTAGTTGTAGACTTAAAATAATGTATTTTTTTAATTTGTATTTCTTAAATTTAGGAGATACAGTTAAGCACTCTATGGCTCCTAGAGAACGACCAAACGATATTGGATGGCCACACGGAGTTATATTGGATGGCAACCGACGGTGTTGACATTGCAACTATTGTAAAATAGAACATCGGGGAGGAGGGGTGTCTCGGTTGAAGAAATATTTGGCAGGAGGAGCCGAAATGTTATCCACTTCAAGAGAGGCTAGGGGGAGTTCCTCATTTAGAGAGGTGAAATTATATTGTCATTTCTTCATTTATATGTTGTATTTCATTGGTAATTGAATATATTATTCTTTCAATTGTGTAGTATTCGGTAGCATCGAAACAACCATCTCAGTCTGCTGCGTCACGACGCTCAACATCTAAGGCACCCAGTCAGTCGTCTCAGGTATACGAACAGACTTACACAGTAGAAAGTAAGTTGAAAAATTATCTAACTAGGCTTCTGTTTCTCATGCATCTATAGGGACACAACATGCAGCAGGTAAGCCGCCCCCTGCTCCACAGAAGAAAAAATCATCATGGACCACATTATTCAGCAGCAAGAAGGACAATGGACCACCATTAAATCCGATAGATATTGCAGACATGGAGACATTAGATCCCAATGCAGATGACGACACTCCCGAGCCCTCTGTTGAGCCCCGCATCAGTGGGAGTCATGACTCCGATGATGATAGTACACCGACATGGTCTTCATCCCATGGAGGTGGCGGTTCTCAAGGTGGCCAACAGAGTCGTCGTGAGGATACTAGTGCTGGTGGCAGAGAGTACATCATTGGTCATAGTAGAGGTCGTGGGGGCCGTCAACATGGCGCATTGACAAAGGAGCGGCACTTCACACATGACACGCAAGATGAGGACCACGGTGCTCCACAGGCAGGGACGAGGCGGGCAGCTGATCATTGGGATCCCTACTATGAAAGTTCGGTTGCAGACAGTACAAGCTATCAAGGCATGTTGTCTGATTTTGAGAGGATGAGCACACATGACTCCCAGGGATCTAGAAGATCGTATGGACGGTCATGGCCGCAACAGCCGATGTATCATGGCGACTCATATAGCAGTAGTTCATTTTTCCCATCGTATCCATATCCTTATGCCGCAGCTGCGCCAGTAGAGGTCGTGTACGCACAAGGTTCGCAGCAGTATGAATACTACGTACGCATGTATTGAGAGAACTATTCAGCTTCAATGCACTATGAAGACTATCTGTCCTATCTGCGGAACACTTTTAATGTCAGATTGTTTGGAGATGGGCACTGGCCCAATTTGGGTCCATACTCTTAATGAGTATGTATCATTTGGTTATATTTATAACTAACTAATAATTAATTATAAATTTCTTCATATCTTGAGTTCTGTACTTATCATTGAAATTACTAATGTAAACTTTTACATCATTTGCACGTCATCATGGACGGACGGCTTCACCCTACATGGGAGCATGGATACTCTGTTGAGGGTGATGGACATGTGCACTGTAGATACTACGAACATCGTGTCACCGGCATACACATATTTGCAGAGCACCTTGCGGGAGTGTGATGCGATATTCGTGCATGCGACCGAGTTCCGGGAGATGTCCGACATTCCTTTCGGACACAGTTACATGATAGATACGGTTCTCGTAGCACACCCATGGCATCTTTTTCTACATCCCGGGTACCCCCACCACGAGCACAGGGCGGAGCAGGATCTTCCTCCACGTCCAGAGTTCGAGCAACACCAGCACCAGTCGCACATGATAGAATTGAAGCTATAGATATAGTGAGGACTTTTTTTTACAGATTTTCATGTACCGTCCACCGCAGCACACGACCCGTCATTTGTGCAGATGGTTTCATATTTTCAGTCCCACCCACATGTACCTCCACCCACCAGGATAGAGTTAGATTATACGGGTGATCAGTCTCATGTATCTGATGATGAGTTTTGGGATTCGGGCTTCACTGATGACGAGGATTAGTGAGTTTTGGGATTCGGGCATCACAGATGAGGAGGATGAGTGAGTTTTTGTATTTTATACTTCATGAATGAATGTCATTATCATGCCACTGTTTACTTTAACATATTAAGTAATTTAAATGAATTTTTTATGTATTATATATAATATGATGTTTAATTAAGCGGTGTAATATGTTATTTTTATATAATTAGTACGGATCTATTATCATAAAAAAATTCTACATTCTAATATTTTTAAATATATATCACATTTAATCTTTAAATAAATTTTTTTAAAAAAATTTACAAAAAAATTAAAAAATCACACGCCTAGAGTCAGAGAGAGCGGACCGGGTCGCTGTGCGACCCGGCCGACCCGACCCGACCCGCGACGAGACCGGGTCGGCCGGGTCGGCAAACCCTACGCACGAGTTCCGTGCCACGTGAAAAAATATATTAGAATCTAATTTAATATATCTAAATATTTTTTTAAATGTTGCCTCATATATAGGGATTTGTGGAAAACCTCCTATATGAGTAGGATACACACGTAACCTCTCGCGAGTTCACCAAATGGAAGGTTACTTATATGGTGAACGTATAAGGGGTTTTTACAAATACTTATTGTCCAAGCAAATTTCCAAAAATACATTAGTTCATGGATTTATGTAAAATTTCAAAAAAATAAAGAATTTTTTACATATATATAGTCCTCTTAGATGTGAAATTGCGTGAAACCTATCTTATATTTGCATTTGCCCACATACCCTTCATATATGAATCTACTGTCCCATGTCCCCTTGTGGTCACTTTCTGTCAAGAAACTGTTAAAATCTATTAAAGGAGAGATGTAGAAGAAAATAGACTATTGTGTGGATATTTTGATGGAAGTTTATCTTCTTATATGGAAAGTATATTTGCAAATGTGAATACAAGGTGAATTTTCATGCACCTTCAATTCTAACGGGGAAATATGTGCAAGAATCTCAAAGTGATTAAATAAAAAAAATTTATATACTTAAGAGCATTTTTCATTATGCCAGGCGACAGACTTAGGGCTGTCAATGGGTCTGGTCAACCCGACAGGTCCGCAGGCTTGGCACGATTTCGGACCGAGCCACAAGGTTTTTTTCGGTCCGTGAGTTTTTAGTCGGGCCTAAAATCCCGGCCCGACTAGACTCGCGGGCCGGGCTCGGGCTTTGAGTTCGGCCTGCGGGCTGACCCGGCCCGATCCCTTTTTTTATTCTCACTTCAAATTTTAAAAACTATTTAGTCAAACATATGTTATTTTATTTAATTAGAAATTTTAAAATTCTCTTTTCACATAAATTATATAATTAATATCAAAATTTTAATTTATTTAGTGAAATTATAAGTTTTATAATATTAAATCTATTAATTTTTATTATTTTATTTAAGTAGTCGGGTCGGGCCGGACCTTAGTCGGGCTTTGAATTTTTTACATAATATCGGGCCCGACATAAGTCGGGCCCAAGCCAGGCTCGAGCCTTACTCTTGATAAGTCGGACTCAGACCGGGCCAACCTAAGCCCGACCCGAGCCCTGACCCATTGACAGCCCTAGACATTCTTCAATCTCCACCAGTGAGTTTCCCCAGTGGCCTTCTGGGCTTGGGCCTGGACTAACCTTCCTTCAGTGGACCGCTTTTCATAAATCAGCCCAATAACTGTGCTGGAAGTGGGTCGGGGACCCGTTAGAAGGCACTCGCAACTCGCAAGCGCCTCCATCTTCTTTCCTCCCCTCCCTCCCTCTTTTGCAGCGTCTCCACTTCGATCTGGTGCTTCACCACCTCCGCCTCCGGGCTTCGCAGGAAGCAGCCCCTCGCGTCCGCACCTCCCCCAACTCCCGAGATCGTCGAAGATGGTGAGATCTTTCGCTTCGCTTCCTCGACTTTCCGTACTTCTTGCTTTGCCTTCCCGCTTAGATCCAAATTCGCCTTTCTCTCCTCCTTTCGTGTATGATTCACTTCAGTTATCCGTCTGCGATTTAAGACCTGATCCCGAGATTTTAGATCTTTGATTCGCGGTATATGTGACACTGGCGAATTAATCGCGTGCTTGCTCCAGATCTAGTTCTCACCTTCCGAAAGTGCGCATGTGGAGGAATGTGTGTTTGCAGAGGTGAAGATAGGAGGAAAATGGAAACCCTAATACTGGTTCACTAGAGCAAAATGTTCTGAGATGCTAATGAAATGGATGATGATCTGGATAACTGTGGAATGGAAGCCGCACAAGGTTGTATGTAGATCGGTCGAACAAACAAAATCTCATATTTTTTTTCTTTTAAGGGCCAACTTAAGATTCTCTTCTCTGAATTACTAACTGTAATTCTAACCATAATACAGATGAAAGGAAGAGGGGAGAAAAATTCTAGTGACATATCCAGAAATCCATTCATATGCCGCGATAAATTTATGTCATGGAATGATTGATCGTTTCTTAGGATTAATGAAGGCAACATCAGGAAACTATATTCATATATTCAAACCCCTGGATAGATTTTATATTGGGATCACGTGGAGGAATCTAGAACTTTGGTGGAAGGGTGATTTTGAACCGGCCCTTTTGTTCCCACACACTGAACATTTATATACAGATCAGGGAATAAGGAAACTTATTTTATTTGATTTAAGTTTCTATTCGCTGAACCTGATTTTCGTTTTTCTTTCTTCCCCTCCATGGGTTAAATTGAGGACTGGCTCCAGATGAAACCAGGTTTACTAGCTCCAAATTTTATCATGTTTAGGATAAACATCCATCAAGAAGCTGTGGGAGGATACCCTTGGGAAAGAAAGACTGCCAATGAAAACCAGTAAGATGTCCACATGCCAGAACATGGTTTGCTATATCGGATCTCGGCTTCGTCTCGGGGGGGTTGGAGAGAAGAGATCTCGAAAAAATCTCGGGAGATCGGGTTCGGGAATTTCGGAACATTTTTTCATATATATAGCCTTTTCTAAGAGAATCCTAATTCTTTTATACTAACCACTCAATTTCACATGCACTAATATTAATATGCATCAAAAAGTTACACAAATCTAAAATTATACCTTATAAAATTTAAATAATTCTTCAAGAATTCACTATTTTCCCAAGACAGCTACCCCTCGCCGAGATGCGCCTACTCGGGACCGTCTCGTGCCTCGCGGACGCGCCGAGACAGAGATCTTGGCGAGATCTCGCGAGATGGCATACCATGTGCCAGTAGGTAACTCCTTTTTTTATTTTTTAAAAGTGGATAGTACCACAAATTATATAAAATAAAAAGGTAAGAATTTACAAGTAAGGAGGGAGTGCTCCCACAAAACTCTCTAGTACAAAAAGGTGGCAGAATGCCTTCTGCCCTGGAGCAAAGCCAAAGAAAATAAATACATTATACCTCTCCACCAGAAACTGACCCCCCAACCATACACAAAATACAGAGACCCAGGGCCAAACATTTTACTCTACCCTGTCTAGAGGTCCACACACACCATAGACCTCCCAATATCAATTGTCATCTCGGCTGCAGAGCGCGATGCCAGAAGGTAACTCAAAAATCTGAAATATCCGATTGAAGGCAGTTGTGCTCTATTGCCTATTCAACACGGGGATGCATCTATTCATGCCTAGGATGGAGACTAGATGGAAGAAATAAGTGGCCCGATCTCTGTCAAAATTGAAATTGACCAATCTATCTGCTAGCTGGTTGCCCTCTCTCCAAGTGTGAACAATGTCCACTTTAAAGAATTGAAGCAATTCCTGCATTTCATGCAATAAACTCCATAATCTCCATGGAATTTTAGTACCCATGTGAAGCAAGGCAAGGGCAGCCATAGAATCAAGCTCAATAATATGAACATGAACGTCCAAGGATCAGCATGATTGAAGTCCATCATGGATTACTAAACATTCTGGCTTTGTTACATCGGGGAATGAGTAAGCCATGATCAAATCATCTGAGTAATTGCAAAGCACTCAATGTATGGGGACCCCAGGATTTCCTCACAGGGCCCCATTCCACATTGGGCATTATGTGCCTTGAGGGTGTTAAGTGCCACAAAACAAGAACAAAGGATGACATGTCTGGTACAGAGGGAAAAATGTTGAGAGATTGCCGAATAGGCAAATCAGAAGGACAACCTGGTTTAAATCTCTTGTGTTAGAGGACAGCATTAGCATGTAATTATTATGCTAGATTGTGCGAGAGTGGGAATAAGATTTGTTCTCAGGCTTGTTGGTCTTGTGAGTCCTCCATATTCTTTACATCATTTCCATAAGTTGATAATAAACCCCTGCCGGAGATCCTAGATCTGGAGCTTTCACTTGAAGGATCATTAGAGACACTAAAATCCTATCATAATGTTGCCACGGAGAATAAACCGAGTCACTGTGAAGAATCTCATGTTTCAGAGAAACATTGCAGACACTTTATGGGAATTGTTTTTATGTTCTTCTGGCCATGATGTTACCCTAGATTCCTTACCTCTTTTGTACATGTGACATCTATTTTTTTTTCTTTCATCATTAACACAATGTTTGCTCCTTTTCCATCTTAGGGATGTTTATTTGGTCAAGAGCCAAATATTTCTCCACTGACTTCCCTTAAATGTTTTTCTTCCTTTTTTTGGGTAGTACTATTAGAATTGGTTCAAAAAACTTTAAAAGATGAGTGTTACTAAAACATTGACACCTTGGGTCTGCACATGTACGCATTTGTGCCTTTCTACTGCCACAGCTCCTTTCCTTTGCTCAAATAGCTGCAACTGAAGTTTAACTGTTTATCCAGTAGTCTTTCTTAACCAGTTTATTTATACATGTTCATGCTTTTCAGATCCACTTTGTACTTCTTATCAGCCGGCAGGGTAAAGTGAGACTGACAAAATGGTACTCTCCATACTCACAGAAAGAAAGATCCAAGGTACTGTATTTAGGATTCACATTTCCTGCAGTAGCTGTTAACCTTTATATGCTTACTTTCTTTCCTTTATATGCCTACTTTATTTCCGTACATTTGTTTTGTCATATTCATTTTCCGTACCTTTGTTTTGTCATATTCATTAGCGATTCATGGTTCTTTCCCTACTTTGTAGAAGTGCAGTTATCTTCTCTGTATGTTCTAAAATTTTAGTGAAACACAAACCCGGCTTTTCTATTCTCTTATCATGAAAAGGGCATAATGACTCAGGATAGTTTTCAAAATCAGCTGATCCAGATTTTTTTTTGAATTAGTCTGATTTTTCTAATTTAGTGCCTAAGTTCCTGATGTGAGAGGAAATCTTGACCCTTGAGGACCTGCCAGAAGAGTTTCCAGGAGCGGGCAAATATACCTGTCGCCAAATTGGGAGTTGAAGCCAATCTGGCTCCCCAGATCACACCTCCCCTCCTTCCCCCCTTTATAATGTAACACGAAGGCTTATGTTTATCCATATTTTTTCCAGTAGAAGTGTGGGTGAAAAGCATTTTTTGTTCTGTACTAAGGATGTTTTTGTCCATTGTTTCTCCAAAAACTATTTTTTGTGTTTTACATTGGAATTTGGATGTGCTAATTTATATGCATATCTTTATTTTATTTTTGAAATGAATTTGTAACTTAATAAGGGTGTTTTGGAAGACCCTTTTTTTGATAATTTTGTACTCAGAGTATGTTGGTTAAATTTTTGTCCCCATTTCCAAGATTGCTACATTTCAAAGTTTACATGTTTGGCAAATTAACAAAATGTTTAAGGGGAACCCCAACTTCACGAAAGAACATCTGGATGAGCATTGGCATACCGTCTGTCATACCTTTGGCTGGCCTTGAGCAGCCACACAAGCTCAGGGTGTCGCTCATCACTCACCTAATTTCATCAGAGTTATTGAAGAGGTGGAATCCCAGCTTGAGCAACAAACCCTAGAGGGAGACATCAGTACACCTGAGAAGAAGAGGACCCATCTGCGTAAATATGCCTGCAGCCTAGGTTGTCCACTTCTTTGAATGCAAAAGAAGAGAGGATGAAGACACAATTCCCCCTGCGAGCTCTTCTAATCCTGTGTCCTCTCCTGGCTTAATGTTTGTCCCCTCCATTCTACTCTCCAAATGCATCACATGCGTTGCGGTGACAGCGAAGCAAGATCAACATGAGTGGTGACACTATGCTGAGTGCCACCAACATCAGCAGGGAGCTGGCGACCACAGAAGTGGAGTTTTTACTCTCTGTTCTCCTTTTCCTTTGGTCATCTCCTTCTCCTTCTGTTAGCAAATAGCAGCAGAACGCAGAAAAGGGAAGAGCAGAGTAAAAGACAATGACAAGAAAGAGATGGGGAGCAGAAGTTTTTCTTTCTGTGCTGCCAGGGTGCAACTTGTGATTCTCTGCTCCTTGCCCTCACTTTCCTCAACTGACAACAGTCCCCCAACAGAAAACTGTGATAGAATTGGATCTTTGTTCATTGACCTTGTTTTCCATGGTCTTCTTCTCTGCCTCTGACCAGCACATAGATGACAGTTTCGGCCGAAACCGAAATGTTTCGGTTTTGGACCGAAACAAAACGACACCCAAGACCGAAACCGGGCTGAAACCAAATGAAGGGTTTTAAGAAAATAATAATAATTTAATTGATTTCGGACCGAAACTGAAATCGAAACGGTTTCGGTTTCGGACCCGGCCGAAACCGGTACTGCCATCCCTGGACCAGCAGGCAGCAGCAGAAAGCAGAGAAGGGAAGCATAACAGAAGAAAAGAAGACGAGATCTTCTGCCACTGCAGGCTGGGAATGCAAGCCCTCACACAGACATTTCCAAAGAAAAGAAGACAATCCAAACAAGCCACGGTGTCAAGGTTTGCGGGATCGGATCAGCTGATTTTGTTCAGGATCAGCAACTGTCAATCTGATTTCAATGGAGGAAATCTTGTCCCTATTTTAATTAGAGAAATAGAAAAAACAGTGCATTCAGCTCAGATTGGCTGGAATTGGACTGAAATAGCCAATTCCAAGCCAATCCAAATCCTGATCTGGGTGGGAGAAGTCCAGGCAATCCAAAGACCCGATTCAATCGTGCAATTCTCGCAACAAGCTGGAAGAAAGGGACAAAGGAAGGGGGAGAGGAGGGGAAGAGACATAGAAGGGAGCCCCGTTGGATGTGTTAAAAAATAAAATAAGAAATGGTGCGGATTTTCCTTTATGGTTGGGGGAACTTAATGACGACTATATCTCCTCCCTAAAAGGAAGCTTCAAAAGAGGGCACAGCCCATTGTTTCTCTTGAAATAAATTGTTGCAGAGAAAATGCTAAAAAAGGGAAGACACTGCAAAACATCTTATGAATATGATGTGTGAGAGGTACTGCGGTTTAATTTCCCCCACAATGTTTTCTTGTGATGTATAGTAGTTGGTTTAGTTCTTGTTTTGGCATTCTGCATAAATCCAGCAATTCTTTTCATGAAATTGGCATGATGCCCCAGAGATCTGTATTATTGTATTTTTATGTGTCATAGGAAAAATTATGGTGTTAATAGCATTATGCTTTAGCCCATTAAGTTTATCTCAGAATTTGGTAGTTGTCTCTATGGCATGATGATGTTGCTTTGATGATGTGTCATTCACATTTTTTCCTTTGCTCTTGGGTGAGGTGTTGAATTTAGCACAAGTTATGGCCTACATCTGATATTGTAGGGATGCCGTGGTTTATGGGGTGTTTGGTTGCGTTTTTTTCCTCTCTTTTTATCTCAAATTTAAAAAAGAGAGAGAGAACTCACTAAAGGGTGTTTGGTGTTCCTTTCTTAAATTTTAGAGAAAGAATCTCTCCACGTTATAATCTCTTTCAAAAAAAAACAACTCCCTACTTTTTTTTTTTTTGAAATTGCTCTCTCGTCTCTCTCCCCCGTGCTGACCCCTCCCCCTGCGTCCTCCCCCGCCGGTTCCCCCCCTCCAGTTCCCCCCTGCGCAGCCCCCTCTCCCTCCCTCCGGTTCCCCCCTGCCCAGCCCCCTCCCCCATCTCCCTCGCCGGCCTCTCCCCCTCCCTCTGGCTCTCCTCCCCGGCAGCCGGCTCCCCCCTGCGGCCCCCTCCCTCGCCCCCTCCGGTCTCCCCCTTCCCCCCCTTCCCCTCCCCCGCGGCCGGCCCCCCTCCCTCCTGCGGCCCCTCCCCCGCGACTCCCCTCCCCGGCAGCCGGATCCCTCCCTGCGGCCCCCTCCCTCGCCCCCTCCGGTCTCCCCCTTCCCTCCCTCCCCCTCCCCCGCGGCCGGCCCCCCTCCCTCCTGCGGCCCCTCCCCCGCGACTCCCCTCCCCGGCAGCCGGCTCCCCCCTGCGGCCCCCTCCGGTCTCCCCCTTCCCTCCCTTCCCCTCCCCCGCGGCCGGCCCCCCTCCCTCCTGCGGCCCCTCCCCTCCCCGGCTGCCGGCCTCCCCTGCGGCCCCCTCCCCTGGGGCTCCCCTCCCCGGATGCCGGCCTCACCTGCGGCCCCCCTCCCCGACGGCGGCGGCGTTCTCCATGGCAGGGAAGCTGGACGAGTGTTCCGGGTCCTCCCCCTCCCCCTGCGGCTCCCCCCTCTGCTGGCGGCCCTCCCGTCTCCTTCGGCCCCCCTCCCAAACAGGTTACACCGATTTTTAAAAATTTTGTCATTTTTGCCAAACATCTTACACTGATTTTTATCAATTTTAAAAATGAAGTTAAAAATCAACTTAAACTATTTTTTAGAGAGAAACAGTTTCTAAAAAAAATGTTCCCAACCCTATTAAGTGTTCCCTGTGATGTTTTCCTTTGGTGCATTGCATTTGGCTTAAGCATCATCTCCTTCAATAAAATAAGTCAGAATAGCTAGATATATCATTTTTTGTAGTTTCCTTGTAATATTTTTCAATTCTATACCTTTTGCGAGTTTGATGCGTTGATGTGCTTTTACAGGTGATTCGAGAGCTTAGTGGTGTCATTCTCACACGAGGACCAAAGCTTTGTAACTTTGTTGAATGGAGAGGCTTAAAAGTGGTGTACAAAAGGTAATTTTACATAGTTCTGGGACGACTTGTTTCACTCAAGGTTTGATGTACCGGTCCGGTACGTTGTATCCGTACGTACCGGACCGTACCAACTGAACACTGATATGACCGTCACGTGGTAAGCAATTGGTATGGTACTTATATCCATTTAAATATTATATATTTTATTTTATATTTGATTGATATTAGTAGCTCGGTTGGTAGGGGGCATTTTTTGTAACGGCGGACCCCGAGCTCGATACACGGGTGAAGGACCTTTTTTTTTTGAATTTTCACTATTCTTAAGGAAAAAAGGGGTCAATAAAAACGTCCATTGTGATATTCAAACCGTGAATCTCACGGTCATATGCGTCGCCCTCTGACCAACTAAACTACACATGATATCAATTTATATTTTACTATAATAATTATTTATTATATACTTGGCACATTGTGATACAATATGGTACGGTGCCGTACCGTGCCATCCCGTACCAGTAAAGTACCGGTACGACCGGGCCGTCAAACCTTGGTTTCACTAATGAAATGTGCGATCAATTTTCTTTGGTTGTTAAAACTAACCTATTTGTTTGTTCAAACCAAGTTTTAATGTAGCTTTTTAAAACTTAAATTGTAGATATGCCAGCCTCTACTTTTGCATGTGCATTGACGCTGATGACAACGAACTTGAGGTCCTTGAAATTATTCATCATTTTGTTGAGATCTTGGACCGTTACTTTGGAAGTGTAAGGCTACAGTCCACTGGCTGCCTTTTGTTTGAGAATTCATCCGGCAATTTGTTTACATCCTATTTGGCTTGACGGTGAAAGTGTTGTTGGTTTCCCTCCCTGCAGGTATGTGAGTTGGATTTGATCTTCAATTTCCACAAGGTAGTGTAATACCACACCTGCACTGACTTTTTCCCTTTATCTCCCTTGCTACTTTCTACTTTCACTAACTATCATATGATAGGCGTACTACATACTCGATGAGTTATTGATAGCCGGTGAACTACAAGAATCAAGTAAGAAGACAGTGGCACGGCTTATAGCAGCCCAGGTATATGCATCTGTTATTACTTACAAAATGAAGCTAACTTAGATGACCAATGCACAGATTTTACACTACATTCGTAATTGTATGGTAAATTATCATGGGGCATTGATCAGTGTGGAGTTCGCATATCTTATAAGAATGTATTGTCATATGTAAACAGGTCACCACCAGACAACTGCTACAGGGGAATTGGGGGGGGTCGCCGGAGGTGGCAGGGGAGGTGGGAGGGCGGAGCAACAGGGAGAGGGGAAGGGGGGTGCTGGCAACAGGGGGTGGGGGTTTCTGGCAGGGGGAGGGAGGGGAGGGGTATGCAGGATATTTTTATTATTTTATTTTTTAAATTGAGGATAATTTGATCAAAATTTTCAGTACGGTAAAGACACTTGTTTGGCTAGTGAAAAAAGAAAATATGTTCTTTAAAAATCACAACTGCACACTTTACCCCCCATTATCCTGCTGCCCTTGTCATCCTACCTTCACTGTTGAGATGGGATGTTTGTCTCGATTGTGGCTGTTGACATATATTACTCCTTTTGAGGCTGCACCTTTGGAAAAGAAGAAAAGAGAGGGAAACGCGTGGATACTAGGGCTGCATATGGACCCTGGATCTTTTTTTTTTTTTTTCCGAATCCACTTTGTTTTTTATTCAGATAGCCAGTTCTTTTATCTGAATAAGCTGTAACGGTGCCACATATATCAAAATATTTGCCTGAAGGACCCAAGAGATGACTGATTTTTTGCTATGTTACAATTCAGATTTCCTTCTAAGCGGGTGCAACCAATGTGATGATATCTGTGAAATCTTTTTGTTTTTGGAGATCCGTAGAAATGAAAACAAGAATCCCACCCAAGTTCAAAACCCGGTCCCCCCGCCCTTCCTGATCACCACAAACGGAAAAAAGGCCAGAAAAGCCCACCCCTGCCAAGTTTATTGATTGTGGATGAGGACTAGAATTTATCTTATGAAACTGGACTGAAGTCGTTGTCACAATCTGTCCTCTATGGTGCTTTTCTTTTAACAAATCATCTTCTGATTTGCTATAATATTATACACGGCATGATCCGATTCCTCTTTTGCTGCAGGATTCACTGGTGGAAACTGCAAAAGAACAGGCTAGTTCGATTAGTAATATGATAGCGCAGGCTACCAAGTAAAGGATTTCCCAGGCTGAAAAATATGTCGGTGTTTTGTGTTTTTTTTTTAAATCTATTGTTGGGACGTTGATCGATGAAAATTATATCAGGATCGGCTTGTAATGAAGTTCTTCTTGTATGTTTTCATGAAGCAATTGGGGTGATGAATAGCTAAACATGCTCACTACTGATTTCGGATGAAGGTTTAAAAACAACTTCGTGGAGGCAAACAGAAAGTGGAGTTTGGAGCCTTGTTCAGGGTTCAAGGCTTGCATTTAGTGGGCAGGTGCCAGCTATGACCAGTTTTCTGTTGAAACGAGGGGGATTGGCAATGATGTGACAGTACGATGGAATTTTGAGTTGCCATCTAGACTTTTCAACCTCTGAGTTAGTGTTCCGTAGGTTGCCAAGGAGTTGAACTACTGGAGTTCAGTTCATGTTTGACTTGGTGGTGTTTGACAACACACGCAAGTCTAATGTCTACGAGTCTCAACTTCATGTCTAATCTCATAATTTGTTGCAAGAAATCTCTAAAAATAGGTAAGAGGAAAATGCTTGATAAATTGTCTCTCTATATATATATATATATTGTTGTTGTTGTTGTACAAGTGTAACTGGAGTAATTGTGGAGACCATGATGGGGGCAGCTGATGACCGGTGATGGTGGACTCTCGAGGGTGAATCGTGGGGGTTGAGAGTGTTATGACTAGTTACTAGAGTTTACATTTAAGAGAGATTTTCAGACATTTGTAAAATTTTTAGGCCCCCTTTGCTAATTGAGCACGGTTAGCGTGCTCGACCCCGCCCCCGGTTAGCGGAGGCTGTGTGAGGGGGGAGGCGGGGCCCACCGGGAGCTTCTCTCTCTCCGGTTGCGCTATCCGCCCGACTAATCTGATGTCAAAGTCGCCCTTAAACAATAATTAAGATATTTTAACAAATGATTTAAAAAAGAGATGTCTGTGTGCTTAAATTATTAAACATCAGATAAATATTATCAAATGAAATGGAATCTTAGCTTGACTCAGGTCAAATAACTAAATAGAGTAATCCTTGTTGCAAATCAGAATTTGTAATCATGACTGCTCATCTTGCAAGTCTAGTTACTATTGATCAACACACATGAGACGAGATGGCTTCCCTGACCAACGTGACCTATAAATGAACTCACGTGACGTGTATGATAGGAGAAAAGGGCATACCCTTTTTGTGAGACTGAATTCTTCATTTTTAAAATAAAAATATATTATGAACAAAATATATTTGTCAGGAATGAAATTTATCTTTTGAAAGTGAAAAAGTATTTTAAATAAATTGTACCTGTTAAGAACAAATATACATTGTAGGAATGAAATGTGCACATTTCATTCCTAACAGAGGTCATCTCCCCATATACTCTGATCCATATGCAACACCAGTAAGGATTCTTCTTCGGCACATGGAGACAAACATATAGAAGAGGTGATGGACTACCACAACAACACTTGAAGAGGACTGATTTTGCCCAACCTGCAACTCCTACATGAGATGTGGGAAAACCAAAATTCTTGCTGCTAAGTACTGATGTGGAGGTCGACCTATGGGGAAGACGTTTAGATTTATGTAAGGGAAGCTGATACAGTGCGCTGCACCAGTTGGGTCTGCTGGCAGCGCACGTATGAAAAATGAGTAATGCTAAGAACACACTCTTATTTCACACCTTGAGTAATTGTGCACTAAGTTTAATTTTTTTTATTTTTTTAAAAAAATTGTGACGCGATACCTAAGTCACCTTAATTTACCGTGTAAGTCACACTCTCATTCGATAATTTTCAAACATATAAATTAAAAATTAATTTAAATACATCTAACATTATTCATTTGATCAAAACTTTTTTATTTAAATTTTTTAGACCATACAACAAAAATGTGAATTATATCACAAATTAGAGTGACTTAAAACTCATGTCATAAAAATTTAAAAAAAAATAAAAAAAATAAACCTAATGCACACCAAAGAAATAAAACAAAAGAATCCAGGTCCAAGGTGCGCCGGAAAATTTTCACACACATGTGACACTGTTACAATGCGAACTTTTGCACGACAAAATTCTGGAGCTAGGAAAGGATAAGAACGGAAGGAGAAAACTTCAAATACACAGTTTTGCAAGCGGCTTGAAAATAAAAGAGAAATGCCTATAGTGACCCCATTTAAATGTCCAGATACCCCTTAATCCAGAATCCAGGGAAGATGAATGTCTGGCTGAAGTAGAGAAAGTTCAGAAATAAAAACCGTGACAAACTAGACCGACTTCTGCTTCCTTCATTGTGTCTTCGCATATTGAAACAGCAAAGTGCGCCTGTGCATCAGAAACAATCGCAGTACTAGGATCTACAAATCATTCAACTGCAAATTCCTTAACGGCCTCCTGAAGTAGGTCTGATGCCCGATCTACTCTGTCTTGGTGTAGTGTCGGATGGCAAAGGCTAAGGCAAGGATCAAGAGGGGGGTAAGGAACCGTAAGATCCTTACCACAAAATGGGTAGTTTTGTCGGGATCATAAGGAGCCTGCTGTTGTGGGATGTAGGATCGTTTAGCGGGAACATTTGAAGCATCAATTTCACCAATATAATACCTCTCCAACTGTTCCCTTGCATTGTTGCTGTGTCCCACATCCTCAAAATCGTTTGTTGCATCTTTGCCTGCAAAAGCGTGTAAGATAGACATGGTTGAATGGAAAAGAAACTAAAACCCATTTGGTTTCTGCCATAATTCTTCAGGAAGTTTGGTGTCACTATTAAGCACAAGGAAGTGATTTCACTTACCAGTTACAGCTAGCAGGACTTCGTCCCCTCCAGGGTGCTCATCCATAAATAGGGTCACATCATACACCTAAGGTGACGAATTTGACGAATATTAATCTGAAATAAATATATGATTTTCAATTATCACAGGGAATGCATCATAACAAGTCTTGGTTGTTAATCTCATTTCAATAATTGTTGAAATATTAGTTTTTTACATTTATTGGTACATTCTTTTGGAAGGTGGTCAAAAAGATCACAATTCAATTGATACAAAATCATAGTACAAAAATGTTTTAGCCCCTAGCTACGAAGTTCATGATCCAGTGGGTTGCATCACCTGTTTTGTAACCAAACCACAATTTTGTGAGAGCTAAAAAGACACAGTATTCCTTTCACAGAGGATGGAGCATTTTGACAATCTTAAGAAAAAATCTGGGCCTATCCACAATTCAGTTCCACCTTCTGATTGACACCAGCTAATCTGTTAAAAGTCTCATTGTCATCACCGAGCTGCATGATATTAGATGCAACTCTTGTCTGAATCTTCTACCACGCTCTTTACACACAGCAAATCATCCTGTAGGTAGAATAGTTGACCACAATGCTTTTTACCTCTGGCATATGATTGCAATTTGCCTTTTTCTGACAGGGACAAATAGTCTTTTGGCTCCCACCATTCTAGTTGGAGAAAAAGGTGGTTTATAGCCACAGGAGATGCATCTATTACCCATTGAAGTCTTCCACTTTGGAACTCTGTCAGAGGTCTGGCATCTGAACCAAGGAATTTGGAATCAGATCAGATTCTGGAATAGGTTGGGCCCAACTAGATCAGGATCAAAGGATTGGGGTTGACTTAATTAGCCCGGGATTCGCTGCTCTCAGACCAATTGAAGCCTATCATTACTTTTACCAAGTTCCCCTGAAACTGCGTAGGCATTGGCCAATCTGCACTGGGATTGGTCAATCTCGCAAACCATTGTCTGAAGGCTCCTGCCGCCAAATTTCCATGACAAGATTCCACTTTAATCCATACTATTATCCTCATCATCTAGTCTTAAATCCTGAATCCTAATCTAATTCATTGAAATAATAGCATTTCAGGTAATTACGTGTCTCTGTTTCAGATAAGTTTCCTCTAAATCATAGGCCTGACTAATCCCCTTGCTAAAAATTTCAATGTGATATCTCACTGACTTGACTTTTCCACAGGCGATTGCAGGAATGTTGCCGTAACTGGTTGCCAAGGTATTGTTACCAAGCCATGCCCTCCCAAAAAGTGTTAAGCAGTTCAATATCGGATGTATTTAATATGGTTTCCCAGATCTTGAATTGATGTAGAACTGTAGATACTCACCTTCTAATTCCAAAGGTTGCTAACGTTGATGTATTTCTCACTATGTGATTCCATGGAGTATCCTCTACTCCACATCTCCATTGATATTTTACAAGCACAGCTTCGTTCAAATTGTTAAGGCTAATTGATACCTCCTCGTATATGCTGTTACAAACCTGATCTATTTAATAAGATAATATTCCTTTCTTCCAGGTGTTTTTCTTGTGCAGAGTAAAGAACTTCCAATGGCTTCAACCATTTTCTCTATTGTTTTTGGCAGTTTGAGTAGTTGCATATAATATGCTAACTTAGAGGAAGACGATAACGGTCTTTGAGAGCAACTCCCTCCAGAAAAGAGGAGTTCCACCTTCTGTTTGTCCCTTTTATCCTCTAACTTCTTGTTGATTTCATTCCAATCCTTCGTTTGAATTCTTCCAAAGGGCTAAGGTAACATACAATAATCGAGATGCAAAGAGAATTTCCTGCACTCCAATGCATTTATATCCATGGTTTTTCCTCCAAATACCCTATCCCCACAATCTCAGTTTTTAGTGGAATTCAACGTTTAGCCATGTTACCATGGTTCAGGAAATCAGCCAAACCCGACCTGGATTGGGTGATTAGGATTAGCTAATGATGATCCGGTTTTCAGAGGGCGATCCAATCCGTTGTCAAAAATAGAAAAAAAACAATTGTTTGCATATGTACCCCTGTTAAAAATAAAATCGCGTGACAATCTGCCGTAGATTTGCATTTGCATATATACTCTTCACACATGAATTTAGTGTCACATAGCCTCCTGTGGTAAACTTCTGTCAAAATATTCATGGCATATTCCTTCTTCTTCATCATCTCTTATTAGGAGATTTTAACAGTTTGTTAATGGAAGATGGCAATAAGGCTGTACACTTAATTAATTCAAATACAAAGGGTACACATGCAAATATAAATGTAGGATGGATTCCCATATAATTTTATTTCCAATGGGGTTACATATGTATGCAAAAAACCAAAGAATAAAAGGCTTGAATCAGTTGAATCGATAAAAATTGGCCGATCATAGGCCAATTTTGAGCCAATTATGGCTCCAATTGGGCTGACCAAACTCGGGGCCCGCACACAAAAATCCGACTCAGGTGGGTTGGGGCGGGGTGGGGGTAGGGAGAGGAGGGAGGAGGGTGGGGAGGCTGACATCGCATTTCGCAATACTGCCTAGCTGAAACTAAATCAAAGTTATATCTATTGATCTCAATAATATCCCACTTAGCATTTTATAAAACCATCCGAATGATATGATACACAAAAATGAAAAAAAAAAAACCTCGTTCCCCTCCGACAGGAACAATCCGATCGATCGCGGCAGGAGACACGCCATCAACCCCGATGCAAAACCAAACTTCCCGCATTTAGTTCCGCTCCAGAGAGATGAAAACCAGGGAAATCCAAGCCCGGATTTGGGATCACGATTGCAACCACCAGAAAAACCAAACAACCAAAACGGAGAAACAAAAGAGAACAGACTTCGGGCGACGACGAGTAGGAGAGATGATTGGGGAAAAGGCGGACCTTCCCGTTGATGATGAGCCAGCAATCCTTGGTGGCGTTGTGCTTCGCCACCTCCTCGAAGGTGTGGATCTTCGAATCCTCCGCCATTCCTCCCGCCGACCTGCCTAAAAAATTCGATCTAATCATGCAAGGACATGGACACCAGCCACCAAAGTTCACAAAATTGCACCCCAAAAAACCCTAAAAAAAAAGATAGACCCAAAAATTACCAGACGCAGAGTTCCTGCTGCTGCTGCTGCTTCCCACCTCCCGGGAGCAGCGTGCACAGCCAAATGGCGAGATCCCACGGGGAAGCACCACTGTGCACTTGTATCCCCCAATCTAGTCTCTCAGTCAACCTAGTCGGTGCGTGCAACTCCGCAACTCCTTTGGCAACTCCGTCTTCTCATTGGACAGCTCCGCGATAACGCTCGAAAGATGACGCCTATTGCATCATCTCTTCGGCAAGCCTGTTTACGCGTGGTCGCAGATGGCAGACGGGATGATGCCGTATATGGCCAGGAATCTACGGAGTGGGCGGTGTGATGGATTCTTTTCGATAATCTCGAGGAATGTGCAAATGGGCCAGAGGAATCATGGTCCTCATGGCACATTTGGGCCCGGACTAACTAGACGTAAGGGACGACCAGAGCACTTTACTTCGCAATTATTGGCCCATACACCTGGCAGGAGCTGTGTGTGATAAGACAAATCACTTAAACTAGTACCGTCCTACATGGCCCAACGGCTATATCTTTTTGAGTCCGACTTGCTGCACCATTGGTTTACTGTGTCGCCTTATTGTGAAGTCAAATTTTTTTTGAAATAAATTCAAGTCAGCCTTGGTATGACTTACATGTCTGTATTGTTTGATCTCTGATCACAAAATAAATATATATATATATATATATATATATATATATATATATATATATATATATATATATATATATAAATGCTTGAACATGCCTGTTTGAGTAAAAAATGGGCCGACCACTTTGGGCCCATTAGAAGTATCCGATCTTTTTTTTTCTTCAATCATCTACTCGGAAATAGGAAGATATGGGTGAACATAGATAAACAAAATCAACCCAAGGTAGTTCAGCTCAACTTGAGACATCTTTATTTTTAAGCATGGCCTGTGCTTAGATGGTCCTAGCCTATGCCTAACCTTATTGACACCCCCATGGAGGATTAAGAAGGATAAACAGGTCCCTTTGACACTTTCTAGCGTTGTTGTCCTAATGGTTGAAAGATAAAAGGATGAAAGAATATTCTCCACATATGTGACCCATTTCTAATTAAATTCCCAAATTAAACAACCTTTTAGCTAACTACAACTTGTCCACTATCAATAAGAGATATGACAATATCCAATATCATAAGTTCAGAACCTTATTCTTATTTGATTTGATCCGTATATAATACTGCTTGGATGAAAATATTAGAGTTTTTTGTCACTTTACCCCTCCATCTACTGTACTTAACTGTATGCCCCTGGAATCAACATTTGTCAGAATACACGTAAAATCTATGTTTATGGTATTCCGCACCTTCACCGTCGGTGCCCGTCTACTTAATTAACCCAAAGAGCAAAAGTCTATTCTACCCTCACTAGGACGTTAAATTTATGGCATTTAACCACGAGGAGAGGGCTCCCTGGGGGTACCAACAACGTTAAAACGTACCCTATTATTTATTGAAGAGTAATACTTTGTGCACTACGAGTATTCTCTCGTTGGAACAAAAAAAATGTAAGGATCATTTTTGCCACGTCAGATTTGTACGATTTATTTTTTTTCGATAAAAAAATATAAATAAAATATTTTATAAAATTAAAACATTTTATTATATGAATATAATATTTGATATAAAATTAAAATATTTTGTTAGATTTTATCGTTATAATAAAATATTTTATTTCTGTAGTATTTTATTCTTATAATAAATATTTCGTCTATGTAATAAATATTTCGTTTCTATGAAATATTTTATCTTATAGTTAAATAAAATACTTCATTCTTATTGATCAGCTGACGCTACGTATCATGTGAACGTTTTCAATATTCCCCGACGGCGCCCGATCGATGACTGCTAATGAATCGGATATATAGAGATGAATATATAACGATGCAGTTAGCAATAGCATCGACCTTCAATCTCAGCCATTCTTCTTCGCTATGATATATCTATGCAGGGGTCTTGAAAGAAGTAGTAGGGGATCGATGCTCCTTTTGTAAAGAATGTACTAAATTAAAAGATTAATTTGTACTCGCTAATATATATATATATATATATATATTGGTGATCATGGGGGGTGTAATTAATTAAACCTTCAGATAATCAAGGCGGTGTAACATTATTAATTTGGTAACCCTTGAACGTACTTAACTAGTCTAAGATCATATATATATATATGTAATAGTAATTCTAGCTAGTTGTGTTTAGCATTTTCTTTTTGTCGATCGGTAGCTCGATGGTGGGAGATTGATTTTTTCTCACCGTGGGAGAGGAATCATGCACTCAAAATTAAGCGAAGTGGCGAGCAGCGTACGTGCTTCCCCTCCCCGGCTAGGCACTCGTAGGAGATATATTTATATATATAGATGCGTGCGACTTCCCTGCTCTCTCCCACACGAAGGATAGGGAATGCAAGCCGAACTATATATGGCACTAACTATGTCATTGTGAAGTTCTAAATATACCCTTTTAATCTACCAAGCAATATATATATATATATATATATATATATATATATATATCCTTAATTCACAGTCTTTATGAGAAGGAGCATCATGTACCCTTAATCTCAACCTTTCTTCTTTCCTCGTATATACACTGTTAAGAAAGTTAACTGGGCTATTCATATTGTTAATATTGATCTCTTTCCCTTGTCTCCCTTCCCATGCATTTATTGAACCTGCCTCGTATCGGGGATCCCCTTCCATGGGGAGCACCTAGCTCGTCATTATTTGGCACTCGTACAGAGTGAGGAATCATGACGTATCTACTGAGAATATTCGTATAGGTCTTATGATATCAGATTCACTCACTAAGGGAGTAGTATCTAACATATTTTATAGTCAAATATATAATTCTGGTGGATCTTGTTAATTTTCTTAATATGCGCTGTGACATTTATAGTCTGACACTTACAATTATTTGTAATCACATTTAAGACAAAGATTCTTTTATTATTATTTTACCTATTCAATGTTTAAATTGTGTACACATGTTTATGGATTATGATTCGAAAAATTACTTGTTTAAGTGGTGACCGATAAATGAGCATTAAGTTTTAGTTTATTTGTAAGTGTCAGATACAGTGCTCAATTGTAGGAAGTTGGTGACATTGTAGTATATAAAAGGTGGTGTATAATTCAAATACATTTGCTGTCACGACTCGTGTCATTTGATTTTTTAAAATTTAAATTTTAAATTTTATTATCTGAAATGATGTGTAGTTTTGTTTTAAATCGTACACATATCTAGATTTCTTTTCAGGTGCAAACCCGGATCATCAAATCTTCAGAGTCATTTTCAAAATTATATATAATTATATTATATGTGCGTCTTTTAAAGTGATGATTTGATGTTATTATGACAAATTAGACCAAGTGAAAAAATGTTGGGTCTCACACATTGATAGTGGTCCACTTGTGTGGCTTGTTAGGCTGCACAACTTAGACACACTTAAAGTCCGGACTAATGGAATAAGACTACTGGGGCTAGCCCATATGTGGTTCATGGGTTACGATTATGCGTAGGGATCTAATTAAGTCAAAACTCTAGACTGGTCTCTCCTCTCCATATAAGCACCTAAGGATGTGATTCCCCATAGAGGTTACATATTTTAAGACTCAATAAAGAGAAGAAACTAAGGAGCATATATTGCGAGGGGTCACGCAACTCTCCATCCGACTGTTCATGATCGTCGTCGTCTTCTTCCTCTTAGTCGTGGATGCGTGTGGACATGATATATTCCACTGCAGGTACGCTTCACGTCCCAACAGACTTATCTTTCACAACATAAGAAGTACTCCAATAATGAATATCAGCTGGTTAATTAAGACTTAAAATATTTATTTAAAAAGGATAAACCAAGAAAATTTGAAAGATGCCGATAACCCCTCATATCAACCTCGTTACTTATTTAATTGAAAGGGAGAAAAACCATAAGATTTCATACACTTGTTTGTGATCACAGAAGAACACCAAATTAAAAATTATGTATATGCAAATGACATATAAAAATATTAAAATAATAGAAGTATAATATACTATAAACATGGAAACCGGGGTAGATGTCTATAGATGTTAGAAATATGATATCTAACCTGATCTACGAAGTGTGGATGATATATTTTGATCCAAGAATACTCCAATATTCTATAATATTATCCATCTACGATTTACTTGTGTTAGAGAATATTCTCTTCCTTATTCATCTCCCCATAAGAGAGTATATCTCTTCTTTCATAGAAATAATTTCCCAGAAGCATAGTCGAGCATCCTTGAGTATACTCATGGGGCACCAAACACCTCTATCAATTCATATATATATACCGTACGTGCGTGGGCCTCTCAATCATCTGCATGAAGAAACCCCAGCTGTCTCCAATGCAAAAGGATGTGTGTGTTGGGGAGGCACCATCCCTTTGTACTGGAGATCATTGGATTCCCTCCAGTCACATGAGTGCGAGGATCTGCCCTTGCGTGCCAATACAACAAGCATTCTAAGTCGATCTAGCTGGTGAGCATATCATGGTGACAGGAAGAACGGTTAACATAACCAAGGATATGAAAGTACAACAGGCATTAAAACACTCGCGGAAGCAGACTAGGCATTAGAGTCTCTGCAAATGGAACAAATATATCACTAGAAGACACACGAGTGGGGATGATCAGAACCAACTTCCTCTGGAAGCATGCTGCATGCGTCTGAGGATGAACACGAGGATGGTAATAGACATGATGGTGGGGTGGCCCCTGTTCCTGGCTGTGGATGTTGTTGCAGAGGCATCGTCTACGGCGGCAACGGTATCTGAGTTCTGCAAGAAGGTAAAGAATTCTTAAGGCCGGCATATTAAAAGAAGAAGAAGAATAGTAATACTAGAAGAATTTATTAATTCTTTTATTATCTAGAAAAATTATAACTGTTGGAGAATTTGAAAATAAAAATGAGAGATGATTAACTTTTCCGTATGATATTGTTAATAAAGGGTACTTCAAAAGTGGAAAATCAAAATAAATCAAGAATACAATGCGGTTTCTCTCTCTAATCTCCACTCAATACCTTGAAATTTTGAATTAGATGGCCTAATGAATATCATAAAGCTTCAACATGATTATACGGATTACGATATGAGTCGTGCACCGCATATTTGGTGTCCCCTTCACTCCACAACTTAAGATTTTAAGTTAGATTATTCAATCTATTAATAAACTTCAATATATATATATATCTTTTATATGAAGAGCAATATTAATTGCTATATATTAAAAGTCAAAACATGCAATGATAAGATTAAATTTTCATTTGAATACAAAGCCGATTATTCGTATTTTTTTGCCTTTACCCATGCATACTCTATTAATCTTAGACTACATTATACATTTTTTAACTTTGCGTTTCCCAAACACAACTTTAGTAAATAATGTATCAGTAAGTGATGATTCTCTCATCATCAGCGTGAGGTGCTGGGCCTACAAAAAAGAATATTGCATCGTAATCGTAGGACTCACCGTGAACATGAAGTAGAAATCAATATATAGCTAAGTAAAAGATTTAAATTGAAGAAGACTATGTGAAGCGAGAGTGTAATTAAAATGATCTCTACTCTGTCACATCGTTAGTTATGCGAAAGCGGAAACATTATAAGAAGTGAAAAAATCCATGGAGATTAATTAAGATGGCATGTCAATTTACATACAAAAATTATCATTCAGAGTTTTAAAATTTTGTTCACGTTTCGTTTTTAATTACCCTATGTTTTCTTTATATTTGTATTCCCAAAGACAGTCTGAAAGAAAGAAAGCCTTGGGGTTAACCTAGCTAGATCTCAACGTTCAACTTGTCTCACGCGCGTCTGCAGGCCAAAGGGAATAGTTAAACATTAGCAGGTGGCTGGCCACCACGTCCTCCCTCTCCCAAAAACCATGTAATTAATGGTGTCCAAGTAATTAAGGGTTGGACTATATACATATCAAGTCACACCGAATCTTCTCTTCACATGAAATGCCGGCGGTTATTCCCTTGCTCGAGAGAACACATCATTAATCACCGTCCATATACATATATGTGGTGAGATAACTGGGGCGTTCGATCGATCAGTTCTTCAAAACACAAATGGGAAGAGTACTCCATGTGATACGCCTCAGGGTCGATGGGATCCTCCATAACAAGGTGTACATACACACGTCTATATGGATTGGTAAGCGGAAAATGGGAGGGAGAAGACATCAAAGAGAGAGAGAGAGAGAGAGAGAACTAGCTAGCATGGTTACTGAATACGTACGTACTGACAATTATGAGTTCCAATAATGGTTGGTATGGGCAACGATAGAAATTATTCTGAGAAAAAATATGTACCAGACAGGAGGGATGGGCTGGTCGCCGCTCTGATCGTGGTTGCCTTGCTCTCCTTCGCTTGCCTGCACGTCGCGAGCCATCTCCGGGTGGATCTTCTTCTTCAGCATCCTCCTTAGACGCTGATACATGCACGTATTTCCCATTGGTACGTTGAGACAAGAGAAACAGAGGGAAAAATGATCGAGTTATATGTACTTCACTCTCGATCTCTTATAACATTTGTAGACAAAACTAGTTAGTCAGAACCAGTGACACGATCCTATATACATATATATATATATATATATATATATATACACATATATATGCAGCACAGGATGATCATAGCTAGATAATTACAAGCACATGATTCAAACTCAAACTTACTAGTGTGAAAGAGAGATGAATATGCATATGTATGTCTTCATAGGCGTACAAAAATAAGTATGTAAGAAGGAAAGATGAACTAGTGAGTGAGCGAGCGAGCGAGCGAGAGAGAGAGAGAGAGAGAGAGAGAGAGAGAGAGAGAGCGCACCTGGTGTAATTTCCCGGTTGCCGGGGCTGAATAGTCCCCCCCCTTCTTCCATGGCACGAGCTTCTTGTTATGGGCCAGGCTCTGTTTAGTGCTGCTGCACGACAGGGAAGCTCCGATCACAGTGATCTTGGCAGCTCCATTCGCCGCCTTCTCCACTACTGCTGTCTTTGCGGAAGCCGATGCGGCCTGGCCAGCTGTGGGATCGGCTTTTTTCTCACCGTGGAGGTTCTCGGCCGCCAACAGGTCGGCCAGCGTGACCCTCTCTCTCTTGTCGACCTGCATGATCTCCCCGGCCAGTAAGGGCTCAAGGAGGTCCTCTTCCTCGTCAACAATGCTCTCAACCTGACCAATGTTCTTAACGTCGACCTCCTCCACCGGCGCCACTTCTTTTCTGAAGGATTCCACGACGGCCGAGCGGTGGGTCAGATGCTCAGCTGGAGGAGCTTGTTCTACGGCTGGCAGTCCTTCCTCCTCCTCCTCCTCCTCCTCCTCCTCCTCCGCCTTGAAGGCCGAAGTGCGGGACGGGAACTCCTGTAGTGGGAGGCCGGCAGCGGTGCCGAGAGCCTCTGGGAGACAGCGGCCGTCGAGATGGCCCAGCGTGCCGATGGTGAGGATTCCGTCCAGGACGTGCTGGATGCTCGTCACGTTGGGGTCCAGTAGGAGAGCCTCCTTCTCCGTCCCCGCCTTCTTGGCGCCGTGGTCGGCGTTGGTGGCATCGTCGACTACGTAAACATCTGGTCATATATCACAGGGGATTGAGTACTCTTCTAATTAGGCACAGGAAAGCATTCACCGATATATCCAGAAGCTTCTCCATGCAGAGACTCTTTTCTTTTAGTCACCAAAATCAAACAAGGACACCCACGATCGAAAAAATGCTAAGTATGCATTAATTAATTAGACTCTTTAATTTCTTCGTTTGAAACTAGAATAATGAAATGACGGCATTAAAAGCTTCATGCTCATCTCCTCGTCTTTTCACGAACGTACATGAATTCTTGAATGATGCATGCATATGCTCAGAAGACGACCATGGCCCTCACGATCGAACGAACGAACGAGAGAGAGTTTGCAATGCATGCTTTTGGAAGAGGAAGAAGAAGAAGAACTAACCACACACACCTTTGTTGTGATGAGGAACCCTGCAGTATTCCATGTTGGTATGCAACCTCCGGTTCAGCCAATAGAAGATCTATATGTTATCAGAGAAAATCTCGGCATGTCATAGATGATAAATAAATAAACATCTGAGGAATGAAAGAATTAAAAGAGCGGATCCATAGGACCAAAAGGGATTAATTAAGGAGGCGATACAGTAAGTGTGCCTTACCTTCATCGTGTCTTCCGACGTCTCACTTCCTGCAATATGACTCCTGTACGTGGAAGAGATCTGGATTGGAGCAAAGGATAGACAGAGATTCCCAGATTATATATGGTGGAGAGGTGCGTCTGTGTGTATATGTGTGGAGGGGAAGAGAGGGAAGCGGCTGTGGGGAGGAGGCAGAGGAGGTGGCGGAGTACCGGAAGGGCGTGGGAAGAGTCAGGTGGGAAAGCATATATTAAGAAGAGATGCAGATTCTACGGTCCGACAAGTTTCACCACCAAATTAATAGCAACACATTAGAACCCTAACCTTGCGCATGCAAAAATGTGTACAATTAGAAAAGAAAACCGTCATTGTATTCCCTTTAATTATTTATTTAGGTCATGTTTATTTGTAAATTAGGGTAGGATTAAATTAGATATCTCGTCATTATCCATCCTAGTCGATTTGATCAAGCATATCTCATATTCTGACCGGTATTCGAGTTAAGAGTCGATATATCCGGATTAAGAGTCGATTAGATTGTTCGGAAAAAAATACAAAATAAAATAACCCGGCCCGATTATAATATCTCTCGATCAAAATAAAAAATATTTACTCTTTAAAATAAACTAGCATCGGTTATAATATCTCTCTCTTAAATTATTCTACAAACAAACACGGCCTTAACATATTTCCCATGAATGCATCACATCCAGCAGTAATTGGCGAGAGGTAGGGTCCTTATCATTGACGAAATGTTTGATGTGTCATGAAAGGGCATCCAGAGGGATTACTTCTACCACCTATTTGATTCATGGATGCATCGATCCCCTCGTAATTAGTCTGCATTTAAACTGGAGTTCACTTGTATTAATTTTGCCTCTACTAGGTAAGGGGCAATCCCGTGTTAACCAAGTCATGTCTCAATGTAAGTGAAAACTAACCTGGAATCTGTAATGTTGCGGTGGATTCTCTATTACTAGATTATTCCATAAATTAAACTATTATTTACGAAAGAAAATTGGAACTATACTTGGTGTAGCTCTCTTCTCAGAGGATGAGGAGAGATTGACCCCCCAAATCAAGTAAGACCTAGAGAGAGTAAAAACCGTATTACTGAATTGACAAAGGTGATAAGAGGTGAAGGATAAATGAGTGTATTCACCTTACATGCAATGGAGAGGTATTTTAAAGGAAAATACTACTTTTACTTCTTCAAGATATTACTTGATTAACATACGAATCACCTATCATAACGACTAACACAAATTGCATAGAAGGCGTTCCAATATCTCTCAATCGTATGACGATGCCATAATCAAAATTTTAAAGGGGTTTTTGTACATAGAATATTGTTAGAACAAAAATTCTACAATTATCATTTCCACGTTTTTGTAGTATATATATAACAATTAAAGTGGACAAAGGACTAAGACTTTCGAGAGGAACTCACGTACGAGAACACTCACACGAAGGGGAACACATAAGGTGAAACTCAAAATGATCGACTTCCAATGCCCGGAGCCGATATGTGGTGTTCTCTTTATATAGCCATTCTGACTACTTGACCACATATGTGTACAAAAGATGAGAGAGCATCTTTACAGGTGTAAAAATTAGATATTTTCTTGAAAAATAAAAGATAAGCGGTGCACGAAAAATTAGATGTTTTCTCAAAAAATAAAAGATAAGAGGGCATCTTTATACATGAAAAGTAGTTGCCTCTTCTAGAAAAATACAGATGTCAACAAGGCTGCTTTAATTAGTAAAGTAGATGATTTTTATCCCTTCAAAATCTTTTATGTCAATAAGATTGCTTTTGTAAACTTTTGTAAAGTAAATACTTCCTTATCTCTTCATAATCTTTTGTCGGAGTGAGGTGGACAAAACCTGTCATCCTTTTTTTTACAGCTCTTGCATTTCTCAATTTTTGAGCTTAATTAGCTGCTTTAATGAGGTGAAGGATGAAGTAGCATCTCCTGGGGCTTCCACTACAAGTTCTTCATCTATATCGTGCCTAACGATTTGTGATTCAGAAAAGTTGATTCTTTGAAAAAAATGGCATAAACTTTGTTCACATTCTCGAGTAGGTACACAGAATATCATTAAAAAAATCTCGAGAGACAGAATTTGGATATAGCGGTCTCCTAGTAAGCAGGATATCATCCAACATACCCTTTTCTATTAACCATTCTATGACTTCAACTTCGACATCTGCCCATCTTAAGTTGTTAACCATACAAGTGATTAAGCCTGCCGAAGGAATGAATAAATTTATATTATGGTATGTTTCTTGGACTGAACTCCCATATGCAAATAGGGTTCGCATATGTTGGCAAAAATGTAGCATTTGTTGTGGGCTTCTAAGAGATAATCTTTTACGAGAAGAATTTTGACTTCTTATTATTCTAATTTGAATGGTTCTCAGTTCTCTTGTTAAAACATCAGGGAGATGATGATCTTTTCCTAGTACTCTTTCAATTTACTATTGAGATAAAATGAACTGCCACCAGGTATACCATCTGAGTTTGGCATGATCGGCAAGTTTTTGCTTGAGAAAAGCTCTTAATGTGGATCAAGGAATCTGTTCGAAGAATAAAATGACGCGGCGGGGACGTGGAAGACGGATCGACGGCACTCCGGGACGCGAACAGGACGGGACGGATAACTGCTATCTCACACAGCTCGGTCTCACGCCGGACGGTCTCACACCGGGCGACACTCAGATCTCACAAATGGAGAAGAGAGGGAAGGGGAGAATAAGGCAAAACACCTTAAGCTCAAGCTTTCTCATTCATAGATTTCATCATACGTAACACACCATTGGGCTCCTTATATAGGAAAGGCCCTATTACATGAATACCTTCACACTTTACTTATTTGCCTATATATCCTAGCCTAATAAAGCAAGGCCACCAACCCACTAAAGACTTTGTGGGTTTTAATCAAATAAAATACATAAAATACACACATGTTATTTGACTAGTCTAATACACACAAAATACATAAAAATACGTGTATCACTCAATACACACAAATACGCCGAGTCTTCAGGAAAGATCTCCGAGCCATAAGCTCGGTGTCGGGGCAGTGCGACGTCGGCTCCGAGTAGTGGGCCCAGTAGTGGACCCGGTGTCCCCACCATAAAACCTTCATAATGTGGAGGAATCTGTTCGAAGAGTAAAACCTTCTCTAATCAAATATGTGTGAATTTTTTAATTATACTCCTTTTACGGCTATCAAAATTTCTATGTGAGCCAATAGTTGAGCTCATATTTCTTAAATTGGCCACTTTGATAAGCACTTTTTTTTTCTTGTGCCTCCTTGTGTATGAGGACTGCAGGCCATGCATGTATCTTACGAAACATCAGTAAATAAGATATAAGGTCCCTTATAAGCTGGCTATAGTGGAGGGAGATGTTTACATTCCTCCTATAATTGTAGAACTTTTTTAGTCGCCGCACGAGACCATGTAAATGACTTTGATCTCGTTACTTTTCGAATATGTCGTATTTTTTCAAATAATTATTTAATAAAAGGTTTCAAGTAGTTTATGTAACTCATAATTTTTTGACATTGTTGTAAGTTTTCCATGTGAGATAGAAATTGAGAGAGTTTCTATGGTAGATGGGGTTGCATATAAATTTGATGATCTTTAATAGTCACTCTAAAAAAATCAACTTTATCGATGACAATTTGAAATTTATGATGTCAAAAGACCAAAGCCATGTGTAGTGATGACTTCCTTACAAGTGCTTAGATGAGTGAGGTGTTCTTACATATATTGTCAGAAAAGACAAGAAAGTCATCTATATAGTTTGCAATGAAATTGGCATATGGTTTGAAGATTTTATCTTGAAATTGAGAAGATGCATTTTTAAACCGAGTGAGAAGATGAGCAATTCGATCATATAATCCATAAGGAGATGAGAAAGTTAATTTATTGATACATGTTCATCTTGGTCAATTCAATAATTTGACTAAGATGGCCTCATAAAATGCTTTGCTGAAAATTCTTGTATCTGATTGTGAAGTTCAGCTTCAACTTATAACGAATGTCTTATTAGCTTGCCTTGAACAAGAACATTGTGAATAGTTGGATTAATGTAGGCCATTGCTGAACATGTATCCCATTTTTTCAAGAGATGCTCTACGCAGTAGTTTTGAAGTCTCTTTGTAATTTCAGCCAATGAGCTTAAATATGGTTGTGTTGGATGAGTTATCTGATTTAATTACTTGATAATAGTAAAATTTTTAGCCTTTTCATCCTATTTCTCATGGAATCTGATCAACTGAGAAATAGGTGTAGACGGCAAAAGAGTGTCGTCCACCCTCGGGGGAAAGAAACAATGATGCAAAGTAATGATGAAAAGGTGATTGCCAGAGAGGTGGAGACGGCAAGGGACGTCCACCCTCGTCTGTCCTAAGAGATGGAAATGACGAGATCAACTCAAGAAGAGAAAGAACATAAAGGAGAGAAAGGAAAGAATGATGTGAAACGAACTCTGGTACGTGGCGGAGATAGGGGTCGGAAGACCCTCTCGCGCAAACTAACCCCTTCCCGGTAAGCGTGACTTACCGTTCCACGAGTAATTTTTCATATACTAAGAAATCCGAGAATCTAAGTAACAGAAATGGGGAGGCACGAAGACTCAGAAACTGCAGCGGTACATCGTTCTCCAGAAAATTACAAAGACAATACGAATCAAGACATACCACCACAAGACATTGGTCTTTGTGGGGTTATAACAGCGATGCAATAATATCAACACTAATGAATATATATGTACGTATTAGGACCACCGCAAGACATTGGCCTTACCCGGTTTTTATTACAATATAGATAATAAACATGAGTATATATACATAAGACCACCGCGAGATATTACTCTCCGCGGGATTTTTACTGTAATATATATAATAAAAGGCTTCGCGATGAATTACTTCCGTCACGTGCACCTTCGCGAGGAATTACTTCCGTCGCAGGGTTTAGACAGAAATTTAAAGAAATAAAACGACAGAATGAAAAAGGTTTCGCGAGGAATAACTTCCGTCACGTACACCTTCGCGAGGAATTACTTCCGTCGCAGGGTTTAGACAAAAATCAAAGGAATAAAATGACAGAATAAAAAGGCTTCGCGAGGAATTACTTCCGTCACGTACACCTTCGCGAGGAATTACTTCCGTCGCAGGGTTTAGACAGAAATTTAAAGAAATAAAATGACAGAATGAAAAAGGTTTCGCGAGGAATAACTTCCGTCACGTACACCTTCGTGAGGAATGACTTCCGTCGCAGGATTTAAACAAAAGGGAAAATTGACAGGAAAGAAAGTGGGAAGGGGATGTGATCGCCAGGGGCTGAGAGCCCCACAGGAAATGTCCTGATCGCGTTCGCCGCCGAAGCGGGAACAGTGCGGGTCCTCTCCTCCTCTTCCGTCGGCCGGCCGACGAAGAGGGCCTTCTTTGGTTACCCTGATGTTATTATTCTTTTTTTGTTTTGTTTTATCTTAGTTATTATATTTTTTTGGGGGGGTTTTGTTGCTTTTATTATTTTTTTATGTTTTTTTATGTCTTTAGAGAGACGTGAGGAGATGAAGAAAGAAACCGAGAGGTAGTTGATAGAATAAGATAATATGATATAAGAAAAAAACCACTAAGAAAAATATAGGTAGAGTGAGAGACGTATTCTAGACAAAACAGAAGAGAACGGAAATGAAGATTTAATGATATATGATAACAACAAGAGAGGGGAGATAGACTTCCTTTTAGACAAAATGGAGAGGGATGAGGGTGGAACTTTAACGATAAATAACAATAACAGGGGACATAATCAGAATAGGATGAGGGAGGCGATAGCCGGGTACCTCAAGATAGGAGTGATGGTCGCATTTTATCCCCGAACTGGGGATCACGTGAATTCCTCCTCCTCTTCTTTCGGTCGACTGAGGAAGCGAGCTTCCGAACTGTTAACCCTCGCAAAACACAGCAAACAGAAGAAACAGATGGTGGATTAAAAGGAAAGTAGTGTAGTACCGATCCCTTGAAATTACAATGACACGAGCATATTCAAACACACACCTATTTAATGTTATTTGAAACCCCTTGAGAATTAAAGGTGGAAAAATGGTATGATGAAATGCGTACCGAAATATTCTCAATGCAGGGATTGTATTATAAACATGATAACGAGTGATGTATGCAAAGGAATCAACAGACTGAACATAATGCAAAAAGGGGAGAAATGCTTATTGGTGGGCGTCGATGATGAGCTCGGCATTAACTTCTCCTTCCCTTCACACATACGCACGCAAACATTTACAGACACCTGCAAAGACACTCACACGAACACATCTATATACATATACGGAAATAGATCTATAAAGGGGAGGTCGAAAAGAGATGGAGGAAGGAAGAGGGAGAGAGAAGAGAAAAACCTTTTTTTTTGAGATTTTTGTACTTTAGTTTTATTATATAGTATGTATATATGTAGAGGATATATATATATTAACTATATAAGATACATATATATATAGTATGCCTATATACATATATATATGTTATATCTAAGAGAGGAGGGGAAGAATAGAAAGAATAAAAGAGAGAGAGGGAGAAAGAGAGAGAGTGATCGAGAGGGCAGAAAGAGAGAGAGAGAGGGGGTAGAAAAGAGAGAAGGAAAGAGGGACGGTGGGGAGAGTGGAAAAAAAGGAAAAGAAAGAGTGAGAGAGGGGGATCGAGAGGGAGAGAGATGGAGAGGAAGAGAGGGAGGGGACGGTAGAGAGAGAGAGAGGGAGAGAGAGAGAGAGTGAGGGAACAGAGAGGGAGAGTGGGGAAGAGAGAGATGGCGGGGGAGAGGAGAGAGAGAGAGAGTGCGGTGAGAGAGGGAGAGAGCGAAAGGGAGAGAGAGGGGGGGAGTTAAAAGAATAAAATAAAAATAAAATAAAGAGAGAGAGAGAGAGAGAGAGAGAGATCGCAGCGGAAGCCGCGGGAGAGAGAGAGAGGGAGAGAGAGAGAGAGACGCGAGAGGAAGAGAGAGAGGAGAGAGGGTGCGACCACAGCGGGGGGAAGAGAGAAAAGACGGGGGGGAAGGAGAGAGAAACAGTGGAGAGAGAGAGGGAGAGAAGGAGAGTGGGAAAGAGAGAGGGGGCGAGGGTGTCGCGGCGGTGGGCGGGCGTCGTCGTGGCCGGAGGGGGAAGCGACAGCGGCGTCGGGCGTGTAGGCGGGCGGCGGCCGGAGGCGGGACCGGAGGCGGGATCGGAGGCAGCGACGGGCGGTGACGGGCGGTGCAGGGGGGACGACGGGGGCGTGCAGGCAGCGTCGGGGGCGAGCGGCTGGGGGCGAGCGGCCGGGGGCATCGTGGGCGAGCGGCTGGGGGCGAGCGGCCGGGGGCGTCACGGGTGCGGCGGCGGCTTGCGGCCGCGGTGTGCAGAGGCGGTTGCGGCGTCTGTAGGTGGTTGGTGTGGGTGTGGAAGATGAGGGCCGGCCAACGTGTGAGGAAGAGAGAGAAAGAACGGGAGGAGGGGAGAGAGACGGGCTCGCAGGGGGGGGAAGGGGCTTCCACTGGCGGGGTTAGCAGGTGGAGGTGGCCGTGGGGTGCATGGCCGTGCTGAGGGAGAGGGGGACGGGCGTGCATGCGGAGGGGGGGCTTGCGGCTGCTGCTGGGTGAAGTGGTGATGCTTAACAGAGAATGGGAAGGGGAGGAAGGAGGTGTCTACGGTGTTGCATGGCCATGGGGACGTGGAGAAAAAATGGAGAGGGTCGTGGCGGTGTTAGCAGGGTGTTAGCAGAGGAAGGGGGTGGCTGCTACGTGTGTGTGGGGGATGTCGGTGAGAACCTCCGGCAAGCAGTGGGGAGCTGAGGAGAAGAAAGGGAGTCTCAATGTCCTCCTGCGTGCAGTGAGATGGAGGGGGTGTTAGAGAGGGGGTGGCTGTGGGTTCGCCCAGAGTGGGAAAAGGGGAGTGAGAGAGTGTTAAAGAGAGGGGGGCAAGATCCGAGAGACCCGGGAGGGGAGTAGCTAAAAAAGTTATTATATTCTTTCTTTTATTAAATGTTGGGCCCAAATTATTAAAATTTATTATTTTTATCAATATATATATATATATGTATTTATTTATAAGGAATAAATGATGGGCCACACCTATTTAACATATATATATTTTTATTATTTTCTCTTGTTATTTATATATATAGGGGAAAATGGGCCAAGCCCATAAAAATTGATTTACTTTATTTGGACAAGAACGGGCCAAGCCCATTAGAATCCTTATTTGTTCCCCCATTTGTTTTAGAGTTTTAAGAGATGGGGCAAGCCCATTAACACCTTTTTTTTTATTTTGTGCAGGAAAGAGATAGCCACAAGCCCATTAGCAGGAGTCTCATTAAGAAACGACAATTGAGGTTTATCAGATAAAAAAAAAGGGGGTCACTCGACTAACTTAACCGTGCGAGCCACTTTGGGCTTCTTAGTGTAATACGGGATCTACTCGGCATAGTGTTAAAAATGCCGTGTCTACAGCTGCCCCGCCTTGGCGTCTGCTTTGCAGGGGAATGACACGGAGTGGAATGAAATAGAAGTGTAATGAAGTGGAGTGGAGAATGGACTGAAAAGTGGATGTCAAGGCGTGATGAGACACGTTTTTAACACCATGTGATTGAAATCTTTTCTGAGTTTCAGCAAAACAACCTTGAAGAAGGTCCTCCGAAATCGACGACTGTTTGGCTAGACATAACAAAAGACTAACAGAAAGAGGGACCAACTTCTCGGCGTGGAAGTACCTGAGTCGTAGACCCGCAGGTTTCACCTTGGGGAGCGGTTACCAGCCAATGTGGAAGTGCTGCGACCAAGGTGGGTCCAATAGAGTAAATAAAAAGGGTAGTTGATAAATCCAAACAAAGGTCTCTTTCGGCCAACAAGCCCAAGATGGTTTCACAGAAACTCGGTACTCGATTCAGAATGGAACATCCCGTATTAGTCAAGAATTTAAGCACAGCGGCTCTCACAATCGAGTTAAAAGAATGATCTTCCATAGTGATATCAAAGTCCTACATGAATGCATGCTGGGTTTAAAGGAAAAATTAAAACAAACTAAAAGTAGAAAATAGCCAAGGATAATATTGTTAAGTTGCTTAGGACGGGTCAGGATACCGATTCGATGAGACGGTACTGAGCCGGGGCCCGTTTATCCACGCACCGATTCACCGAATGGAACCATCGTTCCCATGCTATCACAACCTAACGGCCTATCCGTACGTCCTGAACTCCTCTGGAGTTATCACTGTTTTTGTTAGAGGGGAACTCAAACTCCAGATTCATCCAAGGCATAAGGTCCTTGACGTGCTCTAATAGCGTAGATATAGTAGGATGCATGACACAGTGGGGTCAGTCACCGGGGTGACTGATGGTGGGACATGGTAGGGCAATGGCGCCCTCTTGCTTTCTTATTTTGTTCTTGGAACCTGCGCCGAACAGCAAGCAGTGAAGAAGGATTTATTTCATAAGAAGTAAAATTACATTCAACTGTACAGGACATCCGCACATCAATACAGGAGCAGGAGAAAACACGACACAAATCAGACAAGATTTATTCGGTTAAAATTCACCACGGTAACTTGTCATAAATGCTTTACATTTACCTTTTTACCCCCCTTTTCACTATAAGTACCCCTTTGCTCCTTAGCAAAAGATCATCCATTGGTGGTTCGGGGAGTCAAGCTCTTTTTGAGATGGGAGAGAAATCCTGCCCTTTTGAGATGGAAGGTGGGCCTTCCCGCCCTGCCAAGAGGAGCAAGTTCGGCCGCGAATTTAGGAGGTTGACCGACATTGAAGGCCATCTGAGCGAGAGGATTCTCTCACGAGCGGTAAGTTGGCTTTTCATCCTAGTTTCCTTCATAAGTTCTCCCTCGCTTTTTTATTCCTGTCTTTTCCTTCCTTTCAGCCGTATCCTCTTTTTCCGGGCCCGAGAAAATTCTCAAAGCTGCCCTGGCTATCGAAGCTTACGTCTAACATCACTGTCAGTATGAGGGCCGTTATTTCAAAATGGCATCTCCAAGGGTTGGTGATCCATGCCAAGCATTATGACAAGATCTCCATGGATTGGGCGGCCCTGGGTGCATTGGCGGAGGTTTGACATCCGGAAACCCACACTTTTATCTTCCCTACTTTTGAGGCAACGGTCCTCCTCGAGGAGACAGAACTTCTGCTAGGCTTAAGAAGGTCGATGAAGGATGACAGGATAAAGGTTTCGCGGATGCGGAAGAGGGTATCTACCGGGGAAGTTCTTGGAAGCTTTATGCCATCTGGAACCATAAAGAGCGTTCAGACTCAGAACGGAGTCAACTTGCAAAAGCTCGCAGACTGGACCGTGACTGCCTTAGAAGGGTTGACAGATGATGAACATTTAGAAGGGCTTATGAAAGGGTTCACAATTTGTTTGGCCGGAGCTCTCCTCTTTCCTTGTACTGACAACATCGTAGAGGAAGACCAATTGGGAGCGATTTGTGGACTTTGGGAGGGAAGGAGAGTGGGGCCTGCTATCCTCGCGCATCTTTACAGTGGTCTCACGGCTTCCAGCATGGGTAGGCCTCCTCACGGGTGCATGCTTCTCCTCAACTGCTGGATTGATCTTCACTTCAAATTTCATCACTACGAAGGGGTACAGACCGCCTCTAGGATTTTTGAACGAAGCCCCCTCCATTACATGGCCGATGTGTTGGGCTTTAGTGGGAAGGTGGCCAATCGCATGCCCTTGTGAGCGACGTCACGCGGTTCGGGGAAGAGCGGAGAGGACACGGAGCGCGCGCGGGCTCCTCTTTTCTTTCTTTTTGGTGTTTGTTTGCTGCAACACAGAAATAAGAGAAGAGAGAGAAGTGGCCACCACGGGAGATTGCTCCGGCGGGGCGAGCGGGACAAGTATGATATAGCAAAATATGGGGTTTTAACGGCCATAGCGGGAGGTGACTCGCCGCGGCCTCGGGGGGACGGGAATGGTGCAAAAATTAAATAACAAGAATTGAAACGGCCATTGGGGAAGTGACTCGCCGCGGCCTCGAGAATATGAACAGATAATAAGATGACAGAATATAGAGAGAATACAAAGAGCCGGAATTTAAATGGCCATTGGGGAAGTGACTCGCCGCGGCCTCGAGAACACAAACAGATAAGAATATAACGTATAAGAACGTGAATTTAAACGGCCATTGGGGAAGTGACTCGCCGCGGCCTCGAGAACACGAATAGATAAGAACATAACATATAAAAACGGGAATTTAAACGGCCATTGGGGAAGTGACTCGCCGCGGCCTCGAGGATATGAGCAGAATATAACAGAGTATAAGAGAATATAAGAACGGAAATTTAAACGGCCATTGGGGAAGTGACTCGCCGCGGCCTCGAAAATAAGATGTGATCGCCAGGGGCCGAAAGACCCCAAAATAAGAAAGTGATCGCGCCTACCTCAAGAGCGGGAGATGGCGGGTTGCTTCTTCCTCTCCCTCCGGCCGGCCGACGGAGAGGGCTTTCCTCGGCTACCCTTGCAAAACAACGACAAACAAATGACAAGTAGATTAGAAAGATGGAGGTGTAGTATTCAAATCCTTGCGATAAAAATAACGAAATGATGGCAAGACACACACCTGGTTGGTGTTATCTTTTAAACCCCTCTCGGACTCGAGTAGGAGGAAAATGAGATGATGGATGCAAGAAGTATAAAAGAAGAGGCGCCCTTATGAAGGGGGATAGAGGATGCGAGATGATGAATGCAAAAGAACTACGAAGAGAAAGGGGAAGAAAAGGCTTATTGGATGAGCCGAGGGTGAAATCCGGCGGAGCTCCGGCAGCGTGGGGACGACGTGGAAGCGCGGTGGATGAAGACGACCTTCCTCTCGCGAGCGTAAGCACCCGAGAAGCCGGCAGAACCTCCACCTACGAAAGAACCCACGGGTTAGAAAATGACTCCGTAGCCTCTGGGCTCCGGCAGCCTATCGGATCACTTCGAAGCTCTCCCAGAACTGAGGGGGTGGGCCTCTATTTATAGAGCTCCGGAGGGTGGAGGCGTCCAGGACCCTGGACACCTCCATCAGGGCCGAAATAATATTTTATTCTATTTTTATTGATTTTTTTGGAATACTTTTGTGGAGGCGTCCAGGGTCCCGGACGCCTCAAGCAGGTCCACCGAAAGCCGACGACGGCCGCACGCGGTTTGGCACAACGCGTGGTTTTGTGAGCGGCGCCTCGTGATTCAGAAATGGGCGCGTCCAGCTGACTGGACGTCTCTATATTTGGATTTTTTCACACACGACAAACCGTCGTTCGGTGGCCGGCGCCCGTGAGGGTTTTGATGGAGGCGTCCAGGGGCCTGGACGCCTCCAAAATTATATTATTTTTTATTTTTCTTTTGTCTTTTATACCAGGGCTGGCATTTTAATTTTTTTATTTGTTTTTATGGAGGCGTCCAGGGGCCTGGACGCCTCCATTAATATGTATTTTTTATTTATTTTTATTTTTTTATGCCAACTGGCATTTTATAAATATTTATTATTATTAGTTTTTATGGAGGCGTCCAGGGTCCTGGACGCCTCCATTAAAATATATATATTTTTATTTATTTTTGGGCCCTGAGAAAATAATAAAATAATAAAATAAATTAAAAAGATGGGGGCGTCCAGGGGCCTGGACGCCCCCATTAAGACCCACCCGGGTCCTCAAATCAGGGTCGGCGACCGCCCGGTAGACCCCCTTCTTGATTCCGGAACCTCCTGATGCGTCCGACTGGTGTTGATGCCGTCCGAATGCCGTGACGAGACGATTCCGGATGCCGAAAAGGGCGAAGAAGACCAAGAAAAGGAAGCACTCGAGTGATTCAAAATGCGTAAGCCGTTGCGGGGCGTTGTATAGTAATATGAGACTTTCTCAGGAGACGTCAGGAATGGCGTGTCTACAGCTGCCCCGCCTTGGCGTCTGCTTTGCAAGGGAGCGACACGTAGTGGAATGGTATCGAAGTGGAGTGGAGTGAAGTGGGAGCGGACTGATAAGTTGATGCCAAGGTGTGATGAGACACGCTTTTGACGTTACTGTTTGGAATCTTTCCTGGAGTTTCAATGAGGCGACCTTGAAGAAGGTCTTTCAAATATTGACGATTGCTTGGACGGAGATCAAATAAGGGAGGGTGAGATGTGCGCTCAGGCACGAAACAAAAGGAGACCAACTTCTCGGTGTGGAAGTACCTGGGTCATAAACCGGAGGTTTCACCTTTGGGGAGCGGTTACCAGCCAATGTGGAAGTGCTGCGGCCAAGGTGGGTCAAAAAAGGTAAAGGAATATCTGAGGGTCTGTCCAAACAAGGGTCTCCTTTGGAAGAGCAGCGTAGGGCTGTCTCAAGGAAACTCAGTATTTCATTCGGAGTGGAATATCTCATATTTGTGGGAATTGGAGCACAACGGCTTTCACAATCGAATCACTTGAATGATCTTCCGCAATAAATCAAAGTCCTATATGAATGCATGCTGGGTTAAAGAAAAATTTAAAACAAACTAAAATAGAAATAGCCAAGGATAATATTGTCAACTTGTGAAGAACGGGTCAGGATACCGACCCGGTGAGCTGATACTGGGCTGGGGCCCGTTTATCCGCGCACCAACTCACTGAATGGAACCGTCGTCCCCATTCTATCACAAGTTGACGGCCTATCCGTACAACCCAAATTCTTCCGGGATCATCACCGTTTTTGTTGAAGGGGAACTCAGATCCCAGATTCGTTCGAGCCGCAAGGTCCTCGGCATGTTCTAGTAGCGTAAGTATCATACACTACGATGCATGACAAGGTGGGACCAACCAATGAAAGATGGGACAGGAGATAGGACAAAGACGTCCGTTAGTAAAACCTGCACAGGCCAGCAAAGGTTAGCAACATCATAAAGTAGCAGAATGATAGCAGAATCGCATCACAGTTCAAAGGAGATCCAGACAAAATCCTGATAGCGACCGCTGATGTGACATGTTCTGTCCTGTAGCGATCTTCCCTTCCTATAAGAACTCCCCTTAGGCTAGTTCATTCAAATGCACCAAGGTGGGTTTTGGAAGCTCAGGAGAGGAAGGAGAGGAGAATCTAGAGATTTCAGGATGGAAGGAGAGTCTTCCCGCGTTATGAAGAGGAGCAAGCCTAGCAGCGAGATTAGGCGACTCTCCGACCTCGAGGGTCATCTGAGTGGGACGATCTTGTCGCATATGGTAAGCTGATTCATTTCAAGTTTTCCATGTGAACCTTCTTCTTACTTCCTTCATTTCTTATTTCTTTCCTCTTCCAGCCATATCCACTCTTCCCAGGCCCGAGGAAGTTTTCCAAGCTGCCATGGCTTTCAAAGCTGACTTCCAATATCTCCATTGGCATGAGGGCCATACTCTCGAAGTGGCATCTGCAGGGGCTCCTTATTCACGCCAAGCATTACGAGAAGATTCGTATGGACTGGGCGGCTATGGGCGCACTAGTGGAGATCTGGCATCCCCAGACCCACACTTTTATCTTCCCGACCTTCGAGGTGACCATCCTCCTCGAGGAGGTGGAACTTCTGCTCGGATTGAAGAAATTCAAGAGTGACGGGAAGGTGAAGGCTATGCGGATGCTGACACGGGGGACTTCTGAAAGTGTCCTTGGAAGCTTCATGCCGCCCGACGCAGCCCGAAAGGTCCGTACTCAAAAGGGGATCGATCTCCAAAAGCTTGCGGAGTGGGTCATGGACGCCCTGAGAGGGTCACCAGACGATGACTATTTGGAGGGAATCATGAAGGGGTTCACCATTTGTCTGGCGGGTGCTCTCTTGTTCCCTTATACCGACAACATGGTGGAGGAAGACCAACTGGGTGCTATCTGCGGGATCTGGCGTGGAAAGAGGGTGGGACCCGCCGTCCTTGCCTATCTTTACAGCGGCCTTACTGCCTCGAGCATGGGTAAGCCTCCATTTGGTTGTGCACTTGTCTTGAATTGCTGGCTGGATTTGCATTTCAAATTCGACCACCGCGAGGGAATGCCAACCGCTTCGAAGCTCTTCCAGCAAAGCCCTCTTCATCACATAGCCGACGTGTTAGGCTTCGGTGGTACTGTAGTGAACCGCGTTCCGTGGCTGAAGAAACGTGAAGACTGGCGGTCTCACTTCCGCACCGTGACACAAGGCTTCTTTACTTGCGCACCGGCATGTTTGCTTTCGCTAGATCTCCTCATGAGGCCTTCTCCCGAAGTTGATATTCAACTGATCGGCGCGACCGAGTTTGTTCTTTACAACGCGCATCGGTGCTGCCTCCAGATTGGCATCCCACGCCATTCGTTCCCGCCACCGACTGGCATCGTTCCTTTGAAGAAGAGGGAGTTGGGCACTGAAGCGGACGCGAAGGAAGCAAAGGCCATTAAAGCTCCCTGGAAGACAAGTGTTGCAAGAAAGGCGTTAGCGCACGTGGTGGAAGAATGCGAGCCGTGGAGGGCTTATGTAACCGAACTGAGGAAGTTAAGGCCTAAGGCGCCTAAACCCCTGATGTAGCTCATTCTGCTTTCTGATGGAATAAAATCTGGCATTTTGATGTTTCGGACCCCCGTCCCCTTAATTATTATCTTTTTTGTGATTTTTTTTTCTTTCCTTTTTTTCTTTTGTTTGGATTATATACATACTTTAACCCCCTTTTTTCTTTTTATTATATTTTTTATGATTTTTTATTATGGGGGCGTCCAGAGGCCTGGACGCCCCTGTTTTTTTAATAATTTTTTTTTAAAAAAAATTTTTTGGGGGGCGTCCAGGATCCTGGACGCCCCTAATTTTTTATTTTTTTTATTTTTTAATTTTTTGGTTTGGGGGCATCCAGGCGCCTGGACGCCCCTAAGGTTTTTGAATTTTAAAAAAAAATAAAAAAGTGGGGGCGTCCAGGCGCCTGGACGCCCCAATTAAAGCTTAATCTATATATAGGGGGGGCTCCCCCCTAACTCACTTACTGTTCATTCTGACCGTCCAGCCACTCCAAACGACCCATTCTTAGTCCCAATGGAGCGAGGAGGATCGAGCCAGGGTCCAGGGAAGCGGAAACGATTGGCTCGTCGTGCGAGGAGGTTGAGGGATGATGCCGAGGAGGCCGCAGCAGAGGAGATTGCTGCGGGTGAGGAGATGGAGGTGCCGCTTCTGGCCGCGGAGGCCGCTGCGGATGCTGGTGACGCGGGAGAGGACGATCACGACCCGGTAAGTACTTCGGAATTCTCACTTTGTGGTTCAATAGGCTAAAACGGGCGTGCGAGAGGCTGTGAGAGAAGGCCGGGTAGTGAGAGAAGGAGGCGTCCAGGGGCCTGGACGCCTCCACTTTTTTTTTATTTTTGTTTATTTATTTATTTACGTAAATAATAAAATTAAAAAATAAGGAGGCGTCCAAGGCCTAGGACGCCTCCATAATATAATATATATTATATATATATATTTTTGTTTTTTGGTTCTTGGATTTTTTTTTGAAAAAAAGAAATAAAGAAAAATAGGAAGGAGGCGTCCAGGGGACTGGACGCCTCCAAAAAATAATATATATATATATATATATATTTAAAAAAATAAAATAAAAAGAATAAATAGTATATACAGTGTTATTGTTTATTACTGTTCATGATGCTGATGTGTTCTTTGTTGGTTTTTGTGGTGTGCAGGGCGTGATGAAGGGCCGGATCAGTTGGTCCTTGGTGGTGGCAGCATACCGTGGGCTGCCGGATTTCCAGAGGGCGCGTGTGGACGCCATGGGCTTTGGAGCTTTCCTTAGGATCGAGCCCTTCCGGCTCGACCTTCCTCTTATCCAGGCACTGAGGGAGCGGTGGCACGCACCGAGCCGGGCGTTTTTAATGCCCTGGGGGCACATGGTGCCGACACTAGAGGACGTGGCTCGGATTACCGGGCTACGGGTTGACGGAGAGGCAGTCAGCCGGGTCACCTACCCCGACTACCGAGAGAGTGCCCTGGACCTGCTGTGGTTAGAGACGAGCGTGACTGATAGAGACAGCAGGGTTGTCGGCCGAGTGGAGATCATGGAGGCGCTCGGATTCGTCGACCCGCGCCAGCGGGTTACTGAGACTGGAGCGGAGTTCTTGGCTCGACTGGAGGGGGATGCTCGTGCAGCTTTCACCCAGGATCCGAGCGAGAGGGAGCTGGTGGACCTAGACCTTCGGAGGTTTCTTTTCTTCTTCCTGGGCCGCCTTCTGCTGGGGACGAAGGGGGATGGCATCCACTGCCGTTTCCTCGGGATCTTGGCGGATCTGGACAGAGTGGGACACTACGCGTGGGGAGCGGCTCTGCTTGCCCATTTGATTGCTGATCTCTCCCAGACTTCGGAGAAGGAGACGACAGTCAGTGGCTTCGCACCTTTCCTCCAGGTAAACATTTTATTTATGCATTCCCACAGTTAAATATGCAATTATTGTACTAATGATGTATGATGGATGCAGGTGTGGAGCTATTACTATTTCCCGATGGGGAGGGCTAGGCATGGGAACAGGAGGGCCGTGCCTCTGGCGCGGCAGTGGAGGCCGGTCGTGGTTGCAGCACCCCACGGCTACCAGCTGGCGTCACTTCGTCGGGAGCTGAGCGAGTATCCCGAGGCCATGGTATGATGCGTATGATTTTTTTTGTGTTTATGCATGTGACTGAATGGTAACTAATATGATGTATGTATGGTGATGCAGGTGGTGTGGAGGCCCTACCTGGGCATGGGCGATGCTGGCCAGCCCTGGGTTGTAGCGGGTCTTCCTCGTTTCAGGCGGGACGTGTGGGTCCATTGCCTGAACGAGATTGAGCCGCTGCGGCTTAGACTGGTCATGAGGACGTTGGGGCTGGCCCAGGAGTGGGTTGACGTAGATGCGCCGGCCCGCATTGGGCGGAAGACCAAGGGGAAGGCGAAGATTGTGGACTGGCGTACGCGCTTCCCAGCACAGTACCAGGACTGGCAGCAGGGCGGGGTCCCAGTGGTGTCCCACGTACAGGACAGCACAGACTACATGAGACGGTACCGAGCTACGTACGGGGACCGCCTCTCCTTGGGTGGTATGGCAGGGGTAAGTGAAATGAAACTGCTCCACCTTTCTATATGTATATGCATGGGATACTAACTTATGTGTAATGCAGGATGCTCGTGATACCATGATCGCCGACCTGCGGGCCCAGTTGGCGGACGCCAGGCGACAGTTGGTGGCCATCCGACAGGAGTTGGAGATCCTGGTGAGTCTATGCAATGCATTTTTTTTGTGACCTGGATTTTTGATGCTTAGCCTTTGACTGACGTTTGCCCCGTGTTTCAGCGGGCCCACCAGACAGCGGCAGCCGGGATGGCTGGTGGAGCGGGTTCCAGTTCGCGGGGCCCTCCTCCGGAGGTTTCTGCCCTCCAGGAGCAGCTGGCGCACGCGGTGGCTCGGGCTGAGGAGGCCGAGCGTGACCGCGAGGCTCGAGTGAGTGTTTGCTTGGCCCCGACCCTTTTCTAGCTGCTTTCCTTCTATCACTGTTCTCTTACGGTGCATGCGTGCTTTGACAGGTGGCCGAGATTCGGGAGGCCCTGGCCCGTGCTGTTCGTGCTGAGCAGGAGCGCGATGCCTGGGTGGCAGAGCGCGATGCCTGGGTGGCAGAGCGTGACGCCCGGATTGCGGAGCTGGAGGAGGAGCGTCGACGGGAGGCTGAGGAGCTCCCTCGTGACGTGCTGGATCTGCGGATCGCCCTCGAGCTGTCGAGGAGAGAGGCGATGAGGGAGAGAGAGGAGAGGGAGAGGGATAGGGAGAACGTGGAGAGAGAGAGGGAGAGCGTGGAGAGAGAGAGGGAGAGGGATAGGGAGAGAGAGAGGGAGGAGCGACAGCGGGATCAGACAGAGAGGAGGGCTCTAGAGGCCCAGCTGCTGGAGCTCCGATTGAGTCTCGGCACGGCGGAGGGGAGGCTTCGGGAGAGCGAGGAGCGGTACCAGAGGGCGAAGGAACGCGGGGCGCGACTTCGTCAGTCTGGTTCTTTTTCCATGGGCAGCTATCTGGTCTCTTCGGCCGAGGAGCGTCGTCGCGCCTTCGAGGCTGGAGTGCCACCGCAGGGCGAGGCGAGCACGGCTTCTCAGGGTTCGCAGAGGCCCCCTAGGGATCCCCGGCAGAGGAGGGAGGAGAGAGATGACCAGGAGGGTGGTGGTGAGAGTTAGAGAGTTGCTTGTACGTCACCCTTCTCACTGTATGATGTACTTTCGGCTATTATATGAAATGGAAATGGCTTTTTTGTGTTGTGTGTACCTTTCTCTCTCCCACACTTTCTTCTTTGCACTGAGTTGTCCTTTGAGGCACGCTCCGCGAGACCTTGCCCTGAACAGCGGGGAACTACGCTTTGCACGGGGGGATTCTGTTTCCTTTCTCCCCCTTTTGGGCGCGTCCAGGCGCGAGGACGCGTCTTAATCCTTGAATTCAAATTTAAAGCGTCGGGTGGCCTTTCTTCTCCCGTGCCTTACCCGCAAACGAGCCCGCCTTCTGCCGAAACTCGCTTGCCCCTTTTCTCGTCTTCCTCCTCTTTTGATCGATGGAGTTCGGTGGGCCTGACCACGGTGAAGGTGGAGAGGGACGCGGGACCCCTCGCCCAAGGAGGGACGCGCCCGAGCACGGAACGGCGTCCATGGAGGAGGAAGGGCCGCTCCGGGCCCCCGAGGGACCTGAGGGGCCCGATGGCGTGGGAGGAGGTGAACACGGTCCGGTAGGTGCTTCGATCTCTTCCTCTTTTAATTCATTTTGGGTTTTGAAGCGAGCCGCGCGAGGGGGAAAGGGTTCGGCGAGTGTTGCACTCAAATGATGGACGCGTCCTAGACAGGGGACGCGTTCCTTTTGACTGATATGGACCCCTTTCTTGGTGCAGGACATGGCAAGGACCCTGGGTCTGGCCGATGAGTGGGCGAGTGCGGACGAGCCGAGCCGCGTCAGGAGGGAGAGTCGCGGCAAGGCGAGGCTCGAGGAGTGGCCCGTACGTCTCCCTGGACAGCAAGGGGGTATACTGGTGCAGGACAGTGCCGACTTCCTGCGGCGGCAGAGAGAGAGCTACGCGGGGCTTCCCCAAGCTGGGGACACGCGTGGCATCGGCGGCTCGCGCGCCCAACTGTCAGAGACTAGGCGGCAGCTGGCCGTCGCTCAACATGAGTTGTCGCTCCTGGTAAGTTATGTGCCGCACTTTTAACTTCAGATTTTGGAGTTTCACTGACGGCCGTTGTTTATTTTGTTCCAGCGTGCCCAGCAGACAGCGACGGTGGGAGTGGCTGGCGGATCTTCCAGTTCCTCGGCCCCTTTTCTCGAGATTGCCTCCCTCCGGGAGCAACTTACCGGTGCGGTGGCCCGCGCGACCCGGGCGGAAGAGGAGCGTGATGCCTGGGTGGCGACTGTAGCGGAGCTGCGGCATCGCGGTGAGGAGAGACCTTCTCCAGACATCCTGGAGTTAAGGGTTCTTCTGCAGATGATGAGGAGAGAGGCAGAGAGAGAGAAAGCCGAGAGAAGGTCCGAGCGACAGCGGGATCTGACCGAGAGGAGGGCCTTGGAGGCCCAAGTGAGGGAGCTCCAGCTGGGCCTTCAGGCCGTCGTGCAGAGGCTAGGAGGGATGGAGACGCGCTACGAGAGAGCGCGAGAGTTCGGGGAGCGACTCCGCCAGTCCGGTCGCTTTGCCGCCAGTGGCTTTTTTGCCACGCCAGGGGAGGAGCAGCGAGTCACTGCTGCGGAGCAGGCGCCAAGAGGCGAGGCAGGTGCTACTGCACGGGGATCCCGGAGGCTTCTGAGGGACCCTCACCTCGGGGGAGAGGAGGAGTGTGCCCAGAGAGATGAGTGATGGTGAGGATTGGCGAGCTAGTGGACCCGCCACCTCTCTATGATTGTAGTGTTTGTGACAGCTTATGTAGAATTATGAATGGAATGATTTGATTTTCTGCTGCTTGTTTGTTCTCTTGTGCGTTCCTTCTTCCCTACACTTCCTTTCCTTTGCACTGTTCCCATGTGATGGGTCTGCCGAGACTCCGCCCCGAGCGGAGAATCGCGTCTTGTTGTGACCATTTTCCACGGGAATCTGCCGTCGAAGTCAATAATGACGGCCCTAGTTTCTTTTCCCGAATGCTGTGTCAAATTTTGCGGACGTCCTCCAAATCATGATAGGGTATCCCTAGACAACATAGGGGCTATTCGTCGTATTCTTCGTCCAGTCAATCACCCTGTGCGCGCGGTGAAGTGACACACGGGACCGCATGGCAGGTGCCTCATTGCGAGGGCTATCATCAACAGGTGATGGAGGTAATCTTGGCCCGCACTCCTTCCGTTTCTATAAATTCTTGTCCCTTTTATTTTCCCAGGTATATCGAGAGCTAACTCGAGGAGCACAATTTCTTACGGGAGAGGAGGAGTTCAAAATTCTGAGAGTTGGATGGAGGGCGATCTTCCCATTCCTCGAAGAGAAGCAGGTCCAGTGGTAGTAGTTCCAGGAGGCTTTCAGACCTTGAAGGGCACTTCAGCGAAAGGGCCCAATCACAACTCGTAAGCCAAGTTTTCTTGCCCTTTTCTCATTCTTTCTTCCTTTCTTCTGACCAAACCTCACCCCCATTCCTTGTATGTGTAGGTTGTGATGAAATCACAAATCTTATGGGAGTTGGTAGTAGCAGCGTACAGGGGCCTCCCAGATTTTCAGAAGGCGAGGCTAGACGTGATGGGATTTGGTACCTTCCTTCGGATCGAGCCGATCCAACTTGACCTAGTCCTGATCCAAGCCTTGTGTGAGAGATGGGACCCAGTGAGCCGGGCATTCCTGATGCCCTGGGGGCACATGGTGCCCAGCTTGGAGGATGTGGTCCGGATCACAAGCCTGAAGGTAGAGGGCGAGGCAGTGACCGGAGTCACTTACGCGGACTATAGAGAAGGTGCCCAGAAGTTACTGGGTTTGGACCTGGATGGTCGGAAAAACAGGTCGGTAGCTAGGGCGTCCCTGATGGATGCATTAGGGCTCACCGACACTCGTCGGCGGGACGATGAATCCTCAGAAGAGTTCATGGAAAGGATAGAAATAGGATGCCGCGCCGTGTACTGCACAGATTTCGGCGACTGGGAAAGATGCAACATAGATTTGAGGAGATTTCTCCTCTTCCTTTTGGGGAGATTGGTACTGGGCTCGAAAGGGGACGGTATCCAATGTTGCTTCCTGGAGCTGCTGTCAGACCTTGAAAGAGTAGGGTATTATGCCTGGGGAGCCGCCATGCTGGCACACTTGTTTGTAGGCCTATTCCAAGAAACGGATCGTGAGATGACTGTGAGTGGTTTCACACCATTCATCCAGGTATTTTTTTTGGTTTTGCTTGTTTCGTATTTTTTGTGTTTTTGTAAAGTTCTGATGGCCTGCGCCGAGCAGCTGTGGAGCTATTATTACCTCCCTATGGGGAGAGCTCGGCATTGGCGACCTGCGATGGTGCCGCTAGCCAGGCGGTGGGAACCCATCATGAGTGCGGCACCCCTAACCTACCAACTGATGGTGCTAAGGCGAGAGCTACAGGAGTTCCCTGCAGCGATGGTAAACTGGAGACCCTACTCAGACATGGTCGATGCCGACCAGCCGTGGGTTCTAGCAAGTCGTGCCCGGTTCGGACGGGAACTATGGATGCACTGCCTGAATGAAATCGAGCCGCTTCGGCTACGATTGGTTATGAGGACTTTAGGACTGGCTCAAGAATGGGTGGATTCAGCTGCGCCACCTCGTGTCGGGAGAAAGACGCGGGGACCGGCGACCTGCATTGACTGGCGCGTGCGATTCCCCGAACAGTATGAGGACTGGCAACGGGGTGGCACGATTGTAGAATCACAGGCGCGGGATAGCGAGGACTACTTGCGTCTATATAGGACAAAGTACGCAGAGCGGCTCCAACCCCGGGGACTTGCGGAGGTAGGTTTCCCCTTTTTCTCTTTTCTTCTTTCTCCTTTTTTTGGTTTTCTGGTGAAAATGCTGACTCGTATGGCTGCAGGATGTCCGGGATGCCATGATAGCGAATTTACGAACTCGCTTGGCAGAGATGGAACAACAGTCGGGCGATGCCCGCGGAGCTACGAGCGCCTTGGTAGGTGTACAGTACGTTCCTAATTAAAACCCCAGATTCCAGATGTTGGCTGCTAATTCACGCGGTCGTAGCATGCCCAGATTGGCGCGGCTTCCCCAGCGATGGGAGTGGGTGGTGCCTCTTCCAACTTGTGGATTCCCACCTCAGAACTTGACTCTCTTCATGAGCAACTTGCTCACGCCACGCAGCGTGCTGCGGAGGCAGAAGGGATGCTTTCTATACAGGTAAGAGTCTCAGTGTTAAATTTTCCTTGTTTATGCCTTATCGTGTATCTGAGATGGTACACTCGACAGGAAAAGGAGACGGAAGAAGCGCTTGCCCAAGCTGCGCAGAAGGAGGCTAGGATAGCAGAACTGGAGAGGGAACTGCGGCGTCATCCTGATGACGACTCTTCCAGGGATGCTATGGAACTGAGGATCACTCTCCAGTTGGAGAGGGAAGACCGTGAGAGAGAACGGGCAGAGAGAGAAAGAGACGCAGAGAGAGAAAGAGCCAACAGTTTGGCTGAAAGGGAGGAACGAAGGGCCATGGAGGCCCAACTATTCGAACTCCGAATCAGCCTTGGTCTTGCTGAACAGTGGCTGAGAGATGGTGAGGAGCGCTACCGAAAAGCACGAGAGCGTGGCTTTCGTGTTGGTAGCTTCTCTGCTGCTTCCGTGGATCAACGCCGGGATGTGGGAATAGGAAGGGGAGTACAGAGCGGTAGGAGTACTGCTTTTCGTAGTTGGGTAGCACCTTTGAGAGCGTTTTGCCCGGAGAGTAGTGGGACGAGTGATGCAGAGAGAGAGGGCGGAACTTGATGTAATTTTTTTGGTTTTTGGAATAAAATACAAGGTTTGGTTTGTTTGTTTTTCACCTTTGCTTCAGTTGCCTGAATCTCTGCACATATCACTGAAACAAACAAATCAGAATTTCTGTTCTGACTTGGCCCCTTGCTCAATAAGCAAATGGTCACTGTGACTGTCCTTGATAACTGGTCAAGGGGCCAAGCCTTTATTTAACGAAGGCAAGGGAAAGATGCGGTGATGATAAATGCGACAGGCAAGCACACGAATGCAAGCGGTATTAACAGTGAGATGCTGCACGCAAATGTAATCATGCAAAATTGATTTGTTTTCTTTTTTATATTTGATATTTTTTTGTTTTATCATAAAAAGATTTTTTTTGTTTGCAAATATGTGCATTTTCTCTTTTCATTTTTTTTGCTTTTATCATTTCAAAAAAAAAATTTATTGCTAACGCCCGGCAAGCACCCAAATGGCACCTAACCTACGTGAGACAGGGGTTTCTTACTAACCTCCCAGGTATCCTAAGTGCACATCTAGGTTGATTTGGGCCTCTAGACCCCTCGAATGATGATCCCGCCGGCTAAGACTTACCCTGATGACAATACCGTCATGCCATGCTTAGGCTCCCAGTTGCTTCCGACCACAGGGATTCACCCAAAAGGTGTTCGAGGTAAATGATTTGCCCGACCCGGGTCTGTTTCCTCACAACTCTAGATGGTATAAGATGGAACACCCTGGAACCCTAACGACCAACCGCGCGACGCTGACCCGGAATCAGACGCCGTCGCACCCATAGGTGACGCGCTTGCATTGGCCTAAGCCCGAGGTTAAACAAGAAGACATCAAGGTGGTAAACAGGGGTCTTGACCAGCCAGAAACACGGAGACTCCTTCGCAGCGATAGCTTTTGCTTTTCAAAGTAGGCAACCAAATGTGTATATTAAAATAAGGTCGCAGACCCTAGGCAGTTTTCACCCTTCAGAAACTCCATCGAACCTTCATCTTTAGAGGGAGAAGGAAGAGCGTAGGGGATAAACCTCCTGAGAGGACCGGCAAAGCCGTTAACCCGGCGAGCGAATAAGGGCCCATTAACTCTTTCCTTTCGGTCAACTTCGGACCAAATCTCGAGCATTTACATTCCACGGCCCCTTTTGTGGATTCAGACTTTTGCTTTGAGGGGTTCCGTTTATCGCAACAGGCACGGTCACGACCAGGCTTTTCCTCTTGATTTTGATTTTGTATTTCTTTTTATGAGGGAGATATAGTCGTTTGACGTTTGTGGGCTCCCTTTGTGTATGCCTGCGGGGACACTGCCCTCTTCTCGTGCACTGATCGATGCTCGAGGAAATGGATCCTACTCTTGCCTTGGGGTTTGAGTTTCGGTTTCTCATGCTCAGCGTTTTAAGGGCGCCGACTGTCTCATTTGGTCGAAGAGAAAAGAATAAAGATTACAGCTTCTGGAGATCTTCTAGGTGTGGCCCTACCGTAGGTGATGCTACCAACTTTTTTGAATAAAATACATAAGTGAACACATGTTAGCTTCCTTCGAGCGAGCATAGGCCGACGTGGCCGGACAGGGGTCTCCACGGTTCTGGCAAACCAAGACCTGGTGCCTACCAAGCCTTAATGGGCCATATCCTAACATGAAGGTTAAATGCAGGGACTTAACTATATGGTGACTGCCGGGCATCGGCATTTTGAATTTTCCATATTTTTAGTGGTTTTCAATATTTCTTTGTTTTTTGATGTTTTTATCTTTTCATGATTTTTTTGTTTGTGCTAAGGGTAGTATTTCTTAAGATAAAGCCCGTTCCAAGGGTGGGATAACTCGGTCCCTTCGGCGTTGATTAGCTTGTAGGCGTTGCCAGGGTACGCGGCTTGAATTACAAATGGTCCTTCCCAATTGGGTTGGAGCTTAGAACGCGGCCCTCCAGGTTTGACAAAAATTCTTTTTACGACCATCTCACCGACTTTGAATTTTCTCTCAATGACTTTCTTTTGGTAAAAGCGAGCGAGTCTATTTTGATACACACGCGCGTGTTCGGCAGCGGCCAGCCGTTTCTCATCCAAGAGTTCCAACTGGGCGAGGAGTGAATTACGACGATCGTCGAGGGGAAATTCCTCGTCCAATTGTACCCTGAGAGAGGGGATCAGAGTCTCGTACGGGACTACCGCTTCCATACCATAAGTGAGGGCAAATGGAGTCTGCCCGGTGGGGGTACGGATTGAAGTGCGATAGGCCCATAGGGCTTCGATAAGCTTTTCTGGCCAGTCTGAAAACTTACTAGACTCGCAGGTTTTTTTAATGATTTTGAGCAATGTTTTATTGGTGGCCTCCGCTTGGCCGTTACCTTGTGGGTAATATGGCGATGAATGATGCAATGCAATTGCGTACCTTTTGCAGAGGTCCTGTAGGTCCTGAGAAATGAATTGTGGCCCATTGTCGGTGACGATCGTGCTTGGGATGCCGAATCTGGCGAGGATGTTCTTCATGATGAACTTGCAGACTGTTGATGCCTTGATTTCCGCGTAAGCTTCGGCTTCGGCCCATTTGGTGAAGTATTCCGTCGCAGTAAGGATGAAAGATTTCTGCTTGGTGAGGGAATTGGGATCACCTAGGGGACCAATGATGTCGAATGCCCACATGGAGAAAGGCCATGGGGAGGATATTGGATGAAGTGAGGAAGATGGTGAATGGATTTTATCGGCGTGAAGTTGACACTTGACACACCTACGGACATAGACAGCACAATCCTCTTCCATAGTGGGCCAATAAAAGCCTTGACGAATGATCTTCTTGGCGAGCATCTGACTATTCACGTGGCCACCGCACACACCCGAGTGCGTCTCCTCTACACATTTCCAAACCTCGTCGTCGCCAAGACATCTTAACAGAATACCAGTAAGGCTCCTCCTATAGAGTAGACCTCCAACCAAAGTATATTTCTGAGCCACCCTTCTTATGGCTTTCTTGTCCTCTGTGGTGGCCCCTTCAGGATAAGACTGATCTTGGCAGTATTTGACAATTTCATAGAACCATGGTTTCTCTTCATCAGCCAGTTCTTCTTCGGCCTCTGCCAACATGATTTCCCTCTTTTCAAGGATATCTTCCTGCAGGATCTTCCTTGCTATCCTGTCTTTGATATTTACGTAGGAAGCATCATCGATTGCAGGAGCATGAAGTTTGTAGATGGAAATGGACTTAAACCATCTTCCTAGAGGGAACCTTATGGATGATGCCAACGAGGCGAGGGCATCGGCGAGAATATTCTGATGACGAGGGACATGAACAAAGATCAGTTTGGCGAACAGTTTGGCAAAGGCAGCAGTGAGTTCTTGGTATGGCTTGAGTTTGGGATCGCGAGTGCGATATTTAGTGAGCACCTGGCGAAGGATGAGTTGACTATCTCCTACGACTCGCAACTCAGTGATACGAAAAGAATGGGCGAGTTCTAGGCCAGCTAGAAGAGCTTCATATTCGGCTATATTGTTGGTGACTGGAAATTTGAGCTGGTATGCCAATGGGAATGTGAGGCCTTCAGGCGACAGGAGGGCGATGCCGATTCCTCTCCCTTGAGAATTCAGAGCTCCATCAAAATATAGTGTCCACATTGGCTCATCTGATTGGTTGATGGACATTAGTTCCTCATCTGGAAACTCTGATTGGACGGGATCGAACTTGGGAAGAGGATGGTGGGCGAGATGCTCGGCTATGGCATAGCCTTTAATCGCCTTTTGCTGGATGTAGGTGATGTCGAACTGAGAGAGAAAACTTTGCCAGCGTGCTAGCCTGTCCGTAAGGACGGCTTTCTCCAGAAGGAATTTGATAGGATTCATTCGAGCAATCAAGTGGACTTCGTGAGCCAAGAAGTAGTGTTTCAATTTCTGCACTACCCAAACGAGGGCAGCACAGGTTTTCTCCATGCCGGTGTACTTCTGCTCACAGGGATTGAGAAGTTTGGACAAGTAATAGGTTGCCCGTTCCTTGCCTTCTTCATCAGCTTGTGCGAGGACGGCTCCCACGGAGTCATCCAAGACTGAGACGTAAAGGATCAGAGGTTTTTCTGGTTTGGGTGGAATGAGAACGGGTGGACTAGCCAGATATTCCTTCAACCCTTCAAAAGCTTTCTGACATTTAGAATTCCAGTGGAATTCTACTCCTGGCTTGGTCAACTCGTAGAGAGGTCTACACCTTTGTGAATGTTGAGACACAAACCGACGAATAAACTGCAACCTCCCGATTAAACCTCGGACTTCCCTCAAATTCTTGGGAGGCGGCATATCCCTGATGGCCTTAGCTTTGTCGGGATCAATCTCGATCCCTCTTTTACTCACAATGAACCCCAGCAATTTACCCGACGACACACCAAACACACACTTTTTCGGGTTCATTTTCAATTGGAACTCTCTTGACCTTTGCAAGACCTTAGCCAAAACTTCTGGATGTTCCATCCTGGTCCTTGATTTCACCAATAAGTCATCCACATACACTTCCAGATATATGTGCATCATGTCATGAAATATGGCCATCATCGCTCTTTGGTAAGTAGCTCCAGCATTCTTTAATCCGAATGGCATGACCACGTAACAATATGTTCCCCAAGGGGTAGTGAATGACGTCTTTTCCTGATCCTCTTCTGCCAAACGAATTTGATTGTATCCTGAAAATCCATCCATGAAAGAGAGGGTTTCGTAGCCTGCCGTGTTATCAATCAGCACATCAATGTGAGGTAAGGGAAAATCATCCTTCGGACACGCGCGGTTAAGGTCCCGGAAGTCGATGCAAATCCTGACTTTCCCATCTTTTTTCATGACCGGGACAATGTTCGCCACCCATTGAGGATAAAGGACGACTCTAATGAACCTGGCTTTGTGGAGCTTATCGACCTCTTCCTTCATTTTCAAAGCCATCTGAGGGTGGAAACGCCTTAACCTTTGTTTTACCGAGATGGACCCTGGTTTTAGGGTTAAACGGTGTTCGACCAGGGTTGAATCCAGACCCGGCATATCCTCGTAGCTCCATGCAAACGTGTCCTTATATTCCTTGAGGACCTCAATTAATGCCTCTTCTTCAGAGGGTGGTAGGTTGTCACTTATGAGGATGATCCTAGGGTCTTCCTCAGTTCCCAAGTTGACTTCTTTGGTGGATTCTTCTACGGCGGTTGACGGCTCGTCGAATCTCCTCATTCCACTAGCGTATGCGCCCGCCGCATCCTCATATTCTTCACCCTCATCTTCAGTGGGGCATTCTTCATCCGTGATCTCGTAGACTCCATACCCTTCATCAGATGCACAGTCGCCCTCGCATTCTATTTCGGGTAGCTGGATGGGATTTTCTAACAACTGGGGGATGGCAAGAAGGGCCTGACACCTGGCGGCCAAATCCAGAGGAATCGACGAGGGATCTGCCTCCCCTTGGACTTCTTCCTAGGTACTACCCTCGGCCTATCATTCCTAGATTGACTGACAATATTTACAGAAGAAGATGAAGACAAAGAGGATGGTGTAGAATGTACAGGAGAAGACCCCTCAGAGGAGGGGTAGAAAAGGTCGCTCATCGGACCTTGGACGGGTGGTCCGCAAGGCGGTACGCACCCGTGGGAGATGTAGGAGGTTTCCTCAACGAAGATGTGTTGTTGGAGAGTTTGAAAATTGACGTTTTTTTTTTCGTTTTCATTTTTAATGACAAAGCAGTGAAAAGAGATTGGAGGAGAGAGAAAAGGGGTTATGGCTAGAGGATTGTGAGGCTCATAGAGCAGATCATGGTTGAAGACCTGGCGCGGGTTGAAAAGCCCGCGCAGGTATGTAAGCAAAGAAGGGGACCTGGGAAGATCATCAGACAATTGTCTGGCCCAGGAAGAAGATATCAGCAAAGGCTGAGACGAGTGGATGGAGAGGATGGCGGCTAATGAGCCGTCGACGGCAATGTTGAGGACGGATGAAGATCCGTCGATGACAGAGTCCTTCTGGCGAGGACGAGGATAGTTTGGAACCTTGGCAAGAGTGGTAATATTCTCTGGTATTTCGGAGATCAATGGTGGTCCTTCAAGCTGCGGAGACGAGAACATCCTTTCCAGTGCAACGGAAATGTCCCGTATGTCGAACCATTTGTCCCACTCGCATTCCGGATCCTTGATCTTGCCTCTTTTGGTGATCCTCGGACATTTTTCAGCCAAATATACAGCATGTGATCCCCCATATGCTTCTCGTGGGTGATCTCCCATCTGAACAACGGGCCCTCTGTTGAAGTGGTTTGATAGAGTCCACGTGAGGGGCTTCCAATCTGCCTTGAACGGTCCTTTGAAGCCTAGGCCAAACCTACGGTTCGGCCTAATTTCTTTTGGCGGCTTGAGCATACCCTGTAACTGTGCGCCCAGACCTTTTCCCTGTTGATAGCCGATGTTCCTCATAATCTCCCAACCTTTGGAGTGAAAAGGGAGACATGATGTTGTGGTTGCCCTGACCGGCTCCTTTGGTGCTAGTGGAACATGAGATGGATCACGTACGTCCAGCAGTGACAATATGGGCCGATGAGACGGCCAAACAGAAGGCAGAGAGGAGTTGATAGCATCCACTGTGTGAAGGACAGGTGTACTGACCACTTTAATAATTCTCCCATTGTAAGGAAACTTCATGCACTGATGGTTGGTGGAAGGCACAGCGTCCATGGCTTCGATGTAAGGGCGACCCAGTATAGCCTTGAATGTGGGGTCCATGTCGAGGACATGGAATTCCGTGGGAATTGACATGGGGCCTAGTTCTGCCTTCAGAATAATCATCCCCTGCGGTGGCCTTTTGCTATTGTCATAAGCCGTGACCGTGATCGAGGAAGGTCTTATTTGTTCCTCGTTGACCCCACACAACTGAAGAGTGCTCATGGAGATCACATTTATGGACGCACCCGTGTCCACAAGACACGGGTTTATGGATACCCCATTAATTTTTATTGAAATGCACAATGCATATTTCCGAGCTTCCTTGGGAGCGAGCTCGTAGTTGTGGAACATGATGGCCGGTTGTGTGTCTGTTGGGGTCAGGACGGTCGAAATCTTTCTACAGGGAGGTCCTCGTTCACCATGACCCTTTGAAGGTACTCCATTAAGGCTGCCTGGTGGGATGTGGATCTTTGAAGTAGCTCCAGGATGGAGATCCGAGCAGGTGTCTTATCTAGGTGTTTAATAGATCATACTGTGTTCCAGGGATAGCTCTTTCTGGTTGTTCTCCATCATCCTTCTCTGGCTGAGATAGCTCAGGATTCTGACTGTTGTGGGGGAAAACCCTGTGGAAAATCCTTCCACTCCGGAGCACCATTGCCTGCGGCTTTTGTACCTCTGTGGGGGTAGCAGTGGGTTTTAACAGGGGTTTGAGGGGTAGTAGTGGAGGAATGGTTGATGAAGCAGGGGTGATGACGGGAGCAGGGATTCTGATGAGGGGTTTGTTAGGTGGAGGCATGGTGGAGGTAGAGGGGATATCGCGCGGATTATGAAGGATAAGGGGTCTGGAAGGTGGAGGCGGAGGCAAAGTGGAAGTGGGTAAGGTTTGAAACGGGTAATGGTTTTGAGGTGGATGGTGGGTGATGAGTGGTTTTGAAGGCATTAGTGGTGATGTGGTGGAGAAGACGGGGTTATGTATGGTTGACGGATGATAAGGGGTTTAGAAGGCGTAGGGGTAAATGTGGTAGAGGTGGATGGTAAAGTGGGGGAGTGAGAGAAGGTGAGAGGGTGTGAAGGCGTAGTGGAGAGTGTCGGTTGATAGGAGGTCGGGGTACGGATGAGAGGGCGTAATGGTAGTGGAAATGGTGATGGTGATACTGACGCGGGTTGATGAGAGAGAGGTGCTACCCGGGCAAGGCAAGGGTGTTGCATGATGATAGGGTTGGAGGTAGAAAGAATGGAGGTACTTTCCGGTGCCACACCTGCTCTCTCCCGACTTCCGGGAAGGAGGAGATGGGGTTAACCTGATGATTGGGCTGTTGGTGCTCTGGTAATGGATTCTGGATTATTCCCATGTCGGGCTGTTGTTGTGGGGCCTGCTGAGGCTGTTGTTGTTGTTGTGGTTGCTGCTGCTGCTGCTGTTGTAACTGCTGCTGTGGCCTCTGAGGAGGTCTCCTAGCCTTGAGAGCCGCGACGTACCGTCTCATCTCATCCCAATCTATTTGATGTTCATCATTCATATCATGGATGTAATCTTTGAAATGGAAGCAGTAATCCACTGTGTGTCCCGGCTGCCTGTGGTAGACGCAGTATTTGGAGGTATCAACATTGGGGGGCCACGCGGGCCTTTCTCTGGGTAGGGCGAGTTGGTTTGATGCCATGAGGGCATTAAAAATGTCTGCTAAGGTTTCCGGTAATGGTGGATAGTAGGCTCTCTTGGGACCGAGCGGCCTCCTTTGTTGCTGTTGGGGACCATAGTTCCCCGGGGGTGGAACTTGGTTGTACTGAAGCGGTGGTTGTTGTTGCTGAAGTTGTGGTTGTTGTTGCTGGGGTTGGCGTAATGGAGGCATATTATCCTGGGGTGGATTATTTTGGGGTGGAGGACGAAGAGGGAAAGGACCTGGTTGAAGGGGAAGTCGGGGCATTTGTGGAGGCCTTGGGTTGACTGCATAGTTGGCATTGTTGACCGCACTGACTTGCTCATTTGTCACGACCCCTTCTGTGGCTCCGCCCGGGACACCAGCGCCTGTCTTTCTGACCACTTTGGGCTTCGGCGACTCAAACATGTTCATGATGGGGGAGTCTTTTAGCTGGGTTTGGATGTATCGGGCCCTTTCATAGAGTTCCTCCATTGTAGTAAGTTTATTCATGGCCAGGACATGTCTGAACTGTGGGGTTGCATTAGACACAATCATCTTCACTTGTTCGGGCTCGGAGAGGGTATCCCTTATTCTTTCCGCCAGAGACCTCCATCTATCAGCATATCGGACAAAATCCTCGTCGGGTTTCATCTTTTCGGCCACTAGGTCGGTAATGGAGAGTGAGGGACCGACCCTATCCCTATATTTCTGCAAGAACCTTCTCTGGACTATTTCAAAATTCTCGGCCTCGCGGGGCTCCAGAGAATAGAACCACTCAAGCGCGGGACCATCCAATGATCTCCGAAAGAGGTATGCCAGGGACCTCTGATCGTTTTGCCAGTAAGAGGACTCATACATGAAATCCTTGAGATGAATGAAGGGGTTGCCGGTACCATTGTATCTGCGGTACGTGGGCATTTCGGAGGGAGGAAGATGAATGACGGGAAGGATTGGCAAAGCAACCTCCGGGGTGGCTTTCACGTCCACCATCCTTCTCAGATTTTGAAACTGCTCGTCCATGCGGTTGAACCTATTGAGGAGCGATTGGGCGAGCTCCTCTGGGGGTGAAGGTGGCACTTGCCACTGGGGGAGAAACTGTCTCCCGGAGACTTGAGGGGGGAACCCCGAATGAGAGGGAGCTGTCGGACCGCCGACAGTTGGCCCTGGCTGAAGCGGCGTGTGGGGAACAACGGGAGTTTGAGATTGTGACGGGAACTGGAATGAGGGTGGTTGTTGGCTCGCTTGACCTTGAAGCGAGGGAGACTGGATGGCTTGCGCCAATGAAGGAGATGGAATGGCCTGCACGGACTCTTGGAGAGGTGCGATGGCCGGAGTTGATTCCTGGGGCGTGGGGGAAACAGATTTCCCCTTTAGAATGGCCTGGAAGGCCCGGAGCTGTTCAGAGGTAAGCTCCGTGTTGGCGAGGACGCCCAGTAAGGAAGAGATATCCTGTGGTAGGGACGTGTCCCCAGCAATAACCTGCACCTCATGTGAGGGGTCATGAGAAGGACCCGAGTCCATAGCATAGACTCGCGGGTCGGCTGTCAAACCACGACTAGGGTGGTTTTCCTCAGAAGACTCGTGAGACATGCTCACAGTTTTCCCAGAACGCAAAAACATACACTAGCAAGTAGGTAGCAGAGATTATCAAACAAGTGGATGCCTTTACGCCCTTTTTTTGTGTTTTGATTTTGATGATTTTTTGTATTTTTAGCGAGATCCGAAGTTCACACAAAGTGGGGACCCTAGTTTATTTTTGTTTCACCGCCGTGTCAGCTAGGGTCTCTCGTCTCACCACGAATGAAATGACTAACTCCGGGGAACTTCAATGGTACAACCAGCCCAGTGAACGAAGAGGAGATTCTTCGATGTCGGGGACTTACGGAGGTCCCAGTGTAGGAGATTCTAGTCCGTTGAGAGGAATTCCCAAACGGAGAGTCCTTCCTTCACCGGGAAAGGGGGATCCTCAAAGAAATGAAAAAAAAGGATAGAAAAGAGGAATGGATGTATGCAATGGAATGCTGACAGATATATGGAGTGGGAAAACAACAGAAATAACAGACATATAATAAACAAAGAACCAATCAAAACTGACGGTGCTGCCGTGAGCACAACGGGGGCGCGCGCGGGCGCGAAGGTGGAGAGGCACGGATGGTGCCGAACTTGCAAGGGTAGCCGAAAGGAAGCAGTAGAGGTCCCACCGTGATCGCCAATCTGTGAGCGACGTCACGCGGTTCGGGGAAGAGCGGAGAGGACGCGGAGCGCGCGCGGGCTCCTCTTTTCTTTCTTTTTGGTGTTTGTTTGCTGCAACACAGAAATAAGAGAAGAGAGAGAAGGGGCCACCACGGGAGATTGCTCCGGCGGGGCGAGCGGGACAAGTATGATATAGCAAAATATGGGGTTTAAACGGCCATAGCGGGAAGTGACTCGCCGCGGCCTCGGGGGGACGGGAATGGTGCAAAAATTAAATAACAAGAATTGAAACGGCCATTGGGGAAGTGACTCGCCGCGGCCTCGAGAATATGAACAGATAATAAGATGACAGAATATAGAGAGAATACAAAGAGCCGGAATTTAAACGGCCATTGGGGAAGTGACTCGCCGCGGCCTCGAGAACACAAACAGATAAGAATATAACGTATAAGAACGTGAATTTAAACGGCCATTGGGGAAGTGACTCGCCGCGGCCTCGAGAACACGAATAGATAAGAACATAACATATAAAAACGGGAATTTAAACGGCCATTGGGGAAGTGACTCGCCGCGGCCTCGAGGATATGAGCAGAATATAACAGAGTATAAGAGAATATAAGAACGGAAATTTAAACGGCCATTGGGGAAGTGACTCGCCGCGGCCTCGAAAATAAGATGTGATCGCCAGGGGCCGAAAGACCCCAAAATAAGAAAGTGATCGCGCCTACCTCAAGAGCGGGAGATGGCGGGTTGCTTCTTCCTCTCCCTCCGGCCGGCCGACGGAGAGGGCTTTCCTCGGCTACCCTTGCAAAACAACGACAAACAAATGACAAGTAGATTAGAAAGATGGAGGTGTAGTATTCAAATCCTTGCGATAAAAATAACGAAATGATGGCAAGACACACACCTGGTTGGTGTTATCTTTTAAACCCCTCTCGGACTCGAGTAGGAGGAAAATGAGATGATGGATGCAAGAAGTATAAAAGAAGAGGCGCCCTTATGAAGGGGGATAGAGGATGCGAGATGATGAATGCAAAAGAACTACGAAGAGAAAGGGGAAGAAAAGGCTTATTGGATGAGCCGAGGGTGAAATCCGGCGGAGCTCCGGCAGCGTGGGGACGACGTGGAAGCGCGGTGGATGAAGACGACCTTCCTCTCGCGAGCGTAGCACCCGAGAAGCCGGCAGAACCTCCACCTACGAAAGAACCCACGGGTTAGAAAATGACTCCGTAGCCTCTGGGCTCCGGCAGCCTATCGGATCACTTCGAAGCTCTCCCAGAACTGAGGGGGTGGGCCTCTATTTATAGAGCTCCGGAGGGTGGAGGCGTCCAGGACCCTGGACACCTCCATCAGGGCCGAAATAATATTTTATTCTATTTTTATTGATTTTTTTGGAATACTTTTGTGGAGGCGTCCAGGGTCCCGGACGCCTCAAGCAGGTCCACCGAAAACCGACGACGGCCGCACGCGGTTTGGCACAACGCGTGGTTTTGTGAGCGGCGCCTCGTGATTCAGAAATGGGCGCGTCTAGTTGACTGGACGTCTCCATATTTGGATTTTTTCACACACGACAAACCGTAGTTCGGTGGCCGGCGCCCGTGAGGGTTTTGATGGAGGCGTCCAGGGGCCTGGACGCCTCCAAAATTATATTATTTTTTATTTTTCTTTTGTCTTTTATACCAGGGCTGGCATTTTAATTTTTTTATTTATTTTTTATGGAGGCGTCCAGGGGCCTGGACGCCTCCATTAATATGTATATTTTTTTAATTATTTTTTATCTTTTATGCCAAGTGGCATTTTATAAATATTTATTATTATTAGTTTTTATGGAGGCGTCCAGGGGCCTGGACGCCTCCATTAAAATATATATATTTTTATTTATTTTTGGGCCCTGAGAAATAATAAAATAATAAAATAAATTAAAAATATGGGGGTGTCCAGGGGCCTGGACGCCCCCATTAAGACCCACCCGGGTCCTAGTCAGCGGCCGCCCGGCAGACATCGTTCTTGGTTCCGGAACCTCCTGATGCGTCCGACTGATGTTGATGCCGTCCGAATGCCGTGACGAGACGATTCCGGATGCCGAAAAGGGCGGAAGAAGACTCAAGAAAAGGAAGCACTCAAGTGATTCAAAACGCGTAAGCCGTCGCGGGGCGTTGTATAGTAATATGAGACTTTCTCAGGAGACGTCAGGAATGACGTGTCTACAGCCCTGTCTGAAGACACGCGGTGACTGGCGTACTCACTTCAGCTCCTTGGCGCGAGAGATGTTCACTTGTGTGCCAGCATGTTTACTTTCACGTAGGCTTCTCACGCGATCTTCTCCTGATGCGGAACTCCATCTTATCGGTGCAACCAAATTTGTTCTTTACAGCTCGCACCGGTGCTGCCTGTAAATTGGCCTTCCTCGGCACTCTCTTCCCATGCCATCCAACCTTCCTCTGATTAAAGAGAGAAAGCTGGGCACGGAGGATGATGCGAAGGATGTGAAGGCGATCAAAGCTTCTTGGAAGGCAAGCATTCCGAGGAAGGTGACGGCATCTGTGAGTGAGGATCGAGAGCTATGGGAGACTTATGTAACGGAGCTCAGGAAACTGAGGCCCGAGGTGCCAAAACCCTGATGTATGTTATCTTGTTTTGAAATAAATACGAAGCCTTAATGCCATTATATGTTGTTTCAGTCTCTCCCCTCCTTTTCTTTGTGACTGGAATGGCGGACGTCGGGTGATGGTCGGCCGTTATCGAATAGGATCTGGGGGACTGAGGCAACTACAGTATGCGGAGATGCCCTGAGACGTCATGGAGCTGAGGATTTATCTTCAGGTGGCGAGGAGAGAAGTAAACTGGGAGAGAATGGAAAAGATGAGTGGATAAAGCGACATCGGGATCGAGACGTGAGGCCCAAGTGATGAAGCTCCGGAAGACACAGCGCTCGGACATGTCACTCCTTCAGAGTCACTGCCTTTTGGAGGAGAGTTGGAGCTCACGGTAGAGGAGCTCCTGGAGTTGGTGTAGTCTCCATTGCAGAGTAGGGGGCGGCTCAACAAACAGCCTCGGGTTCAAGAGCTTTGCGGCCGTCGGGGTCGCGAGAGAGGCCAGGGGAGGGCGACGAGCGCTACCAGAGAGGGTGAGAATGCGCGATACGATGTGACAATTGCAACGTCGCAGAGCTCTAGATGATCTTCCAGGGACCTCCCTCTTAGGAAAGGAGAGGGATGACCAAGGGGGTAGTGCGAGATTTGGCAAGTTGCTCATACACCCGCTCTCTTCTCACGGTGAACACGACAGTTTATATAGATGTATGAACGGAACGACATGCTCTCATGTGACGGGTTTGCCCGCCATGCGTTCCTTCTCTTCTACGCCTCTTCTTTTCATGCCGTCCTCATGTGACGTGTTTAACAGATCTCCCCTGAGATAACGGATCGTGTCTCAGACTTCATTGGGCATTTCTTTCGGGAGAAGCCATCACAAATTTTAATGATGTGCCACCGAATTCAAAGATGCCAACCGCCCTCCTGTCCTCTTTCCATGTAGACGAGTCCACTCCCAGATTCAAAGATATCGACTCCCATTGTCCTTTCTCTTGTGGATGAGTCCACTCCTGGATTCGAAGAGGTCGACCTGCCTTGTCCTTTCTCCATGTAGATGACCTCATCTCAGATTTATTTGAATCACGATGAACACAGGGAACCTAGAGGTGTAGGGTGTGAATCAATCAGCTACGCCCCCGACCTAGTTCACTTCGAGTGAAAGATGGGTGCTTTGTTACAAGGCCCATTGCAAGAGGAACTGAGATAGAGCTGGATCATATCCCTTCAATCCTATAAATACTCCCCCCGCCTGCTTCACTTGAAAGCACGGAGTTGTGGAGACTGGTTAGAAGAGCGAAAAGTCAACAGGAGGGAGTAAGAGTTTCTCATTCTCTGAGATGGAGGGAGAGTCCAGTTTCAGGGTGGAGGGCGAGTCTTCCCGCTCCTCGAAGAGGAGCAGATGCAGTGGTAGTTCCAGGAGACTCTCCGATGTTGAAAGGCCGCTCAGTGAGAGGACCCAATCGGAGCTTGTAAACGAGCCAGTTCTTCCCTCTATTTGTTCATGATCCCTTTCTTCCTTTCTCATTCTCTTTCTATTTTTATTTCAGTGATGCACCCGCTTCTCACTTTCTGTGTAATCCACAGAGTATGACGAGGTCACATATCTCATGGGAATTAGTGGTGGCCGCCTATCGAGGCTTGCCTGACTTCCAGAAAGCTCGACTAGATGCGATGGGGTTTGGTGCATTCCTCCGGATCGAACCCATTAAGCTCGACTTTGCCCTCATCCAAGCATTGCGCGAGAGATGGGACCCAGAGAGTCGTGCCTTCTTGATGCCCTGGGGGCACATGGTGCCCAGTCTCGAAGATGTGGCCCGAATCACCGGCCTTAGAGTGGATGGTGAGGCGGTGACCGGGGTCACCTATCCCGATTATCGCGAAGTGGCTCAGAAGCTTCTTGGTCTGGAATTAAAGGACCAAAAGAATAGGTCAATAGCCAAGGCATCTATCATGGAGGCATTGGGGGTCACTGACACTCGTCATCGTGATAACGAGTCCTTGGAGGAGTTCATGGAGAGAGCGGAAAGAGGGTCCCGCGCTGTGTACTGCGTGGATACCAGTAGCTGGGAGAGATCAAACATGGACTTGAGGATATTCCTCCTCTTCCTGCTGGGAAAATTACTGCTGGGTTCCAAAGGAGACGACATCCATTGTCGTTTCCTAGAATTTTTGGTGGACCTAGAGAGGGTAGGGAAATATGCCTGGGGAGCCGCCGTGCTGGCGCATCTGTTCGCAAGTCTGTCCCAAGGGATAGATCGAGAGGTGACTGTGAGTGGATTCATACCATTTTTCCAGGTAATTATTTGTTTATTTATTTATGCGACTAATCTATTTCATGAAATGCTGATGACATGTGACGACACAGGTATGGAGTTATTACTACATCCCAATGGGGCGAGCTCGACAGTGGCGTGTAGCTGTGGCACCACTAGCTCGGCGATGGCAACCCATTATGAGCACAGCCTCTCTATCTTACCAGCTGATGGTATTAAGGCGTGAGCTGCAAGAGTTCCCCGCAGAGATGGTAGGACTCCATTTTTTGTCTTTTCTTTTGTCTCTCTTTTTTTTTTTTTTGGTTCTTTTGAGTGATTAAGGAGATACACGCACGCCAACGCAGGTGATCTGGAGGCCTTACTCGGGCTTGGTCGATGTCGACCAACCGTGGGTCATCGCAGGTCGCCCTCGATTTGGTCGAGACCTTTGGGTCCACTGCCTGAATGAAATCGAGCCACTCCGGCTACGATTGGTCATGAGGACTCTAGGGCTTGCCCAGGAATGGGTAGATATGACCGCTCCACCCCGCGTCGGGAGGAAGACACGTGGACCGGTAACTGTGAGCGACGTCACGCGGTTCGGGGAAGGGCGGAGAGGACGCAGAGCGCGCGCGGGCTCCTCTTTTCTTTCTTTTGGTGTTGGTGTTTGTTTGCTGCAACACAGAAATAAGAGAAGAGAGAGAAGGGGCCACCACGGGAGATTACTCCGGCGGGGCGAGCGGGACAAGTGTGATATAGCAAAATATGGGGTTTAAACGGCCATAGCGGGAAGTGACTCGCCGCGGCCTCGGGGGGACGGGAATGGTGCAAAAATTAAATAACAAGAATTGAAACGGCCATTGGGGAAGTGACTCGCCGCGGCCTCGAGAATATGAGCAGATAATAAGATGACAGAATATAGAGAGAATACAAAGAGCGGGAATTTAAACGGCCATTGGGGAAGTGACTCGCCGCGGCCTCGAGAACACAAACAGATAAGAATATAACGTATAAGAACGTGAATTTAAACGGCCATTGGGGAAGTGACTCGCCGCGGCCTCGAGAACACGAATAGATAAGAATATAACATATAAAAACGGGAATTTAAACGGCCATTGGGGAAGTGACTCGCCGCGGCCTCGAGAATATGAGCAGACTATAACAGAGTATAAAGAGAATATAAGAACGGAAATTTAAACGGCCATTGGGGAAGTGACTCGCCGCGGCCTCGAAAATAAGATGTGATCGCCAGGGGCCGAAAGACCCCAAAATAAGAAAGTGATCGCGCCTACCTCAAGAGCGGGAGATGGCGGGTTACTTCTTCCTCTCCCTCCGGCCGGCCGACGGAGAGGGCTTTCCTCGGCTACCCTTGCAAAACAACGACAAACAAATGACAAGTGGATTAGAAAGATGGAGGTGTAGTATTCAAATCCTTGCGATAAAAATAACGAAATGATGGCAAGACACACACCTGGTTGGTGTTATCTTTTAAACCCCTCTCGGACTCGAGTAGGAGGAAAATGAGATGATGGATGCAAGAAGTATAAAAGAAGAGGCGCCCTTATGAAGGGGGATAGAGGATGCGAGATGATGAATGCAAAAGAACTACGAAGAAAAAAAGGGGAAGAAAAGGCTTATTGGATGAGCCGAGGATGAAATCCGGCGGAGCTCCGGCAGCGTGGGGACGACGTGGAAGCGCGGTGGATGAAGACGACCTTCCTCTCGCGAGCGTGAGCACCCGAGAAGCCGGCAGAACCTCCACCTACAAAAGAACCCACGGGTTAGAAAATGACTCCGTAGCCTCTGGGCTCCGGCAGCCTATCAGATCACTTCTAAGCCCCCCAGAACTGAGGGGGTGGGGCTCTATTTATAGAGCTCCAGAGGGTGGAGGCGTCCAGGACCCTGGACACCTCCATCAGGGCCGAAATAATATTTTATTCTATTTTTATTGATTTTTTTGGAATACTTTTGTGGAGGCGTCCAGGGTCCCGGACGCCTCAAGCAGGTCCACCGAAAGCCGACGACGGCCGCACGCGGTTTGGCACAACGCGTGGTTTTGTGAGCGGCGCCTCGTGATTCAGAAATGGGTGCGTCCAGCTGACCGGACGTCTCTATAATTTGGATTTTTTCACACACGACAAACCGTCGTTCGGTGGCCGGCGCCCGTGAGGGTTTTGATGGAGGCATCCAGAGGCCTGGACGCCTCCATAAATATATTATTTTATTATTTTTTATTTGTCTTTTGTGCCAAGGCTGGCATTTTGATTTTTTATAATTATTTTTTTTATGCAGGCGTCCAGGGGCCTGGACGCCTCCAAATATATATTTTTTATTTATTATTTTTTTATGTTTTTATGCCAACTGGCTTTTTTACAAACATTTTTTATTATTATTTTTATGGAGGCGTCGAGAGGCCTGGACGCCTCCATTAATATATATATTTTTTAGTTAGTTTAAGGCCCTGAGAAAAGAAATAAATAAAATCAAAAATATGGGGGCGTCCAGGGGCCTGGACGCCCCCATTAAGACCCACCCGGGTCCTACTCAGCGGCCGCCCGGCAGTCAACATCTTGGTTCCGGAATCTCTTGATACGTCTGACTGGTGTTGATGCCGTCCGAATGCCGTGACGAGACGATTCCGGATGCCGAAAAAGGCAGAAGAAGACCCGAGAAAAGGAAGCACTCGAGTGATTCAAAATGCGTAAGCCGTTGCGGGGCGTTATATAGTAATATGAGACTTTCTCAGGAGGCGTCAAGAATGGCGTGTCTACAGCTGCCCCGCCTTGGCGTTTGCTTTGCAAGGGAGCGACATGTAGTGGAATGGTATCGAAGTGGAGTGAAATGAAGTGGGAGCGGACTGATAAGTTGATGCCAAGGTGTGATGAGACACGCTTTTGACGTTACTGTTTGGAATCTTTCCTGAAGTTTCAATGAGGCGACCTTGAAGAAGGTCTTTCAAATATTGATGATTGCTTGGACGGAGATCAAATAAGGGAGGGTGAGATGTGCGCTCAGGCACGAAACAAAAGGAGACCAACTTCTCGGTGTGGAAGTACCTGGGTCATAAACCGGAGGTTTCACCTTTGGGGAGCGGTTACCAGCCAATGTGGAAGTGCTGCGGCCAAGGTGGGTCAAAAAAAGGTAAAGGAATATCTGAGGGTCTGTCCAAACAAGGGTCTCCTTTGGAAGAGCAGCGTAGGGCTGTCTCAAGGAAACTCAGTATTTCATTCGGAGTGGAATATCTCATATTTGTGGGAATTGGAGCACAACGGCTTTCACAATCGAATCACTTGAATGATCTTCCGCAATAAATCAAAGTCCTATATGAATGCACGCTGGGTTCAAAGAAAAATTTAAAACAAACTAAAATAGAAAATAGCCAAGGATAATATTGTCAACTTGTGAAGAACGGGTCAGGATACCGACCCGGTGAGCTGATACTGGGCTGGGGCCCGTTTATCTGCGTACCAACTCACTGAATGGAACCGTCGTCCCCATTCTATCACAAATTGACGGCCTATCCGTACAACCCAAATTCTTCCGGGATCATCACCGTTTTTGTTGAAGGGGAACTCAGATCACAGATTCGTTCGAGCCGCAAGGTCCTTGACATGTTCTAGTAGCGTAAGTATCATATACTACGATGCATGACAAGGTGGGACCAATCAATGAAAGGTGGGACAGGAGATAGGACAAAGACGTCCGTTAGTAAAACCTGCACAGACTAGCAAAGATTAGCAACATCGAAAAGTAGCAGAATCACAGCAGAATCGCACCACAGTATAAAGGAGATCCAGACCAAAATCTTGACAATGACCACTGATGTGACATGTTCTGTCCTGTAGCACCCTTCCCTTCCTATAAGAACTCCCCTTAGGCTAGTTCATTCAAATGCACCAAGGTGGGTTTTGGAAGCTCTGGAGAGGAAAGAGAGGAGAATCTAGAGATTTCAGGATGGAAGGAGAGTCTTCCCGCGTCATGAAGAGGAGCAGGCCTAGCAGCGAGATCAGGCGACTCTCCGACCTCGAGGGTCATCTGAGTGGGACGATCTTGTCGCATATGGTAAGCTGATTCATTTCAAATTTTTCATGTGAACCTTCTTCTTACTTCCTTCCTTTCTTCTTCTTTCTTTTCTCTTCCAGCCATATCCACTCTTCCCAGGCCCGAGGAAGTTTTCCAAACTGCCATGGCTTTCAAAGCTAACTTCCAATATCTCCATTGGCATGAGGGCCATACTCTCGAAGTGGCATCTGCAGGGGCTCCTTATTCACGCCAAGCATTACAAGAAGATTCGTATGGACTGGGCGGCTATGGGCGCACTAGTGGAGATCTGGCATCCCCAGACCCACACTTTTATCTTCCCGACCTTCGAGGTGACCATCCTCCTTGAGGAGGTGGAGCTTCTGCTTGGATTGAAGAAATTTAAGAGTGACGGGAAGGTGAAGGCTATGCGGATGCTGACACGGGGGACTTCTGAAAGTGTCCTTGGAAGCTTCATGCCGCCCGACGCAGCCCGAAAGGTCCGTACTCAAAAGGGGATCGATCTCCGAAAGCTCGCGGAGTGGGTCATGGACACCCTGAGAGGGTCACCAGATGATGACTATTTGGAGGGAATCATGAAGGGGTTCACTATCTGTCTGGCGGGTGCTCTCTTGTTTCCTCATACCGACAACATAGTGGAGGAGGATCAACTAAGTGCCATTCGCGGGATCTGGAGTGGAAAGAGGGTGGGACCCGCCGTCCTTGCCTATCTTTACAGCGGCCTTACTGCCTCGAGCATGGGTAAGCCTCCTTTTGGTTGCGCACTTGTCTTGAATTGCTGGCTTGATTTGCACTTCAAATTCGACCACCGCGAGGGAATGCCAACTGCTTCGAAGCTCTTCCAACAAAGCCCGCTTCATCACATAGCCGACGTGTTAGGCTTCGGTGGTACCGTAGTGAACCGCGTTCCGTGGCTGAAGAAACGTGAAGACTGGCGGTCTCACTTTCGCACCGTGACACAAGGCTTCTTTACTTGCACACCGGCATGTTTGCTTTCGCTAGATTTCCTCATGAGGTCTTCTCCCGAAGTTGATCTTCAACTGATCGGCGCGACAGAGTTCGTCCTTTATAATGCGCATCGGTGCTGCCTCCAGATTGGCATCCCACGCCATTCGTTCCCGCCACCGACTGGCATTGTTCCTTTGAAGAAAAGGGAGTTGGGCACTGAAGCGGACACGAAGGAAGCGAAGGCCATTAAAGCTCCCTGGAAGACAAGTGTTGCGGGAAAGGCCTTAGCGCACGTGGTGGAAGAATGCGAGCCGTGGAGGGCTTATGTAACCGAACTGGGGAAGTTAAGGTCTAAGGTGTCTAAACCCCTGATGTAGCTCATTCTGCTTTCTGATGGAATAAAATCTGGCATTTGGATGTTTCGGACCCCCGTCCCCTTAATTATTATCTTTTTTGTGGTTTTTCTTTTTCTTTCCTTTTTTTCTTTTGTTTGGATTATATACATACTCTAACCCCTTTTTTCTTTTTATTATATTTTTATTATATTTTATTATGGGGGCGTCCAGAGGCCTGGACGCCCCTATTTTTTTATAATTTTTTTTAAAAAAAATTTTTGGGGGGCATCCAGGGTCCTGGACGCCCCTAATTTTTTATTTTTTTTATTTTCTGATTTTTTGGTTTGGGGGCGTCCAGGCGCCTGGACGCCCCTAAGTTTTTTGAATTTTTTTAAAAAAATAAAAAAGTGGGGGCGTCCAGGCGCCTGGACGCCCCAAATAAAGATCAATCTATATATAGGGGGGGCTCCCCCCCTTACTCACTTACTGTTCATTCAAACGATACGGTCAAACCAGACAGACCCATTCTTCGCCCCAATGGAGTTAGGAGGCCCGAACCGAGGTGGAGACAAGCGTAAACGACTGGCTCGTCGTCCGAGGAGACTGAGAGACGATGCTGAGGAGGCCGTAGCAGAGGAGATTCCTGCGGAGGAGGAGATGGAGGTGCCGCTTCTGACCGCGGAGGCCGCTGCACATGCTGGTGACGCGGGAGAGGACGATCACGACCCGGTAAGTACTTCAGAATTCTCACTCTGTGGTTCAATAGGCTAAAACGGGCGTGCGAGAGGCTGTGAGAGAAGGCCGGGTAGTGAGAGAAGGAGGCGTCCAGGGGCGTGGACGCCTCCACTTTTTCTTTTTATTTTTGTTTATTTATTTATTTACGTAAATAATAAAATAAAATTAAAAAATAAGGAGGCATCCTAAGCCCTGGACGCCTCCATAAAAATATACATATTATTAATAAATTTTGTTTTGGGTTTTTGGGTTTTTTCTAAAAAAGAAAAAAAGCAAATTGGAAGGAGGCGTCCAGGGCATTGGACGCCTCCACAAGAAAATATAAATTTTTTAAAAAAGTAAAAATAAAATAAAAAGAATAAGTAGTATATATACAGTGTTATTGTTTATTACTGTTCATGATGTTGATGTGTTCTCTGTTGGTTTTGTGGTGTGCAAGGCGTGATGAAGGGCCGGATCAGCTGGTCCCTGGTGGTGGCAGCATACCGCGGGCTGCCGGACTTCCAGAGGGCGCGTGTGGACGCCATGGGCTTTGGAGCTTTCCTTAGGATCGAGCCCTTCCGGCTCGACCTTCCTCTTATCCAGGCACTGAGGGAGCGGTGGCACGCACCGAGCCGGGCGTTTTTGATGCCCTGGGGGCACATGGTGCCGACACTAGAGGACGTGGCTCGGATTACCGGGCTACGGGTTGACGGAGAGGCGGTGAGCGGGGTCACCTACCCCGACTACCGAGAGAGTGCCCTGGACCTGCTGTGGTTAGAGACGAGCGTGACTGATAGAGACAGCAGGGTAGTCGGCCGAGTGGAGATCATGGAGGCGCTCGGATTCGTCGACCCGCGCCAGCGGGTTAGCGAGACTGGAGCGGAGTTCTTGGCTCGACTGGAGGGGGATGCTCGTGCAGCTTTCACCCAGGATCCGAGCGAGAGGGAGCTGGTGGACCTAGATCTTCGGAGGTTTCTTTTCTTCTTCCTGGGCCGCCTTCTGCTGGGGACGAAGGGGGATGGCATCCACTGCCGTTTCCTCGGGATCTTGGCCGATCTGGACAGAGTGGGACACTACGCGTGGGGAGCGGCTCTGCTTGCCCATTTGATTGCTGATCTCTCCCAGACTTCGGAGAAGGAGACGACAGTCAGCGGCTTCGCACCTTTCCTCTAGGTAAACATTTTATTTATGCATTCCCACAGTTAAATATGTAATTATTGTACTAATGATGTATGATGGATGCAGGTGTGGAGCTATTACTATTTCCCGATGGGGAGGGCTAGGCATGGGAACAGGAGGGCCATGCCTCTGGCGCGGCAGTGGAGGCCGGTCGTGGTTGCAGCACCCCACGGCTACCAGCTGGCGTCACTTCGTCGGGAGCTGAGCGAGTATCCCGAGGCCATGGTATGATGCGTATGATTTTTTTTGTGTTTATGCATGTGACTGAATGGTAACTAACATAATGTATGTATGGTGATGCAGGTGGTGTGGAGGCCCTACCTGTGCATGGGCGATGCTGGCCAGCCCTGGGTTGTAGCGGGTCTTCCTCGCTTCAGGCGGGACGTGTGGGTCCATTGCCTGAACGAGATTGAGTCGCTGCGGCTTAGACTGGTCGTGAGGACGTTGGGGCTGGCCCAAGAGTGGGTTGATGTAGATGTGCCGGCCCGCATTGGGCGGAAGACCAAGGGAAAGGCGAAGATTGTGGACTGGCGTACGCGTTTCCCAGCACAGTACCAGGACTGGCAGCAGGGCGGGGTCCCAGTGGTGTCCCATGTACAGGACATCACAGATTACATGAGACGATATCGAGCTACGTACGGGGACCGCCTCTCCTTCGGCGGTATGGCAGGGGTAAGTGTGAAATGAAAATGCTTCACCCTTCTATATGTATATGCATGTGGTACTGACTTATGTGCAATGCAGGATGCTCGTGACAACATGATCGCCGACCTGCGGGCCCAGCTGGCGGAAGCCAGGCGGCAGTTGGTGGCCATCCGACAGGAGTTGGAGATCCTGGTGAGTCTATGCAATGCATTTTTTGTGACCTGGATTTTTGATGCTTAGACTTTGACTGACGTTTGCCCCGTGTTTCAGCGGGCCCACCAGACAGCGGCAGCCGGGATGGCTGGTGGAGCGGGTTCCAGTTCGCGGGGCCCTCCTCCGGAGGTTTCTGCCCTCCAGGAGCAGCTGGCGCACGCGGTGGCTCGGGCTGAGGAGGCCGAGCGTGACCGCGAGGCTCGAGTGAGTGTTTGCTTGGCCCCGACCCTTTTCTAGCTGCTTTCCTTCTATCACTGTTCTCTTACGGTGCATGCGTGCTTTGACAGGTGGCCGAGATTCGGGAGGCCCTGGCCCGTGCTGTTCGTGCTGAGCAGGAGCGCGATGCGTGGGTGGCAGAGCGCGATGCCTGGGTGGCAGAGCGTGACGCCCGGATTGCGGAGCTGGAGGAGGAGCGTCGACGGGGGGCTGAGGAGCTCCCTCGTGACGTGCTGGATCTACGGATCGCCCTCGAGCTGTCGAGGAGGGAGGCGGTGAGAGAGAGAGAGGAGAGGGAGAGGGATAGGGAGACCATGGAGAGAGAGAGGGAGTGGGATAGGGAGACCCTAGAGAGAGAGAGGGAGAGGGATAGGGAGACCATGGAGAAAGAAAGGGAGTACAGGATGGCAGAGCGATATCGAGATTGGGACGAGAGGAGAGCTCTGGTGGCCCAGGTGTCGGAGCTCCGGCTGAGTCTTGGCACGGCGGAGGGGAGACTCCGGGAGAGTGAGGAGCGGTATCAGAGGGCGAAGGAGCGCGGTGCGCAACTTCGTCAGTCCGGTTCCTTTTCTGTGGGCAGTTTTCTAGTTTCCTCGGCCGAGCAGCGTCGTCGTACCTTGGAGGCTGGCATGGTGCCACCTGGAGAGGCGAACACGGCTTCTCAGGGTTCACAGAGGTCGCAGAGGCCCCCTAGGGATCCCCGTCAGAGGAAGGAGGAAGGAGATGACCAGGAGGGTGACGGTGAGAGTTAGAGAGTTGCTTGTATGTCACCCTTCTCACTGTATGATGTACTTTCGGCTATTATATGAAATGGAAATGGCTTTTTTGTGTTGTGTGTACCTTTCTCTCTCCCACACTTTCTTCTTTGCACTGAGTTGTCCTTTGAGGCACGCTCCGCGAGACCTTGCCCTGAACAGCGGGGAACTACGCTTTGCACGGGGGGATTTTATTTCCTTTTCCCCCTTTTGGGCGCGTCCAGGCGCGAGGACGCGTCTTAATCCTTGATTTCAAATTTAAAGCGACGGGTGGTCTTTCTTCTCCCGTGCCTTACCCGCAAACGAGCCCGCCTTCTGCCGAAACTCGCTTGCCCCCTTTCTCGTCTTCCTCCTCTTTTGATCGATGGAGTTCGGTGGGCCTGACCACGGTGAAGGTGGAGAGGGACGCGGGACCCCTCGCCCAAGGAGGGACGCGCCCGAGCACGGAACGGCGTCCATGGTGGAGGAAGGGCCGCTCCGGGCCCCCGAGGGACCCGAGGGGCCCGATGGCGTGGGAGGAGGTGAACACGGTCCGGTAGGTCCTCCGATCTCTTCCTCTTTTAATTCATTTTGGGTTTTGAAGCGAGCCGCGCGAGGGGGAAAGGGTTCGGCGAGTGTTGCACTCAAATGATGGACGCGTCCTAGACAGGGGACGCGTTCCTTTTGACTGATGTGGGACCCATTTCTTGGTGCAGGACATGGCAAGGTCCCTGGGTCTGGCCGATGAGTGGGCGAGTGCGGACGAGTCGAGCCGCGTCAGGAGGGAGGGTCGCGGCAAGGCGAGGCTCGAGGAGTGGCCCGTACGTCTCCCTGGACAGCAAGGGGGTATACTGGTGCAGGACAGTGCCGACTTCCTGCGGCAGCAGAGAGAGAGCTACGCGGGGCTTCCCCAAGCTGGGGACACGCGTGGCATCGGCGGCTCGCGCGCCCAACTGTCAGAGACTAGGCGGCAGCTGGCCGTCGCTCAACATGAGTTGTCGCTCCTGGTAAGTTATGTGCCGCACTTTTAACTTCAGATTTTGGAGTTTCACTGACGGCCGTTGTTTATTTTGTTCCAGCGTGCTCAGCAGACAATGACGGTGGGAGTGGCT
>JAHNEJ010001125.1:0-78567 GCA_022559845.1 Amorphophallus konjac
TTGGCCTAGCAGCACTTCGCCCTAGCCGAACTACCCTTCCTTGGCCTAGTGGCACTCCGACCTAGCCGAACTACCCTTCCTTGGTCTAGTGGCACTCCGCCCTATCCGAGATATCCTTTCCTTGGTATAGTGACACTCCGTCCTAACCAGGCTACGACTCATCGTGATCCTGTGCCGTCACGGTCTGACACCCTCTGAACAAGTAGGGGGGGGGATAGAAGAAAATATATATATATATATATATATATATATAAATGGGGTTAAAAATAGAGATACCCCGCCAGTCTTGTTCAGACATTCTGAACAAGGGAAAAAATGGCTAAAACCCAGCTGTGGTGAAAACCCGAAAGGGCACTGCAGGCAAAATCGGGTACCCCGCCGTGCGAAAACCCGAAAGGGCGCACGGGCAAAAGCAAGAGGGGGCTGGCTCTGGTGAAAACCCGAAAGGGCGCTTGGGTCGATAATGTGGTAACCATGAAGAAACCCACATATCTCTTTACGTCCCGCCGTGATAAAACCCATCCAGTTTAGACCTTACGTCTATCCTGATGAAACCTATAAAAATCCTTGCATTGGTATAAACCCAATACCGATGATGAAACCCGTTGCTGATTGATTGGTCGCATTGCCCGATCAGCAATGAAATCTGTCCAGTTTAGACCTTACCTCTATCCTGATGAAACCTATAAAAATCCTTGCATTGGTATAAACCCAATACCATGATGAAACCCGTTGCTGATTGATTGGCGCTTTGCCCAATCAGCGATGAAGCCCGTCCAGTTTAGACCTTACGTCTATCCTGATGAGACCTATGAAACCCTTGCATTGATGTTAGCACTCAACATCATGATGATATATGCCACAAGCTGCGCCTATCAGTATGAATCAAAGTTCAATAAAAAGAAAAGGGAAAAGAAAAGAAGAGACAAAATAGGGTTTAAAAATAGAGATACCCTGCCAGTCTTGCTTCAGGCAATCTGAACGAGGGCAAAAATGGCTAAAACCCAGCTGTGGTGAAAACCCGAAAGGGCACTGCAGGCAAAATCGGGTACCCCGCCACGTGAAAATCCGAAAGGACGCGTGGGCAAAAGCAAGAGGGGGCTGGCTCTGGTGAAAACCCGAAAGGGCACTTGGGTCAGTAATATGGTAATTCAAAAAGTTCCGTGCCAACCGGCACGATACCTTCATCTGCCTTCATTGGTAAAACCTTCCGTCGGTCATATGGCTCCATGCCCCACCGATGATAAAGCCTTTTCTGGGACAGACCTTACGTTTGCCATGGTGAAATCTACATGCCCCATTCGCATGTCCCACAAACAATGAAATCCATCACTGTTCTGATGAAACCTATACATTCTTGGTAGAGTCCCACCTGCGATAAACCCTACTCAGTTTAGACCTTTCGTCTATTCTGAGGAAACTTATGAATCCTTTTTGCATCGATATAAATCCAATATCGATGATGAAATCAACCGTTGATCGATTGGCACATCGCCCGATCAATGATAAAACCCTACTCAGCTTAGACCTTTCGTCTATTCTGAGGAAACTTATAAATCCTTTTTGCATCGGTATAAATCCAATATCGATGATGAAACCAACCGTTGATCGATTGGCACCTCGCCCGATCAATGATAAAACCCTACTCAGCTTAACCTTTCGTCTATTCTGAGGAAACTTAAAAATCCTTCTTGCATCGATATAAACCCATTATCGATGATGAAACCAACCGTTGATCGATTGGCACCTCGCCCGATCAATGATAAAAACCATACTCAGCTTAGACCTTTCGTCTATTCTGAGGAAAACTTATAAATCCTTCTTGCATCGATATAAACCCAATATCGATGATGAAACCAACCGTTGATCGATTGGCACCTCGCCCGATCAATGATAAAACCCTACTCAGCTTAGACCTTTCGTCTATTCTGAGGAAACCTATAAATCCTTTTGCATCGATATAAATCCAATATCGATGATGAAATCAACTGTTGATCGATTGGCACCTCGCCCGATCAATGATGAAACCCTACTCAGCTTAGACCTTTCGTCTATTCTGAGGAAACTTCTAAATCCTTTTGCATCGATATAAATCTAATATCGATGATGAAATCCAACTGTTGATCGATTGGCACCTCGCCCGATCAATGATGAAACCCTACTCAGCTTAGACCTTTCGTCTATTCTGAGGAAACTTATAAATCCTTCTTGCATCGATATAAATCCAATATCGATGATGAAATCAACTGTTGATCGATTGGCACCTCGCCCGATCAATGATGAAACCCTACTCAGCTTAGACCTTTCGTCTATTCTGAGGAAACTTATAAATCCTTTCTGCATCGGTATAAATCCAATATCGATGATGAAACCAACCGTTGATCGATTGGCACCTCGCCCGATCAATGATAAAACCCTACTCAGCTTAGACCTTTCGTCTATTCTGAGGAAACTTATAAATCCTTTTTGCATCGGTATAAATCCAATATCGATGATGAAACCAACCGTTGATCGATTGGCACCTCGCCCGATCAATGATAAAACCCTACTCAGTTTAGACCTTTCGTCTATTCTGAGGAAACTTATGAATCCTTTTTGCATCGATATAAATCCAATATCGATGATGAAACCAATCGATGATGAAACCAACCGTTGATCGATTGGCACCTCGCCCGATCAATGATAAAACCCTACTCAGTTTAGACCTTTCGTCTATTCTGAGGAAACTTATAAATCCTTTTTGCATCGGTATAAATCTAATATCGATGATGAAACCAACCGTTGATCGATTGGCACCTCGCCCGATCAATGATAAAACCCTACTCAGCTTAGACCTTTCGTCTATTCTGAGGAAACTTATAAATCCTTCTTGCATCGATATAAACCCAATATCGATGATGAAACCAACCGTTGATCGATTGGCACCTCGCCCGATCAATGATAAAACCCTACTCAGCTTAGACATTTCGTCTATTCGAGGAAACTTATAAATCCTTTTTGCATCGGTATAAATCCAATATCGATGATGAAACCAACCGTTGATCGATTGGCACCTCGCTCGATCAATGATAAAACCCTACTCAGTTTAGACCTTTCGTCTATTCTGAGGAAACCTATGAAAATCCTTGCACCGATATAATCCAATATCGATGATGATATCAACTGTTGATCGATTGGTACCTCGCCCGATCAATGATAAAACCCTACTCAGTTTAGACCTTTCGTCTATTCTGAGGAATTTATGAACTCTTATTGCATCGATATAAACCCAATATCGATGATGAAACCAGCTGTTGATCGACTGGCATTTCGCCCGATCAATGATAAAACCCTATTCAGTTCAGACCTTACGTCTGTCTTGATGAAAACCACATATCCTGTAATCGTCCCACCTGCTATAACCTCTACCCAGTCTAGACTTTCCGTCTATTCTGATAAGGCCCTTTCTTTCACATTCCTGCAAACTGTCTCCCTCACAGCACATATTGCCAAGAGGGACGTTTGCCGCTACCAACAGAATCCGGTTTAAGCACCTCTTCGGATGCCGTCACGCGGTGGAGCGAGTTCCCCATCCTTTCTCTGAAGGGGTGGACGCTCTCCTGCCAGATACGAGCCATTCGCATGAGGGTTTTCTAAAACCACTACCCCACTTCCCTCAAGTGATAAAACCACATGGAAAGGAAGGCGGATACACATAAAGTAGAATTCTTCCTTTCATTAAGAAGTGAGTACATGAAGGGCCCCGAGGGGACATTGTATCACAAAAGAGCAAAAAAAAAGAGAAGAAGAAAAGAAAAAGAAAATGATTCATGGCTGCCGGAAGATATCCTCGAATGCCAGAAGACCCACAGAAGGGGCGGCTCCTAGTTCATGAAGCCGAGCCTCCTCTTCCTGCAGTCGAACAGACTGGTCTCGAAAGGTTGCCACCTGCCCCTTTAATAAAGCTGCTTCTTCCTCGAGCTGCGGTCGAGAAGTTGTTAGCTGTGGCAGCTCAGCTCGGAGATCAGACAGTTCAGCTTCCAGGATAGTTATCCGGTCACGCACGAAATGTTCCCACTCCGCCAAAGACTACATTTGACGATGTCACTCCTGAAGGATAGAGTTCATCTTTGCCAGCTCGGACTTGCACTCCATTCTTTGCAACTTCAAGGCTGCCAATCTGTCCGACATGATGTGTGTCAAGAAATCCCGGCAATGAACAAACTTAAACAATAAAAGAACCCGCTGGGCCCATACTTCTGTGGGACATCCCATCGCCTGTAAGCCGGCGGTGAAGCGCCCGGCTATCTCCTTCAACTGTGAATAAGTTAGTCCAGGTTGGGACTCCACCAGTTGACGCAGCATGCCCAGATGTTGCCAGACAAAACTTTCAGGGGAAGTGAAGCCAGGCGAAGGAAGAGGAGCTACTTCAAAAGTTACTTCACTGTCTATATCCGCCCATAGGGTGATATCCGGCTGCGAAGAAGAAGACGACAGGTCTGCCGAAGCCACCAACTGAGCTCCACCCATAACCTCTGAGGTGGCCGGGAGATCTTCCACCTCCATCTCCTCGGAGGTGACCATCGGAATACTCTCGGATGCAACTTCAGGCATCTCCTCCTCAGATTCTGAAAATACAGAAGCAGATTCCGTGGCCGTTGTAGGCGATACTCCCAATTCTGCAACAGATACCTCTCCTTCTTCCATTTCGGTGCCCAGCCCCTGCAATGTCAAGTCTGCGGGGACCACGGTCTGAAGGGGCAAAGGTTCGCTCTCCATGACTGATACTGCGGGAACTGTTGATTCTGGAGCGATGGTCATCACTGCAGCTGGTATAAAGGCAGAACCCCTAGCTGGGTCCATTTCAGCTCTGAAATCCAAAGCCTTGATGAGAGCCGGGCCTTCCCCTGCATTCCGCAGGTCCAATGATGCTAAGTCTGTGGAGGACTGCACCCTCACCGGCACAGGGCGAATTATCTCAAGAACGGCTGCCGAAGCGGGAACAATAGCCAAGGTGCCAGATAAAGTGGCTTCAACAGCTGCACTCGTAGCCGGGAGGGCAACAGGGGATTCCTGTGAACGAATCAATGCAGCGTCAAGCAGCAGATAAAGATGGAGAAAATGAAACCATAAAGGGAAAAAGACTCACTTTTAAAGTGATGCCAATATCCTCAAAAGGTTGCAGGGAAGAAGAAAGCTCCGCTGATGCGACCACAAAAGGGGGAGTTGTATCTGCCCCGGTATCCAGAGCGGCGAACTCTTCCGGTAATTCTTCTCTAGAAAATGGCACCGGCAGCTTGGGGGGTGTAAATGATAAGACAATGGCGGTACACACGGATGGGGCCTCTGGTCTGGAGGCATCCTCTGTGTCGCTCCCGCTGAAATCTGTTTCTTCTCCACCTGCCTCAGAAGCGGCCGCAGAGCTACCGGAGGAGATTTCTACTCTGTCCATGGGCGGGGCCGTCAATTCTAACATCTGCTTGGAGGAAGATCGGGTAACTATGCGCCTTCCGGGAGCGGGGCCCCATTTCGCCTAGGTCTTATAACCCTCCCGCGGCTGAGTAATATCGCCAGCCGCTCCTGTAATCTCAGTCTTCTCCCCGGCCATCACTATAAAGAAAAGCCTGTGAGAGGAACGATGAAAGATAGTTGAAATGAACATAAAAAGATGAAAAGGCATGCTTACCCTCCGCCTCACTAGCCGGCGTAGGAGAAGGCAATCTGGTCTCCACCACAGAAGGTGCCATGACTGTCTCTTCAGCTGTGCAAAAAGGAGTGGTCAGATTTAAACACTCCTCTGAAATCCAGCAAGAGAGAATGAAGAATGCAATGGCAGAATATTGATGTTACCCTGAACTGATGCCTGAGCAGCCTCCCTCTGAGTTTCGAACTCATCAAATGAGGGAATGTCAGGGAGAGGGGTCCCGGTGTCCATCGCTATCGAAGCCGATTGTTGAGCATGGGCCTTTTTGGCCTTCCTGGCCTTCCCAACCGCAGCCTTGACTGTAGAAGCCTTCCTCTTCTTGCCAGGAGGCAGGGGAGTAGTAGTCGGTGCTGCTACAGGGACTTCAAAATAAGTGGGCTTCTCGGCCTGCGCAATAATCTTCCTATAGAGCCCCTGCCGCTTTATGTCGGGCCGGTCTGTTAAGAACGGCAGAAAGATGATGGGATCAATAGATGCAAAATTCAGATGCTAAACAGAAAACACTGCAGTCGGAAAGGAAAAGATTATACCTGCTGGTCCATCGTAAAATATAGAGAGCGGCCAGTACAGATAAGCCACTTCTTTGGAGCGGGAAGCAGCCTCCTTGATAAGCCAACAAACATCACCGAATATCTGGCATTTCTCCACCAAAGCTGCCAGGTCATTATGGCCATGAAAATCCAGGCAGCGAAACAAGTCAAGATGGTCCATGCCCCAGTCATCGACATAATGAAATGATATAAATAGCGGCTTGTTCAAAATGCCAGCTATCGGGCTTTCTGCAGATAATCCATGCAAATTCAACAGAATGAACAGCCAGGACGTTTGCTTATAGTACGTCTGAGTTCTATCTTCCCGGCGTACAAACGTCCTATACGGATGAAATTTATCAACTGGACCCCTCCAATGAGCTACTGCCGGGAGCGGCTCTTCAACAGGAAATGGATACTGTTGTGCCTCCAAGCGATCATCTCCTATATGGCACAAATGTTTTAGGGTCTTCATGAAATTGTCTTCATTAATAGCGGCAAAGACAGGAGCGGGCGGCTCAGAATTCTTTTCCTTCAGAGCTCGACGCTGGGCCAGATAGTTCTCTGCCTCCCTCGGGTTCTGCGAATAAAGCTTTCTCAAATGGGCCTCGGGGATTTCAAACACCGGCCCAGGCTGCTGTTTCAGGAAAGAGCGCTCTGCTACATCCCAGAAAGCACCCCTGCCATCACTGAAAAAGCCGGTCCGAATGTTCCACCATTTGATATATTCTGATGTTACCCGGGGAACACGGTTGGAGACGGTGGGCACCCTGAAAATTGCGTCGTCCTGACGATGATAGAAATCCCACCACAACCGGCCGTCGCCGACAATGGTGGACCCGTGCTTGGCCCTTCTATCCAGGGGAAATTGAGCAACTGAAGTAGGGATGTGCTGGTCATAACCAAAGTTCTGCCCAAATCGGAACGGATAGTATGGCTCCAACAGAAGCAGGCCACCCTTTCTGTAGACCAAAACACTAGGCCGAATTGCCATGGCCCATCTCACCAGCTCCGGTTCCAGGATCGGCCGAGCAGTGTTGACCCCTGAGACAGGGTGGATATATGTCTCTATCTCCTCCAGCTTGCATTCTCTTTGAGGATCAATCAAAGGAGCTGAACCTGCGGCCAAGCTCCAGAAATGTATGCTGCCAGGGGCGTCCACTGGTACTCTTATCAGTCGGCCCCTTATTTTAAATAGCTGATCATAAAAGGGACCAGGCTCAGCGCTGGCAAATTCAACCATCCTGGGTAACACTGTATCCGCCTGCAAGGTTCTCGGAGCTAATTCAGGGAATATACTGCAGACCCAGGCATTGAAGAAATGAAAAGGACCCACGGTCCTCAAAGAACGGGGAGTCCGATGCTTGTACAGGTCCCCCAAAGATTTATAGATCAAACACAGGGCCACTGGGCAGAGCGACAGCTTCATCCCCCAGGCCATCTGACAAGCTGGATATATGGCCTCTGGCCGAATGACTGTCTCGTCCCCTTGTGGAAGAGCAAAAGTACACAGCCAGAATGTGAAATAAGCTGCACAGTGTGTGATGGGATCTACCCCTGCCGGGTTGGGACCACCTTTGCCCGCATGGCGCAATGAAGATGGCAGTGCCGATTTATAGCGGGGAGCTCTTATCTGCTTGCTCGCAACAGGACCCATGGAGGGGAAATCTGCATATCTCAGGGGACCGGCGAAGAAGTACTAGAGCCACTGCCCTATCCGGACCCTCAGTTTGCTACCTTTCTCTCGGGGATGATAGCCTTTGGAGGATCCTCTACTATATGCCAGACAGATGGAGCGATAGACCTTCATCAGATATCGGTAAGAGAAGCCAAGGGAATACTTGCCTTCTCCATCAGAGCTGTCTTTCTCAGAGTCCGCCAAGCAGACTTCTTCATACGGTTCACCGTCAATAGGCAGACCGGAAAGCTGTGATAAACTCCAGAGGTCTAGGGATGTCTCACCCTCTGCTGTATAAAAAGTGTTGAACAAAGGACAGAACACTTCAAACATCCCACAGCATAACCCTCTGGAGATGGGATATCGGAATCTGGAAGCAAAAACACTGTGGTATACTCCCGCTCTGATCAGCAGAGGGGCATATTCCGTCAGAACAAATTCAGTAAATTCTACTGCCCCTACTCGGAATAGATGGGAGTCAGTGATCTTGCAGTCTCCGAACCAGCCAGTCGACAAATGGTACTTGAACTGAATGGCCGAACAATTTAGCACGAAGGGCTCTTCGCGATATCCCCACTTTATAGGTGCCAAGAACATACCATAGCCGGGCTTCTCCCTATTAACTCGGCCGCCAGCATTGTCCCACCGAGTAGGTGTAAATTTCGGTGCCCGGGTAAGCATCTTCTTCTCCGGTTCTAGCTCCGATATTCCAAGGACTGCATCCCAGTCCCGCTTCTCCCCGGGAAGATATACAGCCTTGCTGCGATACACTGATTCCTTCATGCTATCCCGCTCGGCAAGGATGGCAGCTTCAACTACGCGAGCTATCCGATAATCTCGCAAGCCACCCACTATGAAGGTCCGGATGAACGGCATCAAGTGGCAATCCTTCGGGAAGTCTGGCCGGTAATTATTATCCCGCCTGAAGCATGTCTCGGTCGCCGTGGAGTATACCCGGGCTGTCGACACTGTGTCAGTTTCAGAATCAGATGATTCGTCAACTGAAGCTATTCTATCATATCCATAATCCAAGCTGTGCACGTTCAACCAATTTACTGTGGCCCGAGATATGTCTGGCTGGGCCGATGAACTAGCTCCAGCAGCTCCAGAAGATGCAGCAGCAGAGCCAGAAGCCATTGCTATATCTGTAAACAAAAGAAGAAATGTGGATTAAAAGTCAGTCTTATAAGGATTGCAACATGAGATTCCATAAAAATTTCGGCAGCATATCCCCTTATTCGGGATCTGCCCAAAAAGAATAGGGAGTCACCAACCAAGAGGGGGTGATCCCGGAAGCAAAGGGATTGAATCCCCAAAAGACGTCACCCAGGACAGAAGGACTCACGGCCACGGCCGAGAGGACGAAGACGGCTCGCGCCGAAGAGAGGAAATGGAAAAAACTGAAGAAAGAGAAAGGCGGGTGAAGAATGAAGAAAAAAATGAGCCATCGGCGCCCTAAATAGGGGCCCAGGCGACCGGGGTCTCAGCGCGGTGAAACGCGCGCCGAGAACCTCTAGGCCGAGAGCCCCTCCGGCGGCCAAAAGGCGCGCCGAGAAGACCCCGCGCCGAGAAGGCTCCCAGGCCGAGAAGCCCCCAGGCCGAGAAGGCCCAGGCCGAGGCCCCTCTGCGGCCAGGCCGCACCGAGAAGGCCCCCAGGCCGAGAACATCCCAGGCCGAGACCCCCCTGCGCCAGGGCGCGGCGAGAAGGTCCATGCCGAGAGCCTGGCCAACCAGGCTGCGCCGAGAAGCTTCACGCCGGGAGGTCCTGCAGGCCGAAAAGCCCCAAATGCTGAAAATAATGACAGAAAATATGAAGATGAGAAACATCGATGTGCAGAATACTGTTACAGCGAGATGATCAGGCCTGAGAACTGAATTGAAGACAAATTGAGGAAGATACCCTCGAATAGTAAAAGACACCTGCGACCCCCGTGGCGCTTATTCTGCGCTTACGCCGCCCGCAGGTGGGGGGCATTTGTTGACACCCGGAAAATGAACAAGGGTGAAAGCATAATTGAAAAGAAGATCTGACCAACAGTGAAAGACTAATGATGAAGCTTATCAACCTTTCACCCGGCTAAAGCCCTTGTCGGCCAAAGCTGATGCCCGGTGCCAATGTCACTCAGACGGCAGCACTGATAGAGCAGCAGTCACTCAACTAATGAGACCTTCCAGCTGTACTACTGCTTCGTCCAAGAAGTCACAGATGATATGTCAGGGTAAGTCAGATGTCGGCTTACTGACAGAAGTAATATGAGATAAAGATGAAGCCGGCACCGGCAGATGAAGATGGTAAAGGCTCCTGAAAAGATAGAGCAGAAGAAGAATCGTCTACACAGATTATACACCCGGCTGAGGTCTTCCCAGACTAAAGCTGATGTCCGAGCTCGTCACCATTAGAGTGACGATATTGATAAGATGATACCCGGCTTTGTCACCGTTCAGATGACAATCCTGAAGAAATCTCTGTCTACGGACTGATAAAACCCTGTCTACGGACTGATGAAATCCCTGTCTACGGACTGATAAATCCCTATCTACGGACTGATGAAATCCCTGTCTACGGACTGATAAGAACCCTGTCTGCGGACTGATGAAATCCCTGTCTACGGACTGATAAGAACCCTGTCTGGGGACTGATGGAGATTGCAATCGCGATTTCAATACAAGATATTTCATAGATGATAGACCCTTTGGGATGATGATACACTTAAAGAAATCCCAAGTGGGCCTATATGAAGGTGGCGCCGAAAGCCCATGTAGAAGCCCAGATACTGGCATCGAGAAGTCAAATTTGAGCGTGCCGGGAAGCCTACCTCAAGCGCGCCGTGAAGATGGCTGCCGAGAAGGAAGAGGAAAGGGGTTATAAAACCCCCTCCCAAAAAAAGAGGGACGATAGAAAAGGAAGAGACCAAAAAAAGGGAAGGAGAGAGAAAGCCAGATAGAAAAAGGGGATCGAGAGAAAAAGATAGAGCAATAGAAAGATAGAGAGGGAGTCCCGTTCGGAGAGCAAGAGCCACCCCCCCTTTCAACCAACAGAGAAGAGAAGAAGAAGGAAAGCTCCAGGTGGGCACTGGGGAGGGAGAGGAGTCAATGCTCCACCCTCCCCTCCTCCGTGTTTCTTTCTTTTATCTGATGTAATATAGCGAGTCCTCTCTCGATCTATCAACTGTAGCCGGAGAGTTCCGACCTTGATTTTTAGCTTTCTGCCTTGTATTTTTCTTTCATGATCAGTGTAAGATTTTCTTTATGCAATGCAATGAAATATTGAGATGGCCCGTCTGGGCATCGATGGATTAAGACATCCGATCTCTGTCTGTCTCTCTATGTATATGGCCTTTGTCTGAAAGAAATATAGATTATACTCTTTGGATTTCGGAGCCGATCGTACGGGTTTGTTCTTCGAAGAGGGACGAGGATAGGACTCCTACCCCCATCTAATGGGTTATTGAGTTTTGTCCTCTTCTTCCCTCTCCGATCTCAATGGCTGTTTCCCTATATATAATCTGAGTTTTTCTAACGAGCCCCCTTATGCGGTTCAGGAACCAGAGATATCTGTCTCTTGGTTTCCTGGGCTGTCCAGCGCTCATAAACGATGATCCGATCTCAGGTCCCCCATTCTAAATATTGAATGCTTAGGGCCTGAAGTTTATACGTTGAGAATCCCCCTTCTCCGTTTGTTTTAATGTCACTGGACTCGTCTGGAGGGGTCGGAGGACAGTCATCTCTTGACTCCCCCAAATGGCCTGCAACGGACAGATAAAACCCTCCACAAGACCAGGTGATGATCTGATTTCTTCCATTTGATTCCCCCGTTCAAATCCCTTGGCATCCTTCTAATAGAAGCCTCCATGAAATTCCCCTTTTCCACTTCTGGCCCGGCATCAATTCGAGCTTGAAATCCCAGAAAACACCCAAACAGAGCATCGTCTTTGAGCTCTGAAACCCTGAAACCCTTCTGCATTTCACCCTCTCGGCGTGCAAGTTTCCCCGCCGAGAACCATAAGGCCGAGAGGCCTCCCCCTTCTTTGCTAAACGACAACCCATTCTGTTACAGATACTTTTCACGTGAGCCTATGTGCAAGGCTCCCGGCGACAGACTCCCGGCGCGGCCAGGAGCGCGCCGGGAAGCCCTCTGCCGAGAGCCCCTCCTCCTAGCCATTCACCCCCCTTTTTGCCAAACCTGATATTGCCCCTCTCGGCGCCCCCCTTTCCGGCGCGCCCAGGAGCCCGCCGAGAAGACCCCAGGCCGAGACCCCCCTTGGCCAACCAATTGCTCAGGCCGAGACCCCCCTTTGGCCAATCCAAGGACCAGGCCGAGAGCCTCCTTTTGTCCATTAAATATCCAGGCCGAGAGCTCCTTCTTGCCAATCAAGATCACGCCGAGATCCCTCCTTCAGTCAGATGAAACCCACTTCGAGGCCCATCTCTGCACCGTTCTTCTTCAAACTTCTTAATCGCCTCTACATCTGTTTAAGGGGATGCTCACAGACCATCACTTGTGTCTTGATGAGATATAACAATGGGGAAGACCTCCCCTACAGCTCTCGTCCCGAATCTGGATTTCACCGCTGCCTTATGAACCCAAAGAACCATGTCATTACATGTGTTCTGATGGGTTCCAAGGGAATATTGATCAATAATATGAAGGCAAGATATGTCCCTGGGCCTGGTGCCCATCTTTGTTCGGTCGTTGTCCCGGCTTTCCGTGGATGATGACCTATCCTTCCTTGGCATAATCCAGGTTGAGGGAACATGCTGCCGAAATTTACATATACCCCACCAATCGAGTGTGGTACTCTCTTCTAACCCCGCTGGCCCACGGAGTTATGCCCTTGCATGATCTCCGATGGCCCTCCGAAGGGGGATATTAATAAGACACCGCACTCGTACCGGGTGTGTTACATCAGGCCGGTCCCCATCCGGATTCCGGGTTATGTCTATATATACCCGATCTTCTGCGGAGCCTACCCTGCCGCTGCATGGGTGGTTTCCTATTCCCCACTTGGCATCATCCAAGATGGTGGGAATATGCCGGCGGGTCTCTCCCGTAATTAATAAACCCCTGCTCTGTTCAAATACGTTTAACGTCTTGCAAGCAGATGAACTTTGTCTCCTTTGAGCATACGGCTTTACCGCTGTCTTCCTCCTACCTCTAGCGTTTAATCAAGGGTTGTCTTCCTTAGGGAGGACGTAATTAACGTCATAGCGTTCAGGGTATGACGGACTCCTAGTCCAGACACGATCACTCACAATCGACTGACCAAGTCAGATCGAGCGCACAATAGAATCGTCACCATGGTGACTGGCACGCCAATAAATCCCATAAAATAAATAAAATAAATAAACAAATAAACCAGATAGAATAAAATGTGTTCAAACAGGGTCGACCCACGGGTCGACCCACGGGTCGACCCCTTTCAGCAGGTTTCAAAAAAAAACAGCTTTGAGTGCTCCGGCGATAGGAATTAATTCTCCTAGCTCCGAACTCCGATCGAAGCAAGACTGGAGGCGTTGGAAAGAGGACTCACAGAGCTACAACATATAATTTTTATGGGAAGATCCAACGGCTGGATTGAAAGTGGTGAAGACTGTAAGATAGTTTGAGTTTGAAAAACAACTAAAACCTCCATCAAACCAAAGGGAAACAATTGATTAAATGTTACCATAATCCCATGAAGATCAACCATGATTTTTCATCCTGAAAAATATGATAAAGCAAGGTGTTAGTTGACAATTAAGATCTTTACATCAAGCATTAACATTATGACCATGTTCACAATAAATTGCTTTGTTGAACCTATTCCAAGAGTGAATGATGAACGAGATAACCATTTAAATCCATATAACAACACTTACCTCATTGTTTTACCTGAATTCACATTTCTTGTTGATTGGTTGTATCATTCATATACATAGTCATGAAATTCAAAATCTCATTCTCCATTGACTGATGGTATGTGTGGAATTCAAAGAGTAAGGAGTCAAGCCACATAGAACAATATTGAGTCACATTCAATTTGATCATCATCCAAGCTTTCAAACCACAGATCATTACCTTGGCGGAAAGCAATGATATTTGCATCTCAATCATTCATTTAGCATTACCAAAGTACACATTCATGATATGAGGCTCAATATGACATGATGCTTAATATGAGAGACTCAATATGACATGATGCTCAAAAAGACATTTATCCAAGTGTGTTTTTCAAAACAATCTCACCAAGTGTAGAGATAATGTATATGCAATTGTTTGTGCTAACCTCAAAGCACATATGCATCCACATGATGATAAGCCTTGTAGAATTACAATTCATCCACATGATGATAATCCTTTTAGAATTACAATGCATCCACATGATGATATCCCAATAGATATAGTTTATGATCATTTCCACAACCAGTTCAAGTGAAGAGCATTCACGCACAAGGCTAAGCAACAAAGGCATTTTATAATCATCAAAATTACATACACAACACAGATCCTCGACCGCGAAGTTCGAGTTCTAAGGAGCCAGACGATCCCTATGGTAAAAATCCAATGGAATCGATGCTCGGAGCAAGAAGCAACTTGGGAGAACGAGAAATCTATGAAGAGAAGATACCCAGAACTATTTTAGTCGGCAAGTATCTTATACTTTCTCTAGTATCCTTATGTAGTTGAATTTACCCTTATACAATTGAATTTGGGGACCAAATTCTTTTAAGTAGGGGAGAGTGTAGCACCCCGTATAAAAAAATGAAAAAAAATTTATTCTTATTAATATTTTCTTAAAAAAAATATTAGATAAACTCTTTAGGAAGTTTATGTAAGAAGTGAGAACACGAAGTTATCATATGTAAAGAATTATTCACTTAATAAGTGGCTTCCTAGTGTAGTTGGTTAAGTAACTTGCCTTTCAACCCAATGACCAAGGTTCAAATCCTAGTATCCACCATTTACGTTTTTGCCAAATAATTATATGTTATTATGTAAGAAGTAGGAACACAAAGTTATCATATGTAAAGATTACTCACTTAACAAGTGGCTTTCTAGTGTAGTTGGTTAAGTAACTTCCCTTTCAACCCAATGACCAGGGTTCAAATACTAGCATCCACAATTTATTTTTTGTGCCAAATAATTATATACGATAGGTTAGCAATTAGACAAACCTACGTTGGCATCTGTCCTTTTCATACGTGATTAGTATCACTTTTTATTTAAAAAGAATTTTTCAAAAAACATTATATGTAAAAATAGAGAAAAATGTAAGGATCTCACCCATGCAATTTCATAAACTAACTCCATCAATTTTTAAAGATAAAAATCTTTGAAGTTTAACTTGGAATCTTAACTTATGAACAGTGCACCCCAACTTACAGCACTTCGTAAAGAGACACGAACAGCCTATTTGAGTTGGCATCGCACTATGGGATGCTATTATTTTAGATCTGGTTCCCCTCCTGTCTACCAAAAATCCTAAAATCCCTATATTATACCCCTCTATTGAGGCAGAGACTCTTGCCTTCTCTGACATTCGAAGCCTTGCTGCAGAGAACGTGGGAGCATTCTCTGAAGCATTGTAGAGGAGGGAAGGAGCTGATCTTCTTCCTTTCTTCTTCCACCTGTACCCTTTCTGCCACCACACAGAGGTAGGTGATCTCGAGCTTTAACCAAACCATAGCTAATCTAGGTTATATTAGCATGTAAAACTAGTGATTAGTCTCATCTCCATGCGGTATTTAGTGGTTACACATCATGTTATAGTAGGTGTTCTCAACTTTTAACTAAACTAATAGCTAATCTAGGATGATTAGTCTAGGCATTTAGTCTTAGACTCATTTCCATGTGATATTTAGTGTTTATAAAGCATGTGTTGGCTTAAATCTAGGATGATTAGTATGCCTTAGCTTCATACCTAAGATAATTAGCATGTATTAACTTTATACCCAGAATAATTAGCAAGTATTAGTCTCATATCTAGAATGATTAATATGTGTTGACTTAAATCTAGGATGATTAGCATGCATTAGCTTCATACTTGAGATGATTAGCATGTATTAGCTTTATACCTAAGATAATTAGCATGTATTAGCCTTATACCGAAAATAATTAGAAAGTATTAGCAAGTATTAACAAGTATTAGTAAGTATTAGTCTCATACCTAGAATAATTAATATGTGTTAATTTAAATCTATGATGATTAGCATGTATTAGCTTCATACCTAAGCCGATTAACATGCATTAGCTTCATACTTGAGATGATTAGCATGTATTAGCTTTATACCTAAGATAATTAGCATGTATTAGCCTTATATCTAGAATAATTAGCAAGTATTAGCAAGTATTAGTCTCATATCTAGAATGATTAACATGTGTTAGCTTAAATCTAGGACGATTAGCATGTATTAGCTAATATCTATATTTGATATAGTTCATGCTTTAGTAAAGGGCATGTCATTATGTCAATTTCTGTGAAACTAAAATCACCATGTTAAAGATGTTATATGAGAGAAACTAAAGTCTGAAAATAGTGAAAGAAGAAATTGTAGTCAAGAGGTTGAAAAATGTGGAAAAAGACCAAGTTGAAAGAGGCCAAGTGGAAAAAGACAAAGTTGAAAGCACAATGAAATGATATTGAAAATAGGGGGTTCTAAGAAAGAGAATAATGAAAAATCTAGAGAGAATGAGAATATGTGAAAGAAGAGAAAGTCATAGATTGGAAGGTTAGGAAGAAGTTTTATAAAGAGTGCAGAGAGAGAAAATGAGAGGAAGAAGGTGAAAAATGTGAAAAAATGAGATCTATAGGCGCAGGTGAACAGTTACTGAGTAAAAAATAGAACCGTAGAAAATTAATTATAACTTAAAAACTAAGAAGAATTGGAGGATGTGGTAGAAGAAGAAAATCTATATCTACAAGAGAAGAAGAACTTTTGTGAAGAACTGAGAGTGAAAGGAGGATTGGAAGGGCATGAAAACTGGGGAACAAAAGAAAGTATCGACCCTGCCTGTTGACAGGGTCGACTCTGCCGTTCACTGCGTTGAACGGCAGAGTCGACCCTACCTATCGACGTTGCCTGTTCACTGCGTTCACCCAGTGAACGGCAGGGTCGACCCTGCCTGTTGACAGGGTCGACGCTGCCTGTTCACTGCGTTGACGCAGTGAACGGCAGAGTCGACCCTGCCTGTCGATGCTGCCTGTTCACTACGTTGACGCAGTGAACGGCAGAGTCGACCCTGCCTGTTGACAGGGTCGACCCTGCCTGTTCACTGCGTTGACGCGATGAACTGCAGAGTTGACCCTGCCTGTTCACAGGGTCAACCCAGCCTGTTCGCAGGGTTGACGCGATGAACTGTAGGGTTGACGCGATGAACTACTGAGTCGACACAGCCGGCTCATTACGTTAACCTAATCGTTAGGCCTTCTCTTTTGCCATCTTCACTGATAGATGGCAGCCTGAGAAGTGATATTTAACTCCTAACAGGGTCCTCTAAACCCTGTATAGTTCCCAGGAAGGGCATCCCACAGTGAGGGTGTCGTTTCTAAAAATTGTCAGGTGGCCCATAAGGCACCTCTCTTATCTAGTTTTTTTCTTATATCAAACGTTACTGGTTTCCACTCCTTGTTCATCCCTACACATAAATGCGCCCTTGGACTCCATTCCATAATTTCACCTTATATATCATACTGGTCAAACCTTGAAATTCTATATTGGCTACAAATAAGAGTGGATGTCAACAAACATGATAAATGATGTGCATATAGGGCCCGGTCTGGTCCTGGGGGGAGCACCCGAAGGTACTTGTGCCCATGGGAGTTTATTGACCACGGTGTTTGGCATTGCACCGGAGTACTTGCTTGCTAGGCTTTAGACATTCCACTCATTCTCATGATATTACTTGATTGATTTGACTTGAGACCCGTAGAAGGGTAAAGTTTTGCTTGAATGAAATTGATAAATAGCCAATTCTAATTTTACATGCTTGAATTTATATTACTTTCTATTACTTGCTTGACATGAGTTCTTACTCTCTTGGAAAGATTTCATTAATTCCAGTTATTACTTGCTTGAATCTCTTGCTATTGCTGCATTGAAGTTGGAATCCTTATACTCTCACTTGTTATTCCTTCACTGCTCTTGTCGATTTTTACAATCCTTGATATCTACTCATCTACATGCATAGTTTTACTGACATTAATTGAACTTGTAAACCACTTAAAGCCTGTTAAATCTTGAGATATAATTCCTACTGAGCGATTCGCTCATCTAGTTGTTTTCTAATATTTTCAGGTAATTTGGATGCCAACCAACACTCGGAAGGGAATGAGACTGAGTGATGAGTGTTAGAGTGAAGTTATCAAATTGTCATGTCCTTTTTGTTATTGTATTAGTTCACTTATGTCAGTTGTATCAATTCATCTATGTCATTTGTATTAGTCAACTTGATTAGAACTGCTCAAGATTTGAAGCCTAGTCGTTGGACTCTGGGAACACATGTAATTGTCCTTTGATTAATTGTGACAATTGTCAGCTCGTACTATTTGTATTAAATTTTGAGTTAAATCTTAGTTATTTGCGCACTCTGATATTTACATGATTGGCACGATCTATATAGACGCGTCACATCTCCGAGTAATCTTCCGCGCTCGGGGCGTGACAGTTAGCTAGTGAAGCCTCACTCCGGTTGGGAGTGAGGGGTAGATGTAGGTCTGGAGGACCGAACCACCTAAAAAATTACTTGTGCAGTGGTTTGCCTTGCGTTAGCTCCATATCTTCTACCACCCTTCACAGGTTGTCTGAGCTTTCATATTGCTATCTGTGCTACAGGTTGATTACCTTCTTCTGCTTCCGCTTATTAATTGTTTAGGCGCGCACTTCATATTGTTCCTTGGTTCAAAAGAGTATTTGATCAGATATTCAGATTGTCTATTCGCCTTGATAGCATTCTAGATTTTATTGAGCGAAAAGTTTTTAAGGGTGGGATTCATTCACCCCCCCCCTCTGAATCCAGCGCACCGATCCTATCAGGGGACTCCGTAGATGGCGTCGGGTTAAGAGTACCGGCTTTGACCTCTTTAGGCTCGGGCAGGAGTCTATCAATTTGAGTGCACATCCTATCCACCCGATCCGAAATGATTTTGAAGAGTTTGGCAATGGTGGGGTTTCGAGTAGGGGCATCGTGATGGACTTGCTCATGGTCTCTCGGCCTAGTCTTGGACTTAGGCTCGTCTACATGCGAGGCTCTTTGCCTCCGACTATGACCCACTTTGTTGGAGGTAACTGGGCCGAGTAGGTAGACCCTTCTAAGCTCGCTCTTCATCTCACGCCATGACTCAATGGGCCATTGCCTCTTAAGCTCCCTCATGCGTTCATCGCTCTCCCATTTCCAGCTAGCTTTGTGGAAAAGCCTCTTTTTGGCAAAACTAACCTCAACGGCTCCAGACATAGTGTAAAAATTGAAATACTTGTCCATGGTGGCTTCCCAATGTAGGTAGTCGCTCGGGACGTTGGAGCCATAAAAGTCTGAGGCTTCGGGCCTACAGAAGTGGAGCGGATGGTTGCCAAGCTCTCGGGTATCGCGCCACCATTCATATGAACTAGGCGACTGGGAATCCATGAAATCCATGGGACACGGGGAGCTATAGGATGGCCATGTTTTGGAGAATGCAAACTGATCTAACCCTAAACAGCAATGCAAAGTTGGAATGCAGACTCGACTACAAACTAAGACTCAACCAGTATCCGGTACGTGGCGGAGGTTTGATCTGAAGATCGCACTTACGCAAGTGTGTTACCTTCCCAATAGGCGTAACCTATCGTTCCAGAGGCACCTTTTAATATACCAGGTATCGGAATGCAATGTGACACCTTGGACCGACTACCCTCGACTCAACCATGCTTTGATACCAATTTGATGCGGGACGGGATGTGACTCGATGCCAATTTGATGTGAACCTGAGACCTTAGGCAAACTCGCGACTCATCCCTAGCGAGGGAAGTGTGCGGATGTATGCGGTTGAGAAACCAGCAATGAGTCTGGGGTGGTCTACTCTCCTTCGTGCCCGGATCGGGTCACGGAATGGGTCACGTGCACTCTCTCACAGTGGTGATAAAAAATATCATGCTAGATTATCCTATCACTCTCTCATGCAGCGGCATTCAAGAATATATACGAGATAAGCAAATGCGATAAAATGGTGGAGCGAGAATGATACCTCCACGCTCCGGACGTGGGGAAGGCGATCCCGGCCAAGACTCATACTCCCGATACAGTAGAATTATCAAAAATTATGGAAATATATTTTATTGTCCACTCCACGTAGAGAGGTAAAGGGCTACATGTGAGACCTGGGAGTATCAAGCTCGGGTTGGCGGGCGGCGTTCTGAGGCAATTTTGTCGATGCTGACGCGTTGCTACTATGTGCTGCCCGGAAGGCGTGTGCTGGCAATCTGGCTGATCACGCTCCGGTCGGAGGGCCGATTGGAAGTTGTACCATTGTGAAGAGGACTCCTGGAGGAACGATCCCTGTGAGGCGATCGTCCTGGATCACCTTGTGGAAGGCGACGTGGCCTGATTTGTGAGGCGTTGTTGTTTGCTGTCCCGAACATGCTATGAAATTTCAGAGCCGCGCGACCCAGCGAGAAAAATTGTTGCGGTCAGATCGATGTCGGATCGATGCGAAATCAGCGCCGTTGCGAATATCTTTCGCAGATCTAAGAGAAACTGGGGTTATAGTAATTTTTATGTCTTTGTATTTGCTGTGGTGGAATTTTGAACAGGTAAACTCCTTGACTCAGAATAGACTGGGCAAACTGGGATCTGCCTGATAATGAGGTTGACCAAGGGGTAAACGGTGGATCTGGGACTTGAAAATTTTATGGATGAGAAAGGGGGACATGAGAGTCACACACAAATTTTTTGGTAATTTTTGGAGGTGGTTTGATGGGTAGAATGAATTTTATGGTAGGGGTGGTTAGATCTGGACTACAGGGGACAAAATAGAATCCGATTTTTGCAAAGGTTTTTAAGGGGGGTAAACAAACTCCTAAAATCATAAAAAAAGTTATGGAGGAGGGATTTGATGGACAGAAATCTCAGTCCAAATTTCAGATCGATCTAAAATTAGGAAGGGGGTGAAAGACATGAAATGGTGGGCTGGGAGGTGGATCTGCATAGGGACAGATTGTGTAGATATGGAAGATTACGGTGGAACGGGAAGCAAACAAAGGTGGATACATGTGGGAATTTTTATGGAGAGGGGGAATTACGTGGGGAACACACCCTCAAATTTTTAGATTGATCAGATCTGTGGATTGGGAGGAAGAAATTGAGCTCCAAGCAGCGGTCCAGCAGAGAATAGAATGGAGACGGCGAGGCGGTGTGACATCAGCTCGATGATGGTGGCGGCGACGGTGTTGAGCTTCTCACTTAGAAATGGACCTGATAAGAAGGCTTATCTCCTCAGAGGGGGCTGCTTTCTCAGCTGCAAGGGGTGGGAGAGGAGAGAGGGGGCTACGCCCTTGGCCTCTTCAGAAAAAATGCTAGTTTTCTTAAAAAAAAATACAAACATAAAAAATTTCTAAAAGGGGGGAAATGGGGGGAATATTTAATTCCCCAACCTGGGACAAGAGAGGCCCCCCCCTCTTGGTGGTGAACAAATGCAACTTGGTCCAAGTTCTACCTTGGACCATGGACCACCCCTATGGGCCCTAGAGAAGCTAGGTGGCCCAATGGGAGAGAGGGTGTGGGTCCCACCGGGCCTTCAAGGCCTTTTGCAAAGAAACCCACTAATTCCTAAGGACTAACATATTGGCTTATACTTGCCATACAATTGTAACCTATTTGACTCAAGGATATAAATGTAAATAAAATGTTAGTGGCCTTGCTTTCATGTCCCATCAATAAGCTAGGTATGCCTAGCATTCGATTGATGTAAATGTTATTCTTTTTCATATATTAATAATATTCACCTCCTAGTGGTGGGGTGGTGGAGTGGCTACTCCCCCCACCTCTGGTAAGGGGTGCATTCCCCCATCTATCCCATGGTAGGGTTTTCTAATATATATATATATATAATGGTATATCAAATGGTGAGTTACTAAAAGGCAGATGCGATCTGTCTGAAAGTTCTCACTATGTATGAGGTGGTCTTGAGACCAAGTCCTCTACCTGGTACCATAGGTCATCTTTGCACATAGAGCAGTCTAATTATTTATGAGCATAATTCATTAAAACTTCTTGCATAGTTTTTATTGCATATGTTGCATTCAAAGCTCAGTCATAAATGCACTATACATAAGGGGAGTCCCTGCATTTCATAGTTAACTCATGTGCATATGTTATCATGCATATACTGATTTAAGAATTGATTGCATATCCTTCATATTGAAAATACCAAAAAAATTGATTGAGTGCATTCAGTCAGGGGGAGCATTTGTCCTGTGTTGGATTGGTTGGCTGAATATCTGTTTATCTGTCTCAAATTCTTTCACTGTCTACTTTGGTCAACCAAGTTAATTTTTCGGTCAACCGATGCTTCTATATTCAGTCTGTCTTCAGCTATTCCCTGTGGTTCACATTCCTTGTTGATATCTATGATTGATATTTCTGGCACTACATTCTTTAACTGGTCTGACTAGAATCAATTCTCATCTGCTGAACCTTGAAAACACCTGTCAAGTTCTCAGCTTAAAGCTTTCAAGTTGCTCTCATACTTGATGTATATCCATTGGCTCACATCTCTTTGAAATTCTCTGTCAAACTTGGCATTCATCTTGCTGCACTCTAAACAAATCTTCTTGAACTCTCATTACTATTTCATTGGAATCTACAGTTGCCTAGTGCATTCTTAGCCACCTTGGCTACATGCATGTTCGTGTTGTTGCTTCTATTGATAATTGGTTGCTCTCAAAACTTCTTTGACCAGAAAATTGAGAAGATTTCAATTTGTGTACTTTGATCATAAATCTGAAAACTTTGTTAATAAGGAATCTTCCATTATACAGGATTATGAATGTCTAAAAGAATCAAATTGGTTTAAGCTTAATGTATTCATTGCATTTGGATATGAATATCTTGAAAATATCTGAATCTCTTTTTAATAAACCTCAACCAGATGCTTCATGTTATATCATGTAAAATCTTCTGAATTCTGAAAACTTAGAAATCATGACTTTCTTTGGTTAAGATACATGTAGCAAGTATTATCTTTAAATATCTGATTACTATGAAATGTCTAAGGGTCAATTTATTCAGAGTAATGACTTTGGTTAGTAAGAAACTATGACCAAAGGACTATGTCATGAAGTACCACGGTTATCTCTGATGAAAAATCTTTGAAAGTTCATGGCAAAGCAATGACTGGGTTGCACCGAGAAATTGGGTTCTTCATCTAAGAAATGGAGTTAACCTATGTCATGAAATGTCCTAGTTATCTCTGTTCAATATGAGGCATGACTATCAGTCACACCAAGTTCTTAGGGATATTGGCGCCTAAATAACGTATATCCTTTAGTTACAAGGTGTATACTGAGTTAGATTGCTCCTAAAATTCTTAGCATGAAATTTCTGTTGAATAAATGAAATATTTGAAAATTATTGCAAAAGATAAATTGTCACAACCCTAGACAAAATCAAATGATTTCATGATTGTTTAACATCAATACTACTTCTTCTAACTCCTAAAGGGGTCATTGAACTTTAAGTAAGATGAATGAAGGTTAAACAAGACTGTCATATGAGGGCTTGGTTCAGTCATATTAAGATTTGATTTCAGATATGAGTATAGAACTTGATTGACAAATTGTGTATACATCATATTTAAACCATGATGTTCAATAAAGATTCATAAGCCCTTATAATGGAAGATTCTGAAACATTTTATTCTCAATTTTATGAAATTGGTATCTCATTGAAGATCTTCTTCACTGCAATTCCATATCTGCTTCTGACAAATTATCATCAGTTTCTGCTCGTTGTTCTTAATGCAATCCGTAATGACCTGAATTCATCTGTTATTGTTCATGTGCTCGTTGTTCGTTGTTCATGTGATTGGTATATGTCCAGTCAAAGGGGGAGAATTGCTTCATCAGCTCCACTCCTTCTACATTGTCAACGGGGGAGATTATCTGTTAAGGGGGAGTATAGTTGAAAGAGAATCTTTGTGCATAATTGTAACAAGGGAGAGAATCCTTGAGAGTGCATCTCACTTGTCCTTGTGTGGGATTAGCTTGCTGATATATCTTTCACTTTAATATCTCCTCTCTGTCTGGGAAATAGTCTGCTTGTTCATCATTCTGTTCCTTCCTTTTTGATGTTGTCAAAGGGGGAGAATAGGTGAGTCATTATTAATTCTGTCAGAGGACTGTCAGAGGCTGTGTTCATACTGTCAGAGGCTGTGTTTGTGTTGCATGCTCTTCTATGATTGCATGCTATTGGCATATTTCATACTGGCTATGGGAGGAATATGTAGCTATGGGGAGAATATGTGAGTCATTAGTAATTCTGTCATATACTATGTTGCATGACATTAAATTTTTAATTCTGTCAGAATGCAAGCTGTGCTGCATGACTGATATCATCATGATGACTTTATTACAAATGACTCATAATATTGCCATCATCAAAAAGGGGGAGATTGTTGTGTCCCTGTGATTTTGATGATGTCAACTAAGTTTTGATGATGTCAATTATTATGTTTCATTATACATATAACTTTGATGATATAACTTTGATGCATTTATTAATGACCTCATCATATATATGGAAGTATGAATTCTGTCAGAACAGGTTCTGAAGATGACTTAAAAGTCATGAAAAGACAGCCACTACTATTAAGCTGAACTGACAACAGGTCAACGCCACTATTTCATTGTGAGTCAGCAATTGCATTAAAAGGTTGGTGCATATACCTTCTCTGTGTCAGGTAAGGTCGATGTACATTTCAGTCTGAAGCATAAAGGTCGATGCATGTTTACAATTGAAGCATAAAGGTCGATGCATGTTCATGTGTAGGTCAGATAAGGTCGATGAATGTTTACATTTGAAGCATGATAGGTCGGTGCATGCTTATGGTTGAAGCATACAGATCGATGTACATTTCATTCTGAAGCCAGTCAGGTCGATGCATCTTGTATCTTGATGAACTTAAGGTATGTGCACATATTTGCATTGACAGTGTTAGGTCTATGCACATGTTAACTCTGAGCCTAAAAAGTCAGTGCAGGTTTACAAATGAGTCTTTCCGGTCGATGCACATATAGAAGTCATGCACTTTAAAGTCGATGCACATTTCCACATAAATTCTGAAGGTCTATACATGTGCAGAGTTATCACTTAGAAAGGTCTATGCACATGTAGAAGACTTGCATTAGAAGGTCGATGCACATGTGAAGTCCTGCACTATAAGGTCGATGCTAGTGAGCTAGCGACTCTTGTATAGGTCGATGCATGTGTAGAAGGATTGCAGCATAGGTCAATGCATGTTTCAATGAGGTCGATGCTAGTAAGTTAGGGAATGTTGCATAGGTTGATGCATGTGTAGAAGGATTGTTGCATAGGTCTATGCATGTGTTAGTAAGGTCGATGCTAGTGAGCTAGCGACTGAAGGACAAGTCTATGCATGTCTTAGTAAGGTCGATGCTATTAAGCCAGCTACTGCAACATAAGTCTATGCATGTTAAAATTGGGTCGATGCTTGTTAGTTATTATTCTCAAGGTCGATGCACCTTCCGATTTTACCATAAGGTAAGGTCGATGCATCTTCATTTCAAGTCAGTGTGTCTGACAATGAAAGTCTACCTGTATATCCTTAAGGTCGATGTTGTTACTCTAACCGATTGCATGTGTTAACTATACAGGTTGATGCACTTCATTTATGCATCAATGCACTTGAAGAGTTTCTGAGCATTCACTTAGAGAAACCGCATAACCTCATGAAGCATCTGAAAGTGTTATTACTATCAACTGTTACATGCTTCATTAACATGATTCTGTTTTGGATAGAAAAAGGAAGATCCAGTCTTGTCATATGATCAAACACCTGGGTAGCATAAAGGCAGTCTGCAATCAAATCCCACGTGGAACTTAAAGAACCAGATTAAAGGCACATGATTCAAGGTAGGGAGCAGAACTGATATTCTACCACGTGGATCGTCACAACCTCTACTCCTGACACGTGGCCCATCAAAGTACGAGTTCTGGATAATTCTAGTGAGCGGGAATGTGTCCTCCACGCGCCCAATCATTGAAAAACTCGTGCTCTATAAAAGGCGATCGAGCACTCAAACTAAAAGAGATCATCGGTGGAGGGAGGCGAGATCAAAAGAGAGTATCTCATCGAAGAAGGAAGTGAGATCAAAAGAAGAGAAAAGAAGAGCAGAAGAGTACAAGAGTCAGAGAGTTCATGAGAAGAGTCAGAATTGGAGTGCTGAGAGAGAGAGACTTTGCTGAAGGAAGAAGAAGGAGAAAGAGAAAAATAGAGTATTGAAAGATTAGAAAAAGTCTAAGGGAAAAGAGAGAGTGAGCAGAGAAAGAGAAAGAGAGTGAGCAAGAGAGAATAGAAAGGAAAAGTGAGCTAAAGAATATGCGTCTTCATCAGTTCTTGGATCAGATCCCGAACTTCTTTGCTCTTGCGTAAGCTATATCTTTTCATGTTTTTCTTTTCGGTTGCATTCTTTGTTTTCTTCACTATTTCAAGCAAGCTGTGTGTCAGCGTTTGTAGAGGATCGGTTCCTCTGGACAACAAGCTGTAATGCTCAGCGAAAGTAAGCTGTGTTGCTCAGCGGTGTAAGCAAGCTGTGATACTCAGCGGTTCAAGCTGTGAGTCAGTAGAAGCCTCACTCAGGTTTGAGTGGGGGATGGACGTAGGTCTGTGGTAGCAGACCGAACCATCTAAAAATTCTTTGTGCACCATGGTTTGTGATTTGTGAATGTTTGCAAATTCCATATCTTCTGTCTCTTTCACAGGATGGGTTTCAGGCAATTATCCGAGCGCTATATGTTCGATATCGGTTCTGTTTGATTCATTTATTTGAGATAAGATTTTTATTCCTCATTAAAGCAGCTTATTGTCTGTATGCTTAGTAGAGTTTCAGGTTGCATTTGCTCAGGGTTGTGCTGGTGAAACGTTCCTCCTGAGAGCTCCTTGAGGGATTATCTTTACACTGTGTGTTTTGCTAAGCTTTTTGATTAATAGAGTCACTGTCCTCGTGCCAAGTGTTTGTGGTTTTCTCCTATCAGATTTTAAATCCGTCTAGCTTAAATTGAGTTCGAATTAGAGTATATTTGGGTTCAAGTTTTTAATTCCGCAATAATTTTTAACGGGGATCCATTCACCCCCCCTCTGGATCCGTGCCTTGCACCCCAATAATGAATGAATCACTGCCACGTTCCGAGCATGTCTTCCACTGCTATCGGTTCGGGGCGTGATAGTTTGTGGTATCAGAGCCTTGGTTTTCTTAAACCCTAGGTCTTGAGTCTAAGTCTATATATTAAATATTGATTGTCAGTTACCTTATAGGCACCCGGTGAGATTGGGTAGAACCATGGGGCTAATTGGTGAAATGTGATAATCTTAATGAAGTTAAAAGATTGTAAGCTATTAACTCTTATGTAAATTATGTGATAGGCTAAGATGTCAGGGGAGCGTGCTCAATGGCGGGAGATGCGGCATACGGTCCAAGGGTTGCCTAAGGCCTTGCAGCAAGTATCTGAGGGAGGAGCTCGTCAGGGTGTAGGAGACTTGCATAGGTGCTTCCAAGATATGAATCTCCCTAGGTTTAGTGGGTCTACCGATCCCGATGAGGCGGAGAATTAAGTTAAGGAGATAGAAATGATTTTTAGGGTTATGCGGTGTACTGATCAGGAGAAGGTCTTGCTAGCCACATACAATTAGATAGAGACGCACGGACTTGGTGGGAAGCTGTAGAAGCGGCATTAGCAAATAATCAAGTTTCATGGAATGAATTTGTGGAGCTTTTTAATGAGAGATATTTTTCGGAGCGGGTTCGAGAGAAGAAGGCACCTGAGTTCGCATCTTTGAAGCAGAGGAATCTGTCCCTAGCAGAGTACGAAGCCCAATTTTCTAGATTAGCTCGTTATGCACCCCACCTAGTTAGTACGGAGAAGATGAAGGCTAAGAGGTTCTTCAACGGTTTGAGAGTCGAGTTCATTCCGCAGTTAGCACCCTTAGAGATTCAGGTGTATGCTTGTAGACACACCATTTTGACATTTTTACGAGTATATCTCATATTACATTATAATGCCCCAAAGCGGCTTACGCGTTGGATTTATTTGAGTGATTTTTTTAATGATAATCTCGGTTGTTAAGAAAATAAAAAATTGAGAAAAATCAAAACAACAAAAAAATGTGTAAAACATATATATATATATGAATAATAATAATAAACACAATAAAAAAGAAGAAAACAAAATAAAACAAAAAATAAAATATATATATACATGAAAATATTCAACTTTGAAATAATAATACTTACATTAAACTTAAAAAAATAAAAAAAATAATATTTAGTTTCATACAAAAAATAATAATATCAAACCAAAAAGATAATAATAATAATCATCAGGATAAAATAAAGTAAAATAATGACTAATCTATCTAAATTATTGCCCCCGTCACTATCTATCCTATTGCCCTATCATTATCTATCCTACCACTCAGTGCCATCTCTCACCCATCACTTCCCATCCCCCTCATTCTCTCGACACTAATCCTATCCCACTCCCTTCCTCTCGATCAATTATCAAAACCCACTCACCCTCTTTCATCCCCCACACCCCTCATGTCTCTCTCACACTCTCCCTATCTATCCCAAACCAGAAACTATCTCCAAAAACAAAAAAAGGGGACCCTCTCTTTCTCACATGTCTCTCTCTTTTTCCATCTCTCACTCACATCCCTCTCACCCTCATCTCTTCAATCTCTTTCATCCCCCACACCCCTCATGTCTCTCTCACACTTTCCCCGTCTAAACCCACCAACCCAACACTCTCCCCCACCTCTCTTCCGTCACCCCCTTATCTCCTCTCTCCCCAATATTTCTTTCCACTTCCCACGCATGACCCTCTCCCACTTCTCTGCTATCTCACTCCTCATTCCTTCCCCTTCTCAACTTCCAACCCACTCCCTCTCCATTCCGCATACCCTCTTGGTCCCTCTAACTCCCACTCTTTTTTTTCTCAACACACTAACCACCTCTCTCTCTCTCTCTCTCTCTCTCTCTCTCTCTCTCTCTCTCTCTCTCTCTCTCTCTCTCTCTCTCTCTCATATCCCCCCTGCCTGCAGAACCCTCTCCCTCCCGGCTACGTCTCCCGCCGTGCCGGCAGACCACCTCTCCACCTCCTTCTCCTCTCTCTCTCTGCATGCAACCGGCCACCATCGTCCTCCAACCCCGACCGCCGCTGCCACTCTCCCTCTGACCGCCGCTGCCACCTCCGACCAGCCACTGTCCATCTCCTCCTCACGCCATCGCCCACCACCGACGCTGCCACCTCCGGCCGACCATCTGCCAACACTTACCACCTGTGCACCACTGCTAGCACCCCCTTCCACAGCCACACCGGTCACCACCGTCATCCCCCTCCACCACAGCCGTTGTCGCCACCTCGTGCCACCGCCGCGGCCAACCTCACCCACCTCATCGTCCACCCGGTCCCATCGTCCCCGTCATGACCTCTCTCTTTTCTCTCTTTCACAAGCGACCTCCCATCTCTCCACTCTCTTCCCCACGTCCATACAACCATGTTGCCACCCTCCAACTGCACCTCACGCTCGCGAACCTTCCACTGCATCCAATGCCATGGTCGCCGCGACAGCCCCCCCCCCCCCGCCGTCGACCTCCGCTGCCACTCACGAGGCCCCCTGTCACCCACCCACACCTTCCAACCGGCCACCTCCCTCCGGTCGCCGTCCACTCCCGCTGCTGCCGTCCCTCCTCAGCCGCTCCCCTCCACTGCACCCTCACGACCACCTCCGTAACCCCACGCCGCCGGCCGACCTCCATCTCCCACGACCCTCTCACACCAACGCAGTCACTCTTCTATCTCCCTCTTTCTCTCCTCAACCACCTCCACTTCCCTCTCTCTTCTCTCTCTGCATGCAACTAATCTCCACAGCCACCTCATTGCGGCACCACCCCAGTCGTCCGCCTCACCTCTCTCACCATCTTTCTCTAGCTCCCTCTCTCTAACTTCTCACCCTGCATACCACACCCCCCTCCACTCTCTTCATCTCACCCTCCCTGCATATCCACCCCGCCCTGCTCCCCTCTCAACCCACAACCTCACCTCCTCACAGCCATCGCCCTGCTCCCCCCTCACCATCTCCCTCTCTAACCACCAACATCACCAACCCAAAACGACGTGGCCACCCTCGGCCCCACCTGCAGACGTGAACGCCATCACCACCGCCGTCACGGTGGTGGGTTTAGCGTGGACGGACACGAGAATATTGATCTGAGATCTCATCCTCGCACTGGGTGCACCACACCCCACCGGCCACACCCACCAGACGTAGGCAACTCCCTCCTCCACCAACCTCCCACCTCCACCGCAAAACCTCCCACCTCCACTGGACGCCGTTACCCTCGCCCCCACGTCGAGCCCCCTCTGCACCTCCGTCCACCGCGAAGCCACCCGCCGGCCACCTCACTCGCCGCTGACCTCCCTCTCACGATCCCTCTCTCCGTCTGCTCCTCTATCTCTCTTCTCTCTCTCGTGATCTCTCTCTCTCTCCGTTTCTCTCTCTTCTCTCTCCCTCTCGCGATCTCTCTCTCTTCTCTCCCTCTCTCGTTTTCTGTCTCTCTCTCTTTCTCTCGCAGAACCCGATCCCGCTCTCTCTCTCCTTCTCTCTCTTTCTCTCTCCTCTCTCTCTCCCCCTCTCGCGTCCTCTCTCTCTCTCACCCCCTAATATATTATTATTTGTTTACTCATATTTCTATTTTTAACTATATATATATCTTCTGTCACCACATATATATATTTATAACTATCTATTTATTTTTTCCACCCTATATACATATATATATATACATCTATTTATCTCTTCTCTCACTATATATATATATATATATATATATATATTTATCTTCTCTCACTATACATATACATATATATATATTAATCGTTTCTCCACCCTATATATATATATATATATCCATCTATCTTCTCTCCACCTTATATATATATACGCGTGTTTGTGTTTTCGGCCTAACTGGTTTTCGAAATCCGTGAAAGAATGGTTGGTCCTGTCAAATTCCCGAGTGTTATGGGTGTCCGCGTAGACGGGGAAGGCTGTTCCGTCGCGTCATGTGCTCACGTCGTCCTTGCGTTACTAAAGCTCCTTCCAAAACCCGTCATCGGCACCCCTCAATAAGCTCTTTCTTTCCTTTTTGCGTTATTTTCAGTCTATTAGTCTTGTTTGCATGCATCATCTATCATCTGTGCCACACCTCTCTCCTTGAGAAGGCTCGGCTTCTGAACGTCCTCACATTTATTTAATTGTCATTTATCATCTCATCCTCACCCTTTGCATCTAAAAGGGGTTTAATAGCACCAATCAGGTGCGTGTGGTTTATGATTTTGGCATCTTATCTAACAGATTGGTACTACATCATCGTTCTAATTTAGCTGCTTATTTTTTTATGTTTGTTCTTTTGCAAGGGTAACCAATCAGGAGGCCCTCTTCTTCGGCCTGTCGAAAGAAGAGGAAGAAGGAGTCCACAACGTCCCCCAGGACTAAGGTGAAGGCGATCTTTATTTGGGGCCTCCAGCCCCTGGCGATCACACCATCCCTGTGCTCGTGCCTTTTGGCTTATTATAACTTTGTACTTACCCGCACGGAGAATTGTTCCCCGTAGTGTTTTTTTTTTATTCCAACATTGTACTCTTATCCTCACCTGCGCGGAGGATCGTTCCCCGAGACGGTTTTTTAATTTCATAATGTAATTATGTTCTCACCCGCGCGGTGGATTATTCCCCGCTGCAGTTCCCTTCCCCTAATTTAATTTCAGCACCTTCCCGTCCCCCCGAGGCCGCGGTGAGTTACTTCCCGCTATGGTCATTTAATTTCTGCAATTTAATTTATGTACACTAACACTGACTCTATATACATTATGTCATTTATGTTTAATAAATCCCGCGGAAAATAATATCTTGCGGTGGTTTATTGTATATACTTATATTTATATTTCTATAACACCCCGCGGAGAATAATATCTCGCAGTGGTTTATTATATTTACTAACTATTTATATTTCTATAACACCACGCGGAAAATAATATCTCATGGTGGTTTATTGTACATACTTATATTTACTAATTATTTATGTTTCTATAAAATCCCGCGGAGACCAACATCTCGCGATGGTTTCTTTTTTTGTTCATATTTCTGTTCATATCCCGCGGTGAGTAACATCCTGCTACGATTTTTATATCATCAGTCCGTGTAAGTCCTAGTTCTAAATCGGTTGGTCTCGAGTCTCAACTCGTCCCGAATCAGTTCGGTATCAACGGTCAGGCACGGCATAGTATTGTCTTAGGTGCGCGATATTGGATAAGTCTAGCTTCCTTATTCTGCCACCTTTCCCGTATCTCACCCCGTAACACGTGTCAGTCGCCGCCAACATCCACCACGTGACGTCGCTTACAATGCTGAGATAGTAAAGAAGGCCCAAGTGTTGGAGGACGCTATGGATATGACGGAGCGGACTACCAACGGGAAGAAGAGACCGAATGGTGGCAATGGGGGTCATAAAGATAAGAAGGGTAAGAAGGATGACCAATAGATCGTTTCGGTTAAGGAGAAGTGCGAGCACTGTGACAAGGGTGGATATCGATCGGAGGATTGCTGGAGGAAGCAAGGAAAGTGCATCCGTTGTGGGATTGAAGACCATTGGATTGCTCGTTGCCCTCTGATGAAGGAGCAGGCGCCGCGAGATGGATAGCCGGGTGAACCAAAGTGGCGAGGCAAGCTACAAGTGATGGAAGGTACCTCTAAAACATGCCTTAACTTTATATTTTCATGCTTAGAGATGGTGATTTTGTACATTGGCATGAATTAGAATTGTTTCATTAAGTTGATGTACTAGAAGGTGTGTTTGGGAGTGGTAGTTTTACCCCACTATTATTTTGAGAAGAATCGTTTGAATTTGGAGGACCAAATTCCTTAAAGTGGAGAAGAGTGTAGCATCCCAAATTTAATAAAATCCTAAAATTTAATAATGATAATATAATATTATTGAATAATGATGTTGACCCAAAATTTTGAAATTTTAATAAAAATAAAGAAAAATATGTATCTTATAGAAAGCAACTTTTCCAGCAACTTTCTCTTCAAAAAGAAGCCCTAATAAAAATGAGATTAGGCTTAATTTGGAATTTAGTGTCAAAATTGGAATTTTGCAAAACGAGCCTAAACCATCTAATTGGACCTTAATTCACGATCTAATGGGCTCATATCGAACCCAATCTCTTGGCCCATGGTAGAAGATCGTTTCCCCTTCAAAAACCCTAACCCTAGGCGCTTCAATTCGGCGACGACGGCGTAGATTTGGTCAAACCCCCCATTTTTTTTCACTATTTTTGCTCTCCAGACTCTTTATGATCGAATCGAACCCTAGGAGTCTCAATAGATCCTATAAGTAGATAGCCCACGCCTCCCTCAAATTCCATTTGCTCCTGGAGGTGACGGTAGGCTCGATTGTGGGAGGATTTTGGCGTTTATGGCGGAGCGATTAAGGTTCCGGCGTGATCTTCGTTCTCTCTTTTCATCGATCTAAGATAGGTTTCTCTCAGGCTAAACACTAATTAAATCGCGTCATGTTGTTCATCTTTCCATGCTCTTTTTATTGATAGTATATTGCCCAATTTTCATTCACCATATCGATCGAATTTGTTGTTTTACCCGGAGGTATATCCGGGAGGTTGTATTTAGTTTAAACCCATTAGATATCAGGTTATATATAGGCAAAACCCTAATTAAAGTACATCATCTTGTTTTTCTTCGAATGCCCTTTTCAATGGTGTTTTTTTGCATAAATTTTATTCATTATATGGTTTCCATAGCCGTTATATTCAAGGCGTGCAAAGGTTCGTCGGAAGCGAGCTCTATCTCAGATAGCGACCATATCAGTGACCGCTACCTGAGATAGCGGTCTCGCGACAGACCGCCTTCTAGCGGCGAAATTTCAAAAAAAAGTTTTTAACTAGCGGTCTCCTCTTTTACCGTCTTATTCATATGGCGGTCCCATGAAGACCGTTTCTATCCATGTTTCCAATAAAGATCATTTTTCGGCATGTTATACTCTGTTGTTCCATGTTACACAACGTCTTATTAGGGTTGATTAGGTGGTATAAACACACTAATAACTAGGGCTCCTGAGATAATTGATCTAAGTTAATTTTTTTCATTATATTAGTCCCATCATGACCATCATCTCCTTGTGATAAAATGATTGAAAAAGAGTAGAATAACATGTGAAAAGATTGTTTAAATTCACTAGTTTATTTATACCTGGAGAGGGGGATTTCTGCAGCCCACTCAAAGAGCAGCCCAACAAGACCCAACAGGGTCCAACGAGGCAAGCTCACCTGAGTGACAGCCCACAGGGCCCACTTAGGAAAGAAAAGCCCAATAAAACAATGCTCGAGGAAACAACTCTCCTAGGCGGGCCCCAAGGCTCGGAGAGCCCGAGCCTCGGTCAGGTCACAGGAAGACCGACGCATGAGCTACCCCTCCGCCCGAAGGGGGGATGCGCTAGCCGGTCTATCTGACCCATCTCCTCACCGAGCTAGGCCTATCGCCCGATGGGGCCGGCCCCCTTAAGCTCGGGACGACCGACGAGATAATCATCATTGCAGCCGTTAGAGTCCGCAGCGGGCCAATCACTAAGAAGTCCAGGAGCTCCGGTTTCCCCGCGAGGCGATAACGTTCCCACGATAAGGTCATGAAAGCCCACGTTGAGGACGTAACTCCCGCCGGGAACCCCTCAGCTTGCAGGACTCCGGAAGGCGGCGTACTATTTAAACCAGGAATACCCTCCGGTGGAAAAAAGGGGCCACTAAGGCACTCATACACCTAAACTCCTGAGCACTACCCGCTTCACCCCTTTGGTGGAGAGGAATCTCGCGCACTAGTTTTTCTCCTCCCCATTATTGCTTCCACCATAGCTCTACTGACTTAACCATCGGAGGGTTTTTCCCCAGGGAAACCCCCTGGGCCCTCTGATACGTTTCCTTGTCTTGCAGTTCATCTTCTGGTGATCCACAGCCCGCTCAGGACACAGCGCGAGATTTTGCCTCTTCATCTGGCTCCGTCTGTGGGAAACGCACGAAGAGCCAAGATGGTGAGAAAAAGCTCAGGGAGGAGGTCCGCCGGCGAGAGGGGTAAGGCCGTGGTGGCGGCGGGTGATGGCCCGTCTAGGGCCTCATAGAACCCTCCCTCCAACGCCAGCGTCCCCACCAACGGGCCGCCGCCCCCTCCGACGGTGACAGGGGTACCCCCCAACGGTGGCGATGAGGTCTTCTAGGCCCTCAATAAGAAGCTTGACGTCCTCGTGGAGCTCATGAGGGCCCAGGCGGCAAGGGATGCCAGGTCCGGCGCCCCGTCCGGGAGCCCCCCCCGTCGAAGTGCGTCCCAGCATACCGCCGGGGGTCGCTTCACCCTCCGCGGTCAGCAGCTCATCCACAACAACGTTGGAGGACCCTCGCAAGCTCCGCCCCCGAAGCAAGAGGCTTCCTCCATGCCCAGAAAAGGGAAGCAAGGGGCGGGGCCTCTGCGCCCGGGCGCTGACGTTCCTGAGGATCGCCACGACGCTTCCCCCAGTCCCACGGCGCGACCGCAGCCGGAACTATCCCTCCGGCTAAGGGATTTCAAAAGACGTTTTGCAGAGCAAGAGTGCGCCCTCCGCGCCCTGCAGAAAACCTCTTTCCCGGAGGACGAGGAGAAATCCCCTTTCTCCGAGTATATTTTGAAGGCAGAGGTGTCTCCCAGAACCTCCATTCCGACCTTCAAGCTCTATGATGGCCAGGGCGACCCAGCCGACCACTACGATAGCTTCGACGCCCTGGTAACTCTGCATGGAACGTCGGATCCTATCAAATGCCGAGCCTTTGCGGCCACCCTGGTCCAAGGCGCTCAGGCATGGTTCCGGGCCCTCGCCCCTGGGTCCATCCGGGACTTTAGGTAATTCGGGCGAGTCTTCAAGGAGAGCTTCGCCGGGAGCGCCCCCCCAAGGTCAGTAGCGGGGCTCCTGGCCCTCAAACAGGCGCAAGGGGAAAGGCTCCGGGCTTATGTCCACCGATTTAAATCGGAAGCCCTCAGAATTCCCTGCCTGGATGTGGCCTCGGCCATGACCGCTCTGACCGGGGGCACCCGGGACGAGAATCTCCGCCGCGAACTGGTCCTCCACCCTCCCTCGACCCTTGCCGAGCTAGTGACTCTGGCACTGCGCCACGCCGAGTGCGAAGAAGTACTCAACTCTTGCCGAGACACAACCGGCTCGGGTCGGGAGGGGGACAAGAAGCGGGCCTCCGAGCCAAATCCTGGCTCGGGTAAGAAGCGCTATCGGGAAGGAGAGTGCAAACAGAAGTATGAGCGGTACACCCCGCTGACCGCGCCAGTCTACGAGATCTATGAAGACATCAAAGACTCGGGACTCCTCCGCCAGCCCGAACCAATGAGATCGAAGAACCGCAAGCGCGACATGCATTGCCTGTTCCACGGCGACCACGGGCACCACACCGGCGACTGTCACCAGCTCCAAGACGGGATCGAGCGTCTCATCCGTCAGGGGCACCTGGACCGGTTTGCAACCGGGCGTAAAGAAGACCGAGGCGCCGCCGAGGAGATCGACAACACCCCCCGAGGGGTCCACATCAACGTCATCTCCGGAGGAATGGCATCGGGCGGCGACACCAGCCGAGGAAGGAAGCGTCATGCTGAACGGGCCAGCCAGGCCTCAGAGCCCTCCAGGGGCCCGCCGAGGGAGCCCCAGGTCATAGTCTTCTCCGACCAAGACCTGGAAGGGTTGAACACCCCGCATGATGATGCCCTCGTTATCTTGGCCACAATAAACCATTGTAACATAGATAGAATTCTGGTTGACAATGGGAGCGCCCCCGATGTATTATCTTATGACTGTTTCCTCAAGATGGGGGAAGACCCATCCAAGCTCCGCCCGATCCGAACACCCCTTTGTGGGTTTAACGGCCTGGCCACCTACCCCGAGGGAGCCCTAAGCCTGCCGGTCACCATCGGCACCCCACCCAAAACCGTTACGGTCATGGTGGACTTCATAGTGATCAAGGGTATGATAGCGTACAACGCCATTTTCGGCCGGAAAACCCTCAGCCTAATAAAGGCCGTACCATCTACCTATCACCAGAAAATGAAGTTTCCCATCAAAAATAGGTTGGGGGAAGTCCGAGGTAACTAGGCCACGGCTAGAAGGTGCTACAACATCTCGGTGGAAGCCTCAAGGCCGGACGGGAAAGATAAGGGCCCCAAGGGAGTCGAAGGAAAGACCGTAACCACCGAGTCCGGTGGCAAATTACTAACGGTATTCCTAAACGATGACCCGGCCCTCGGAGTACGGATCGGAGCCGACCTACCACCTTAGGAACAACAACAATACAAGAAATTTCTTTCTGAGTACATTCAGGTATTTGCTTGGTCCGATGATCAACTCCCATGCATACCAGAGAAGACCGTAATGCACAAGCTCAACCTCGACCCCACCGTGAGGCCCGTACAACAACGGAGAAGGAAGCACGCACCCGAGAAGCAGGCGATCATCAAGGCGCAGGTCACCAAGGGACAAGAGACTGGCCTCTTCAGACCAGTCCTATACCCTACGTGACTAGCCAATGTCGTCCTGGTGCCAAAAACCACAGGTAAATGGCGAATGTGCATGGACTTCACCGATCTGAATAAGGCTACCCCCAAGGACTGCTATCCGCTACAGAGCATCGACCAATTGGTTGATTCAACCTTGGGCAACGAGATACTCAGCTTCCTAGATGCCTATTCGGGTTATCACCAGATCAGAATGAATCTAGGAGACGTCGAGAAGACCGCCTTCATCACCGACTGCGGCGTGTATTGCTACACCCGGATGCCCTTCGGGTTGAAGAACGCTGGAGCCACCTATCAACGACTGGTAAATCACATGTTCGAGGGACAGCTAGGTCGGAACGTCGAGGCTTACATCGACGACATGCTCATCAATACCCCCAAGGCCCAAGACCACTTCACCGACCTTGCCGAAACCTTCGGCACCCTCCTGAAGTACAACATGAAGCTCAACCCCGCCAAGTGCGCCTTTGGAGTAAAATCCGGGAAGTTCCTGGGTTTCCTGGTCACTCAGCGCGGGATCGAAGCCAACCCCGACAAAGTCCATACCATCCTGGACATGCGCCCGCCCACGTGCGTTAAAGACATCCAGTGTCTGACAGGGCGTGTCGTCGCTCTCAGTCGTTTCCTGTCCCGTGCGGCCGAATGATGCTTGCCCTTCTTCAAACTGTTGAGGGGACCCAAGCTAGCATCTGCTACGTTCGCATGGGATGAGGAATGCCAGACAACATTCGCCGAGCTTAAGAAGTTCCTGGCTTCACCACCGATGCTCTCCAAGCCCGTCCCAGGCGAAGTCTTGCTGCTCTACCTCTCGGCGACGCCATCCACGGTCAGCTCGGTCCTAGTCAGAAATGACTCGGGAATCGAAAGATCGGTCTACTACACCAACAAGGTGCTCAATGAGGCCGAACGGAGGTACCCCGCAATCGAGAAACTCGTGCTAGCGTTGGTTACCTCCGCAAGGCGCCTCCGACCCTACTTCCAGGGGCACCCCATCACCGTGCTAACCGGCGAGCCGTTGAAGAAGATTCTGGCCCACCCCGAGGCCTCGGGGCTACTCGTCAAATGGGCCATTATGCTCGGGGCCTACGACATCTCGTACCGGCCACGATCAGCAATCAAAGGCCAAGCGCTCACCGACTTCATTGCCGAAATCACCATCCCGGCCGAAGACAGGCCTCCGACCACGACCGGGCCAACCTGGGAACTGTTCGTCGATGGATCGTCCAATTCGGCAGGCAGCGGTGCGGGGATCCTCCTGAGGTCCCCCGAAGGGATAGAGCTATAGTACGCCTTGAAATTCAACTTTCAGGCATCCAACAATGCTTCCGAGTACGAGGCCCTTATCTCGGGAGCACGCATGGCCCGACGGTTGGGGGTCGAGCGAGTCAGGATCCACACCGACTCTCAGCTGGTCACAGGTCAGGTCAACGGTGAGTATGAAGCTCGGGAGGCACCTATGATCAAATACCTTCAGTTGGTCCGGAGCCTGGCCCGACAGTTCGAGGAATTTGGGGTAGTCCAGATAGCTCGGGAGCAAAACTCTCGGGCGGACGCCCTCTCTCGATTGGCCTCCTCCCTAGACCCGGAGGGTACACGATCGGTCCTCCTAGAAGAGCTAGAATGCCCAAGCATCGACACGGAGCACCTCGCTGTTGACTCGACCACTCCAAGTGACTGGCGCTCCCCCTACCTGTCTTGGCTACAGGACTCCCAAGAGCCCTCGGACCCTCGGGAAGCCCACCGAATGAAGTATCAAGCTCGGCGCTTCGTCGTCCTCGACAACACTCTCTACCGAAGATCGTTCTCCGGTCCCCTCCTGAAGTGCCTCGGTCCCGACGAGGCAAGCCGAGCCATTCAAGAGATTCACCAAGGCCTGTGCGGAGCGCATGCAGGAGTCGGCCGCTAGCCAGGATCCTGCTACGGCAGGGGTACTAGTGGCCCACCCTGCAGCGCGACTGCACGGCTCACGCATGGCAGTGCGACCGTTGCCAGCGGTTCGACCATTTGGTCCATCAGCCAGCTACGGAACTTGTCACCCTAGCCGAGCCTTACCCTTTCGCTCGGTGGGGAATCGATATCCTTGGGCCATTCCTGACGGCCCAGTCCCAGAAGAAGTTCATCATCGTCGCCATCGACTACTTCACCAAGTGGATCGAGGCCGAGGCTACGGCAAGGATCACCGAGACAGTCGTTTGGGTCTTTGTTTGGAAATCGATCATTTGTCGCTTTGGCATCCCCCGAGTGATAGTAAGCGATAACGGTCGGCAATTCGACTCTCGGTATTTTCGAGACAGATGCGTCGACCTAAATATCCGCAACCACTTCACTTCGGTCGCCCACCCTCAGGCCAACGGGCTGGTTGAAAATGCCAACAAGACTATCTTAAAAGGCATAAAAACCAGACTCGGCAAGGCTAAGGGTAGCTGGCTCGAGGAATTGCCTAGCGTACTATGGTCGCACCGAACGACCCCCAGGACAGCAACAGGTGAAAGCCCTTTTCAGTTGGTATATGGCACCGAAGCCGTCGTTCCATTAGAGATCGCCAATCCATCTCTCCGAGTGATCTGCTTCTCACCCGAGGCAAACGGGCAAAAGTTGCTCGAGAACCTCGACCTGGCAGACGAACTCCGAGAGATCGCGAACGTCCGAGCAATGGAGTACCGGCGCCGCCTCACTCGATACTACAATGCCAAGGTCCGAGACAGACGTTTCCAACCGGGGGACTTCATCCTCAGGAAGGCCGAAGCCTCTCGACCACTGGAGGCGGCGGGCAAGCTATCCCCCAACTGGGAAGGCCCCTACCAAGTGATCGAGACGCTCCGGAAAGGTGCGTACAGGCTAGCTACAATGGAAGGGGAACCCATTCCCCGGACATGGAACGCAGCCGCACTACGCAGATTCTATTTCTAAAGTTGTATAGCAAGATCGAATGAAATAAAATTCCCTCTCCATTCATTCAAACAATTGTTGGTACATCAGATAGGCAAATACCAGTACATCACATAGCAAAAAGCAAAAATCCGTCTAACACCGCTTCAAGAGGCCATCACTCGGCTGACTCGGTCTTGATCTCCTCGCGTCCAGCCACTGACTCTGCCTCGTGTGGAAACTGGCTCGGACAAGAGGTGGTCGAGCCAGTTGGCTCGGGTGGCCCGTGACAAAGGTGACAGAGGGACTGCGGAAGGAAGGCTACCTCCCAAGGTGGCAACAACCAGGAAAAAGGAGCGCCGTAAAGGCCTCCCCTTTTCCAATCTGCCAACTCCTTAGAAGGAAGGAGAGAGCAAGCAGCCCCCGAAGAGTGAAAGAAATGAAGAGCAGAAGAGGGAAAAAGAGGCTGCAGACGGAGGAAGGCTTCGGTGAGGAGGGAACTTGATGCGCCCCCCCCCCATGCAGAGGGGGAGTGGCGGCAGGCTTCCCTGATGCCCCCATCCATCCTCCGCCTCGGCGCCCGCCCGGAAGCCACGCCGGAACTGAGAAAGGGCAAGAGCCGTGCCCTCGCACGTCGAAGCCCTCTCCAGATCCGCGCGGCGACCGTCGGACCCGTCTCAAACCCGCGCGGCAACCGTGGGACCCGTCCAACAAGCTAGGACGGCATGAGCCCTCCGCTCCCCGTCGGCGGCGGCGTCGCCCTCCGAAGGATCCTCCATGCTCCGAATGCAACGGCACAACGCAGAGTGAAGAGGAAGGAGTGAGGAAAGACTGTTAGAGAAAATCCCAGGCAGTAAAGAGGAAAGGGCCCCTTTCGGTCCTTCTTATAGGCCAAAGGAGGCTACACGCCTTAAATGACCCCCCCTCGGAAACACGCCAAAGGATTTCTCCCCTAAACAGTCACCTCCAACTCCTCGTTTCCCGCCCTAGCGGGATTCACGAAGCGGCCTGGCATTCAAAGCATTAGGGAACGGAAGGACGCCCCGTCAGAAGCCTACCAAAACAGCGTGCGAAAACCACGCAGGACATATCGGCACTTGCCAACTACTTCAGATACGCCAACCAAATCACAGCAAGGACGGCGATCAAACAAGTAAGCCATTTATTATCTCATAAAGAGGGAACTCCCTAAAGGAGGAAAGAGAGACAAACAAGAGGAAGGGGCAAAATAAGGCAAAATACATCAGGCCTCGGGCCCACTTTGACGCTCGAGAACGGCGGAAGGGGACGCGTCACCCCCGGCACCTTCGGCGACGGCCAGCTCGGACACTGAACTGTCTCGGTCGTGAGCCCTCCAGAAACGCCCGGAGCCGGTGACCCCGATGGAGGTGACCCCTCCGAATCTTCCCCGACCGACAATGAGGAGCTAGAAATCGACTCATCTGAGTCATAACGCTGGCCAAAGGGGAACTCGATCCCGGAATTTTGCTCATCGGCGCAGTTTATCGCTCGGCGATAGCCCTGCTTGAACCCCTTTCGAGCTCCCCGGTGAAGTGCTACCTCATAATAGGGTAGGGCAGCTTCCACCAGGTCGGCCGAGTAAGCATCCGAGCTCCTATAGCGCTCGATTGCCTCCGCCTCGATCGGCCCCGCCCTTCCGACGAGCTCAACCCGAGCCCGCTCCGCCTCGACCGCACGCTCCTCCGCCCGGGCCCGGCCCACCTCGGCCTCAGAGCGGAGGCGCTCCGCCGCCTTCGCCCGATCTAGCAGCTCGGCGCGTTCGAGCTCCCAGCGATTGTCTATCTCGAGGCGACGCAGACGCTCCTCCTCCAGGGATCGGCTTGTCCTCTCAAGAGACTCTCGGGTCATGGCGAGCTGTTCGGTCAGCACCCCGGCTTCCAGTCGGCTCGCCCGCGCCACCTCCCAAAATGTGAAAAACTCCTGCCGGAGCCCCTCGTGCTCCCCCTTGAGTCGGGCCAGTTTCCTCTCGCATCCCCCAAGGGTCCAGGCTAGGTTCGACCGCTCCGCCTCCATCCGGGCGTGCGCCTCCGACATCAAAACCGCTGACCGAGCTATGACCAGGCCGCCCTCCATCAGAACATCAAGGATCCCAGGGGGGGTATTGCGCCTTTCTCCCCCCTTCATCCTTGCGGTGATCGACCGGCAGACCCGATACAGGTCGCCCGTAATACCGAGCCTTTCCAAGGGCTCCGGCAGAGGGAACCGCTCTGCCCTGGGCACCCTGCCCGAAGGCTCTGCTCGAGCGACGGAGCTGTCCGCCTCGCGCACCACGGTCTGTTGGGGTTGCGACGCCCCCCCGGGTGAACCCCCAACCTCGACCGGCGCCGCGGGATTGACCGCACCGGGAACTTTAGGCACTTGGGGCCGCAACGCCCTCGCGGGCGAACCCCCAGTCCTGCCTGTCTCGGCCCGCACCTCGCCAACCGAGACATCACCGACTCCGACCGATCCCCCGGTCTCAGCGTCAGCTACTTCAACATCGGCCCCCTCTACCCCCGTGGGGGGGAGAGCCGACCCATCGCCGCCCTCTGAGGGGCCCCCGGTCTCCTCGCCCCCCTCTCGCCTGGCAGGTGGGGGAGCTGGCCCCGAGGGGTCGGCCCCATCTTGCCCCCGAGAGGGGAGCGCCACCGAGCCGGAGTCACCCCCGGCGGTAGTAGGAAGACCTGCCTTCCTGGCTCGTTTCCTGGCCTTCGCGGCCTCCCGCAACTTTCCCACCGTGGGATCCTTGTGCTTCTTACCAGTTGGTCGTGAAGATCCCTCAGGGGCCACCCCCTTGCCCTTATCTCGGGCTTGGGCGTGACCCGCAGAAGCATCTGGTTCGTCGGCCGCCGAGTCATCTCCCAGATCAATGACCTTAGCAGCTTCCTCCAGAGGTTCCCGCCTCACGTCTGCAACAAAGGAAGAAGACCCGGTTAGGAGGAAGAAAGTAACTACCACCCCAGGAGAAGAGCCTCGAGAGCAGTACCTGTCGACGTCAACCGCGTAAGAAAACACCGTTCGATGTTCTCCGGCGTCACCAGCTCCTCGGTCGACTGGCGGTTATCCAGCAGATGAGCGGCCTGCCGCTCCACGTGGGGAGGGAACTCCTCCTGGCGAGGGGGAAGGTTTGGATGAAAATTGGGCGAGACCAGACATCTCCAAGACTCGTCCGTCGCCTCCGCCTTTACCCAGAAGAATTGGGTCTTCCACCCCTTGTGAGAGGAGTCCTTCGCTGCGAGCGAGATGCAACTCCTGTTCCTCCTCGCCTGGATAAAGTAGAAGTCCTTCCCCGCCGACGGGTGCGCTTTCAACTTGAAAAAATAGTGAAAGAGGTCCAAAGAAGGAAAAATGTCATGCTGACGACAGAGAATCCGAAAGGCGGAAAGAAGGAGATACGAGTTGGCCACCAACTGAATAGGCGCCTACCGGAAAAACTCGAGAAGCTTAAGTACAAGAGGCTCGAAGGGAAGGCGGAACCCACTCTTCCAAGCCAGAAGAAAAGTGCAAATGTGCCCCGTACGGCTGTCCAGACTCGTCTCATACGGGGCGGCGGCAGCAAAGCTGTACCTGAGAGGCAAGCGAAAACGATGCTCTAGCTTCCTCACCTCGGCTTCCCCCAACTCACTGCAATTGGGAACGGGCTCCCGCCTCACCTGCCCGATTTCCAAAGGCAGATCCGCCATCGAGCTGGAAGATGATCCCTCGCGCGAGCTTGAAGACTCCGGGGGGGAAGGAAGTTGCCGGACCACCTCCGCAGTTATCCTCGCCAACTCCTCAAACGCCGCCGCAAGACTTTGCGTCTCCACTGTGCTCTCACGGCGCATCAAGGAGCCCCAGAAGCAAAGAAACTAAGGAAAGCCTAAAACCCTGAGAAGCCTAGAACGACGAACAGCGCCCAACGCCTATAAAACCCTGGAGGAAGGCGGCCCGTCGTTCCGTGCTCCGAGAAAAGGGGGGCCCTTCATTTCAAATTCGTCAGGATCATCATTACAGACCCAGGCGACCACTACACGTGGCTCCATAACGCCAATAGAACTCCACCCACCTGAGCCACGCTAGTCCAAAGCCTCAAAAACTACTCGACCGAGCCTCCATGGCTCGAGAGTAGGAGGGGGACAAGTGGAGAGGGGGATTTCTGCAGCCCACTCAAAGAGCAGCCCAACAAGACCCAACAGGGTCCAACGAGGCAAGCTCACCTGAGTGACAGCCCACAGGGCCCACTTAGGAAAGAAAATCCCAATAAAACAATGCTCGAGGAAACAACTCTCCTAGGCGGTCCCAAGGCTCGGAGAGCCCGAGCCTCGGTCAGGTCACAGGAATACCCGCGCATGAGCTACCCCTCCGCCCGAAGGGGGGATGCGCTAGCCAGTCTATCCGACCCATCTCCTCACCGAGCTAGGCCTATCGCCCGATGGGGCCGGCCCCCTTAAGCTCGGGACGACCGACGAGATAATCATCATTGCAGCCGTTAGAGTCCGCAGCGGGCCAATCACTAAGAAGTCCAGGAGCTCCGGTTTCCCCGCGAGGCGATAACGTTCCCACGATAAGGCCATGAAGGCCCACGTTGAGGATGTAACTCCCGCCGGGAACCCCTCAGCTTGCAGGACTTCGGAAGGCGGCGTACTATTTAAACCAGGGATACCCTCCGGTGGAAAAAAAGGGGCCACTAAGGCACTCATACACCCAAACTCCTGAGCACTACCCGCTTCACCCCTTTGGTGGAGAGGAATCTCGCGCACTAGTTTTTCTCCTCCCCATTATTGCTTCCACCATAGCTCTACTGACTTAACCATCAGAGGGTTTTTTCCCAGGGAAACCCCCTGGGCCCTCTGATACGTTTCCCTGTCTTGCAGTTCATCTTCTGGTGATCCACAGCCCGCTCAGGACACAGCGCGAGATTTCGCCTCTTCAATACATATTCGTTATTTATTGATTCAATACATGTTAGTTTGGTAGGCTTGTTAGAAGGTCATGCCACTCCGGTGGTGTCGATTGGACCGATCACACTCGTTTTCCACATGTTTTGAGCCTTAATTCTTGAGCATCGAATGCCGCTCCGTCGGATACTTCATCCGCCGGACTAGGTGTTCATGTTTCAAGGCCACCGTAAGACCCCGCGAGCATGGGATTCTCACTAGGATAACGGGCAGGTTGTACCATGAACACCTGAACCAATGACTCGATCAGAATTATGTTTGGGGTAGTCCAAGTTACGACTGTTCTGCCAAGTTTCGAATAGATAGCAGTTCTCTCTGGACCGCTACCTTGAGGTAGCGGCCAGGCTATGACCGCCTTATTCTTTCTGATCTGGCCTGTGTGCTAGTTCGATCTACTCGTCTGCCCTTGTTCCAGGTCGACTCAACCCTGGTTAGGTCGACCTATGTCACCTCAATTGACCATGGTAGCATACACTGAACTCTATTTCAGTCCGGCTATACCATAGGTCGACTGAGGACCTTGATTTAATCATTTTAATCTGGTTGTTTGCCCGTCACGTGATAGCAGTGCTCTTTGGACCGCTACCTTCCAGTAGCGATCGATCCCGGACTGTCTTTTGGTTTTCTTTCATTTTCTGAGTCAACGCACCAGAGCAGTGAGTCGACGCAGCCCTATTTTCTGATAGCGGCCCAGGAGGGACTGACACCTTATGTTAGCGGTCCATACCTGACCGCTACTTCATCCAGTCACTTGAAATTTTATTTTTCTTGAATTTGTGCATTTTAGAATATCTTAACTCTATTGAGTCTATTTGAGACATAATCCTTCACATCTTTCACGACCTTCCTTAAAGTCATTTTCCCTAAATGGCTTTCCTTTCTAATAAGCTTGCTATTCTCCAAAGAGATCCATTTTTTCTACTCGTGTTCTCTTGAATTACATGAGCTATTCTTGGAACTCAGATGCCATTAGTAAATTTGTTTGGAATTATATGATATGGGACTTTGGATCCACTTTGACATTCAATGCTAGGCATAAACTATTAGGGCCCAGATCTGGTCCTAAGGGCGAGGCAAAGCCCAAACATTTATCGATATTATGAATGATCAGGTGTAGCATTGCACCAACTATACGCAAGATTCGATCTAGACATATTTACATCATGGGCATCTTCCTTATATGCGTGACTTGACATATTTGAATATGCGGTCCGGAAGGGACAGTTTATGATATGAATGTTAGTGCTTGTTATCTCTTGTACATGTTCCAAGTTATTCTCTTTCCATCATGTTCTTGTAATTGTCTCTTGTTTATCTTATTGAGCCTCCATGTGACCTTGCTACTCTTATGATAATGATTATGTTTTCCATCAAGCATTATTGCTATTTTCATGCGTTATTAAATGGCTAATCACTTACATCATTGCCTGATGATAGAGTGTAATTTTTATTGAGCTTCTTGCTCACCCAGTTTTTCTTAACACTTTTCAGATAATAATGAAGCTACTCCAACAGACGGGGATGGGCAAAAGTGAGAGTTCCAGAGTCGTGAAGATTATGTCTTTTCTTTGTTTTGTTGAGTCGAGCTATGTAACATGAGTCTTTTCCTTTGTTTGTCATTTTTTTAGTTTAGTCGGAGTATGTAATTTGACTTATGGTTATCAATAAAAATATATTTATTTTGGCATTATGTTTAGCTCGTGTTCTCTTTTGGTTTGCTCTGTATCATGAATGAATCACTGCCACGTTCCGAGCATGTCTTCCACTGCTATCGGTTCGGGGCGTGACACAAGTGTTACGACTCGTCGCGCCTCGATATTCCGCGTCGGGGCATGACAGAGCAGTTCACAATAAATTAGGCATCAAACAAAGCTCACACATTAGGGATTTTATGTTTCAGAAAATTAACATTCTCCTTTTAGAGCAGAATAAATCAAGACCATAAAATGCAATAATGGTTCAAAGTTTATAAGCCCAAAATCTGAATGTAAGAACCCTAAAAATATGTTCTAGCATGTTTAATTGAACTAAAACAAATCTTTTTTAAGATCAAGAGCCTTGCCCCCATTCCTTTTCACCTTTCTTAATGATTTCATGAGACACCCCTAGAAAGAATTTTAACTAGTATTGAAGATAAACATCTTAAGGTGTAGAATTCTTGTTAGCCCTGAGTAGATGGGGGACAAGAAGGGGGGTTGAATTGTCCCCCAGTCGAGATGGCGGATTTTAAAAAACTTTCTAAACAAATTACATCGGGATCAAAAGTAACTACGTTAATTAGTTGGACTAACTTGAAGTGAGATTTAAGTTCATTCAATCTTCCCTATCTCACTCGAATAATCTAAGCACTGAACGATTTAACCTATGTCAAATACAGATAGCAGATTAAGCAATGTGTAGTGGTGCAGTGAATAAAAATATATTAGTTAGCCTGTGAACGGGGATAGAAGAAATGGACAATCGCACAGGCACACCACATGTAACACAAAGATTTTTAGGTGGTTCGGGACCACGACGGGCTCCCTACGTCCACCCCTCACCGAAATCTGGTGAGGCTTCACTACACGCTACAAGACGTAGCAACACGGGGACGAGCCCCAACACCACACACGCTGCTTTCGCAGCAATACACACACGGGGTCTAGCCCCAAAATGCTGCCATTGTAGCACTTACTCACACACAGTCGGGGAACACACCCCAAACACAAAACCAACACGGAGACACAGCTCCGCCTTCACACAAACTCGGGGAACCTTGCCCTGCAATAGAACCAAACACTCGGAGACGTAGCTCCATACACCACACACAGATATTCTGATGTATAGAAAAATAAGAAGATATATAATACAAACCTAGACTTTGTATAAATTGAAGACAAATGTTTGAAATAAACTCAAGAGGGTTGGAGAATGGTATCCTTCTATGATAAATGGCCAGGAGATGATCATTCTTGAAGCTTCCAAAGTGAGGGGGTCGAACTTCAACAGATCCGAAGTCACACGAACTTGTCGTTGCAGATTCAGCTTCATCAGAGCATGAAATCTTGATGGAACTTGATGTAGCTTTGATTTCTTCACTTCAAACCATCCCTACAAGAAAGAAAACACATGAAAACCTTTAATAAACCCTCTCCCCTTCTCACTTGCGGCCAGTCCCTCTTTTCTTCCTCTACAAGAAAGATAGAACATTAAGCATTGATTTGATTCTCCCAAATTCGCAACATATATATACCAAAAGAAAGCCAGATTAGAAAGACATGAATGCCCTTCTAAAACCATAGAAAAACCACTCTAATATGTTCATTAATAACCCAAGGTCATTAGGGTAAAATTTCAGCCCATTTGGAGTCCATTTGGTTGGGCTTCGGTGGCCCACAAAAAAGTCACGCGGACTAGCCAAACTGGGGAGGTCGACCCATCTGGACAAGGGGGTCGACCCATCTGGCTCCCAGAACTTGCTTGTGCAGATAGGTTACAGGGGTCGACCCATCTTGTGAGGGGGGTCGACCCATCTTGTGACAGCATGCAGTTTGATGATTTTTCAGCCCAGGGGTCTACCCATTGAGTGGGGGGGTCGACCCATTGACCTTGTAACCTTATGAAATGATTTTTAATGCATTCCCAATGACCTAAACATGCAACCCAATGTAACCAATCATGAATTACATTAAAAGTAAATACTTACCATGTCTCCATAGATTTATGGACATAAATAAACCTGCTCCTTTTAGAGAATCAATTTCATGTTATTCTTTGATCCATGCAAATGTGGAACCCAACTTGAATGCATTCTCCACACAGTACCACCTCTTCAATGCATTTCAACCTTAATGAATCTGCACATTAGTATGTTGAAAGTGCAGCTATATGCACAAATGATTCACACATTTCCAAACCACAGTTTTCACAGGTTCACAATTCAAATACAATTTAATCAAGCCAACATGAATTAGATGAATTGAGAGCAAACTCAAACCTCCACTTTGTACCCACAACCATTCATGCCAATACTTAATCAATCCAAATGAGATTCATAAATAGTTGTTAAGGTTCGTTCAACCTGCTATAAGAAGCCATGTGAAACTTTACTTACGAGAGGAGAACATGAACTTTGAATTCATTCACACCACAAGCTCATCGAAAAGCCATCCATATAACCAACCAAATTATGGTTCTACAAGGAAAACTATGAAGGCCATGTCAACCCATAAACTATATACATGAACCACAATAATTTCATCAAGATATAGGCATCATGCAAACAAGCACTGTACATGTATCTCATTCAACTCAATCAAACAAATACAAATGAGATGCACAATCATATTGATATTGTTTGTTCAACCTGCATGTTCATATATTGAAGTGCAACCATGTATATGAGTTTGATTCATATCCATCCAGCCAATTTAATGCACAAGCTTCGCAATATGAAACTTTCTTCATACATGTAAGAATCATTTCCAGTTCAAATCTTGCCTTGACCACTTTGATACTGAATCAATTCACACATGAGTATGACATGCTTCTAACCAATTTTATACACAATCTCACATGAAATTCAGATGCAGTCCAAGGCATGTAGACCAAAGTTGATGCATATGACCCAAGGTTGATGCAGATAAAGGAATATGTAACACAAAGGTCTATGCACATAAAAGACATGTCTAAGCATATGAAGACTAAGGTCAGTGCATCTTCAACACAGGTCGATGCACATTGTGAAGGACCCAAAGAATAGGGTCGGTGCAAGTTCTGAAACTTGCCAAAGACAGTCAGTGCACATCTATGAAACAGTCAGATGGGTCGGTGCACATTATGTAAAACACAACAACAAAGTCAGTGCATATATGAACAAGGTCAGTCCACTTTTTATGAAACATCAAGATTTCAACATTATCAGCATGAACAACTGAGATAGATTCAACATGTGAAAGCATAGAAGCCATTTGAAAATCCACTGAAAGACACAGCTTTCACATGAAACCTCCGAAGACTCATGAGCAGCATGCATGAGTCAAAGATATATATAGGAAGGACCATGCTTCACAACCCAGTAGCAGTATCTGCAAAACAAGATATCATCATATTAGCTTTTTTATCATGAAGACGTTTTTCACTAAACAAGTACACAATATTTTCACTTTAAAGCATACTCAAACCACACAATATATTGTTATCATCAAAACCATTACCAAAGATAAAGAGGGAGCACAACGAACCCAACAATCTCCCCCTTTTTGATGATGACAATATATTGTGGCAATCCACAACTCTCTCTCTCCTGCTTTGACATTATCAAAAAGTGGGAGACTAGTGGCACAAAATGATGAGTTTTCAAAGACGAATAAGACAGAAATATAAAGACCATGGCGCACAAACTCAACAATAACCTACCATGAAAGGAAGGTGTGAGAATTATGAACACGTATAAGACTAAGAACATGTATGAAACTAAGAACATGTATTTAGAACTGAAATTTGAAATATGTGCAGATTGTCAATTTTTGAGTTATAGGCAAATGTATGACCTGATTATGTGCAAAATGCATGGCTGAACTTAATTATATGCAAGTGTTCTTCTGAAAAGCTCATTATTCTCCCCTTTTTTGTCATGAACAAAAATTGATTGACAATGGGGTCATTTAAGCTATTATATACATGTATGATCTAAAGATGTATCAATGTAATGTGAAATATGATATGAACAAGGATGATCAAGCAATCAAACACTCAAACATGCATAGTAAGATATAGAAACAGGCAAGTCCCTTTAGGACGGGTGTAAGGATAATGCATTTGGTTGTGGAGCATGATGAACATGTGCAATACTAAGAAGGTCGTGCTTACATAAAGAAGGTACTGCATAGACCATGAAAGATGACTGATTCATAAAGAACATTCACACAATCAAACCCAAAGTGTATATGTGAAGAATTGAGCAATGAATACCAAAGCAATATGGATAATCAGATTTTCTAAAGAATACTAAAAAAGAACTTATTATCCATACACTTTCATACACAATGCTCGAATATTGGTAGCTACGTATGACCCCATTTTTTTTAAATTACTATAAATGGTGCGACTAACCTTTTGACACGAGTTGTATCCTTTATCTTAGGGACACTTTCCGGTTACTCAGTTTTGTCACTTATATTAACTATGGATTTTATCACTTTTCGGCGCAAGTTGTATCCTTTGTCTCAGGGACACTTCCCAGCTACTCGGTGGCAAATCACACTTATTCTAGATGTGGATTTATTTCTCCTTTCGACACGAGTTTCCTCCTTTGTTTTAGGGGAGATTCCTGGTTGCTCGGATCCACATTCCACTTGTTCACTTTTTTGGTGGGGCACACAACTTTTTCTTCAAGAGACAAGTGATTTCCATGTAGAGATTCAAGAGTCCTTAGGAGTGTTGAGTAGAAAAACTTTAATCCTTATTAAATGAATCATTTATCTCAAAAAATGCAATTTGTGTGGGTGGTTGTATTGAATGTAAGAAATGAATTGGTCTAATCAACGTTATGTCTCCCCCTAAGTGTATGCACAATTATAAGAAGAACCTCCCCCTTAATATGTGCCATGTAACAAACATGTCTAAATCAATGCATTTTTACTTAGCATGGTAAAAGGTCATAGAAAGATATCAAGAAGTGGTTGTATAAAGTATATACATGTAATCAAGCAAGGACCTTTCAAAATTTTCAAACAAGGTGATTTCCGGTACGTGGCGGAGAACGTAGGTCCGAAGACCACCATCGCGCATAGTGGAAGTATCTAGTTAGACATAATCCAACCTTCTCTAACCACCATTTGATATACCGGATAATCATGACATTCAAGCACGCAAAGATAGAGGGTATGCACAAGCATATGCACGTGAATGCAAAATTGATGTGAAATTATTTCTATTCACAAGTATGCAATGATATGTGAATGTGTTTTCTATGTATGCAAGTATACGCATGTAAATAGATAGATGATTGAAGCTTATCCTTATTTATAAACATGCAAGGATGTATATGATATGTATGCAAAATGAACTATTATTTGCAAACGTGAGTGAAAGTGTGAAAAAACTCTATTCACATATCAAAGTATTCAAGACTGAATTGTTATTTGCAAACCGAAAGAGAAAGTGTGTATGAAGGACCTTATATGTGCAATGTTAAGCAGTCAAAAACCAAAAATTATTCACAAGAAGTGTAGAGAAATGTGTTCAAGTCATCTAACCATGAAACTCACAAGATCTCAATGTTGGCCCAGAGAGATGGCGGACAAGAAGGGGGGTTGAATTGTCCCCTTACCGAGATGGCGGATTTTAAAAACAATCTAACCTAATCATGGTGAAATTAAAATTAACTACATTGATTAACAAAAACTCAAGTGAGATTAAAGATATTCTCTCAAGCTTTCTGATCTCACTCGAATAGTTAAAGCAACTATCAAGAGAATTATGCTCAACACGGATAATGGAGGTAGTAGTGTGTGACAGTGTAGTGAATTAAAAACCTATGTAATGTACCTGTGAAGGGAGATAGAAGAAATGACAATCACACAGGCAATCACATACGACACAAGGCTTTTAAGGTGGTTCGGGACCACGACGGGCTCCCTACGTCCACCCCTCACCCAACCGGGTGAGGCTTCACTCCACGCTACAGAATGTAGCAACACGGGGATGAACCCCAACCACACACGCTGCTTCCGCAGCAATGTCCACACACGGGGACAAGCCCCAACACGCTGCCACCGCAGCACACACACACGTTCGGGGATCACACCCCGGACACTTAGACCACGCGGAGACACAGCTCCGCCCACACACAATGATGTATCGAGTTTAGCATGGCACAAAGGATATTCAATAAACACAACAAAATTGATCTATGATCAAATGAGGAGAGTAGAAATGAATGACTAAAGATTCTCCCTCAAATCTTCAATGAACCCCATAGAGAGGATAGACGGGTGCACTGAACGCTTTTATTCACGAAGTGGAAGCTGGCCGAAACCGCAAGAGCCGCTCTGGTAAAATGTGTGACAGTGGAACGAGTCTTGTTGATGGCGTCCTCCTTGTCTTCCTCTTTCTTCAAGGTGCACAGCACCTCCTCCTTGTTCACAAAGCCCCTTACAAAAGGATGGTGTACATTAGCTTTTATCTATTCCAAAAGATGAAAATCGCAGCAATATATGGAGCACAAAACTGATAAACAAAGGACCAAGGTAGGATCTCAAGTGCATCTAGATTAAAGATAGAGCATGGAAAATATCTCAAATGATTAAGGGATAGATATAGAAGTTTTCCCTTTTGTAGACTCCTTAGATATCCAGGTTGATGTGAGCCGTTGCTCGCGATGAAGACGTCTTCAGATTCGTCGCTTCATTCCGCTTGCAACCCTCTTCATCAACAACCTTCAAATCACGACGGAAGTAGATCGGATTTGGCGTTGAAGTCGTCTCCAGCTCCTTCATCTCTCACTTGCAAGAAATAAAACCTTGTTAGCCCTTGGAGTCACCTCCATAGTTGGAATTCGCAGGGTATAAAAGGGGCTGATAAGAAGACCAAAAGACACAATAGCCCCTCTAAAAACCTTCTCAAATGTACTCCTAATAGTAGGGTATAACCCTAAGGGCATTAGGGTGAAACCCCAAGCAAATCGGACCATGAAACCCGGAGTTTGAAATCAATCTGATAAACCCGATCCGGGTCACCCAGAGAAAGTGTCGACCCTTGGGTCGACACTTTTCTCAGTAGATTCTATCCCGATGAAGAAATCGGGACACGAGGTAAAAGTGTCGACTCACTGGGTCGACACTTTTTCCAACATGTTCTGTTTTCAACAAAACAAAACACCACGATAAAAAGTGTCGACTCATAGAGTCGACACTTTCTGTCTGGACTCATAAACCAATATAGCAGGCAGAACAACTCAACATAAGTGTCGACTCTGTGAGTCGACACTTTTATTGACAGAGCAGAAAAGTGAATTAAGTCACAATGTAAAGCCAGAAGTCTATTTATATAATTAAACTCATTCAAACTCAAACAAAAACAATACAATGGCAAGCAATAGGGGTATTTGAAGGAACACTCATCCGCGAATTTAAAGGATTTGAGGAATTTAAATGAGCATGATGCATCCATAGGATTGTGAGGATAAACATGCATGATGGACACATACAAACTTGATTTGTCAAACAAGCTATGAGCATAAGAAAGAATTCTAGGCAGTGCTTACCATGTCTTCAGAAAATTGAGTACAAAACTTCACCTGCACTTGTATCTGAAATTCATTCACATTCTTCCAGCCCATTCAAAACACAATATGCTCATTCCAAAAATAATTCAAGCAGCCCATTGCCAGAAAGAGTTCAACAAAGCTACTCATGACAACAAGTTCAGTCCTAAGTGTCCTGAACTCATACACACACTAGGAGCCAATGGAAGAACACTTCAATAAATCAATCAACCTTTTTCAGGATAGATCAACATGCATATGGATGAACACAAATCCATATTGATTCATATCAATCTTAATCCAGCAAATGAAATCCTCAATCACTCAATGCAATCATCAACAAGGTCTGTGCAATGTACCAACCTTTAACACCCCATTCAAGAAGACATATCAAAGCAAGACTTATCCAGCACATGTATTCAATGCAATTGAAACACATAGTCTTACCATGTTGAAGATCATTTGAACAACAACTCTTACCATGAGCAGAATTAATTGGAAGCAAATTACTCATTAAGTCTGCACCAACAATTAAACTTGATCTGACTGTTTAAAGATGACATGAGAACCAATGTCCATTAGGAAAATCTGAAAACTCCATCAAGCACATAAATGATATGCATGAGAGCATCAAATAGCATTGAGTTCAATTCAATCCAAAGAACTAGGCTCAAAGAGCCAGGGGTCGACACATGGGGTCGACCTATCCAAGGAGACAATGAAAACTCCCTTAGCACTCCAAGCAACTCAATCAAGCATTCATGTGAGGCAAAATCAGTTCATAAACATGAATAGACATGAATTATAAATGTAGTTCAGAGCAGGTACATCCATGGACAACAAGATATCTAGTATCTGTCAGTTCATTAAAAAACACCGACATAGAGTATGCATGAAAATAAAATATGCATGAAAGCACAGATGCAATTGTCAACATCAAGGATGATGTATACATGAAGGACCAGTGTATTTCCACCTACAACACAACAAGATATCATTATCTTAGCCTTTTTATCCGTGAGAGGCCTTTAAACATGAACACACAAGATTTTCACTTTAGAGTAAACACAAAACACATAATATATTGGAATCATCAAAACCATTGTCAAAGACAATGAGGGGCACAGAACCCAACATTCTCCCCTTTTTTGATGATGACAATATATTGTGATCACCAAATCTCTCTCCCCCTTTGACATTATCAAAAAGTGGGGGACAAGGTGAACAGATGTGAAAGTGCAAACAAAAATAGACAGATATTTAAAACCAGTGGGGCATGAACCTCCCATGAAAGGAAGGTGTGAGCATTATGAACAACCATGAAACTAAGAACATGTATGAAACTATAAACATGTATTTAGAACTAAATTTGGAATTTTGAAACTATATGCAGAGTGTAAGACTAAGTTATGCACAAAATGTATGGTGCTCAAAAGCACGTTATTCTCCCCCAATTGTCAAGAACAAAAAATAACCGACAATGGGTTATTGAACCTGTTATTTACACGTATAACCTATAGATGCAAACTATTAAATGAAATATGATATGAACAAACGGATCAAGCATTCAGGCACTCAAGCATGCATATATAAGTATAGACTCATGCAAGTCCCTTCGGGACGGGTGTAAGAATAATGTAATTGATCGTTGAACATGATGTGCATGAACAATACTAAGAAGGTCGTGCTTACATAAATAAAGTACTACATTCACCATAGAAGATGACTGATTCATAAAGGACATTCAAACAATAAAACCCAAGGTGCATATGTGAAGATTGAGCAATGAAGTTCAAGTCAATATGGAAAATCAGATTATCTAAAGAACACTAAAAAGAACTTATCATCCATACACTTCCGTACACGATGCTTGAATATTTGTAGCTACGTATGACCCTAATTTTTTAATTATTAAAAACAGTGTGACTAACCTTTTGACACGAGTCATGCCCTTTGTTTCAGGGGCAATTCCCGGTTACTCAGTTTCGTCACTTTTTATGATGTGGATGAGACACTTTTCGACGCGAGTTGTACCCTTTGTCTCAGGGGCACTTCCCGGCTACTCGGTGGCAAATCACACTTATTTTCATATGGATTAGTTTCTCGTTTCGACGCGAGTTTCCTCCTTTATTTTAGGGGGGGTTCCCGGCTATTCGGATCCACATTCCACTTATACAACTTTTGATGGGGTGAATAGCATTTTCCTCACGAGACATGTGATTTTCATGTAGAGAATCAATAGTCCTCAAAAGTGTAGAGTAGAAAATATTAATCCTTATTAGATTGAATCCTTATCTCAAAAAGGTGCATATTGTGTGGGTGGTTGTATTGAATGTAAAAGATGAATTAGTCTTATCATAGTAATGTCTCCCCCTAAATGTATGCACGGTTATAAAAAAATCCCCCCCCTTAATATATGTCATGTAGCAAACATGTCTAAATCAATGCAATTTCATTTAGCAAGAGATGAGTCATAGAAGGAGTCAAAAAGTGGTTGTATATTATATACATTCAAACAAGCACTAAAATGATGTTTTCAAGCAAGTTGATTACCGGTACTTGGCGAAGAACGTAGGTCCGAAGACCACCTCACGCGTAGTGAAGGCTTCCGGCTGAAGATAATCCTACCTTCCACTAACACCATTTTATATACCGAATAACCATGGCATTCAAGCACACGAGTATGAAGTATATGCAAGTATATGCATGGAACTTGAAGAGATGATTGCAAAATTATTCTTCACAAGTATGCAAAGATGTGTATGATATGTGCAATGAGTATCATGCAATTAAATATGTAAAGTGAATTTGCAAAAGTGAACCATTATTTGCAGGATGTGATTAAAAGAGTAAAAGATTCTATCCACAGACCAAAGCTTTCAAACCTAAACTGATATTTGCAAGAAGTAAGCAAACAAAAGAGTAAAAGACTATGCACAGTGAGAAACATTCAAAGCCAAATTTATTTGTAAATCAAAAGAGAAGGAGTATATGAAAAACCATATATGTGCAAGGTTTAAGCATTCAAGAACTAACTTTATTCACAAGAAGTGTTGAGAAATGTGTTCAAGTCATCTAAACATGAAACTCACAAGATTTCAACATCTCAGAAGTTGCCAAAATCAAAGAAGTAGAGTTGCAACTGTTTGATTGCAAACACTTTCCTCCAAACATAGATTCTACCTTTTTAGATTTCAAATTGAACCTAAATAAGATGACTTTCAAAATAAAATCATTTTTGTTCCTCGCCTTGAGAGACCATTACTGTCACGCCCCGATGCGGAAACTCGGGACGTACAGTTAGGGACAAGCGAGCAAGAATATAAATAATTCTGAACCATTGCAACCATTGCACAAAAGGTTGGAAAAGATAATCATCAGAGTTTTATTGATAATAAAGTTGAGTACAACTGGGTAGAACAACTATATCCAAATAATATTCAAAATACTAGAACAACCTCTCACTAATACTAAGGGTACAAACTGACTCAATCAACTAAAACTAACACTCGAGTCACTCCAGTCCATCCCCGATATGATCATCACCTGGAAAGGGGGAAACAACAATAGGAGTGAGCTAACGCGCTCAGTAGATAACCATAAGCAGATATAAGTGATTAACCAATTATTACAGTTTATATGAATGCAATAAATAAAGAATGACGATACGATAAATGAAACAATGTAAAGAAATATCTTACAAGGTCAAGAAATATGACAATTACCACAAGTAATGAACAAGTAGAGCAAGTAATAATAGAGAATTGGCCAGTATTCAAGTATGTTACACATGTAACCAAATAACCACGCACGATTCAAGTATCAAGAATTTGTTCTAGACGTAACATGTCAAGTCAAGTATTCGGGTGCAATACCTCACCCTGTCACAAACATCCCATTGGGCTCACTATCTTTTCGGGCGCTCTCCCCAGGACCAGACCGGGCCCTTATGATGCGTTGGCATTTATTTCATTTGGATCTACGATCCCCCGTCTAGACATAGTCATTTATGGCCAATATAATCAGTAGAATTTCTATCAAGTACAAGATGTAAAGGATGACACTTGTCTCCTTTGATTCAAGAGTATAAACACGACGAGAAACCTAAAACTGAGGGTAGTCGTACGGCAAAACACCGGACCGTACTCACGCGAGTAACGAGTCACAGAGTCAAGAATGAACGGTTGACAGTAAGCCGTTCGAGAGAAGAGAAGTAAGTTCCGAAGAACGAATATACGGACCGTACGAGGCCGTATTCCAGATATACGGTTCTAGAGAATCCGTATTAAGTATAAGTGATAGTAATTCTAATCATAAGCTAAATTGTGCAAAATGGCTACCGGGTCACCAATGACAATTAAACCAATCAGATTATGGTTCAATGTCCAATGGTCGATTCCGGGCTCAAATATGACCGAAGATTAACCAAGGATAATCGGTCATTTATCGAGTTAAAACGATAACGATCGGGCCATTTAAAAGACATACGGTATACAATATACCATATAAGCCAAAAATTTGCCCATTTATACTCAAGTAGTGAAACCAGCGATTAAATCATGTAATCCACTGTTTAACCATGGATAAAATTATCTCACGGTAAAAATTCATCCCACGGTAAAAATGGGAATTTACTGGATAGAGTGTCCGGTTCAAATTATAATTTAATCGGCCAAGACTTGCCATAAGTCAGCCATAGGTTAATGGTCTACGGTGATTTTACAAAATTTTACCACGGTAAATTTTTAACCAAATTACATGCGATTTACTAAGATTAATCATCATGATTTAACAATTAACAAAAGTAAATATTGCATATAACTGAAATTTAATCATCTATTTACTCTATATATATATATATATTTGTTAAATGGGTTAATCATCTTACTGATTAACACTGATTAACGTTGCTTATATCTACTTCTGATGCTAATTTCATGCTAAATTGAATTATAATCTTCTTACTGATTAACACTTAACACTGATTAACGTTGCTTACACTAATTTAACACGTGATTGTATCTGATTCTGATGCTAATTACATGCTAAATCGAATCACTTATGCTAATTACATGCTAAATCGAATCATAATCTTCAATAATTTGATGTCAAACTAATTTAACAACGTGCTCTCTCATTCTATGTATTTAAACTTGAAGTTCGGCCTTGGTTACCTACCTTAAATCGAAGAATAAGGAAGATACGGAAGAAGAAGAACAGTACTCCTCCTAAGCTTAAGCTTCCTGCGATTTCCTTCCAGTAGCAACTTAACAGAGATAGGAAATAGGAAGAGGCAAAGCCTCCCTATTTATAGATGACAGAAGGTTATAGATGACAGAAGGAGAAACGTGGGGCTCCTTCCAAGCAAGGTGGACACGGCGCTGCGGGTGGCCAGAAATGTTGACGACGCGTTTAAGCCGACTAAACACGTTTCCACGTGTTTTTGTTTAGATAAAGATTAAGCTTAATTAGCTTAATAATATTTAGCTTAGCTTAAACAGGTTTAAACTAGAACCTCCAATTAGTCTTACCTAATGATTTTTAATGAGTTAGTCGAAGAAGACAAAAATGTTACATAACTAATCAGAAACCCATTTATTATTTTTATGGATTTTTTTTTATCATGAGGTTGAAATTTTAATCGTACTAATCTTAGGATGAAAATATTAATTAATGTAATTTCATCGGTGTGGTAGATAGATCGAGTTACGGATTTTTACTAAGAATACTCAAGATGACAAAGTTGCTAATAACAATATGCTCTATCAAATATGATTTTTATAGATTTTTCTAAGGTAGTCGTATTTTCGTGTGAATAGTGTTTTCCGCATTTTTAAGTCCGGCTTAAATCACTGATTAAGCCATGTAAATGATTTTATTAGGATCAGGCACAGAAGACCAAAGCGTTTACCATGGTGTTTACTAATTAACTACTATTTTTTTGGAATTTTTATATGATAGTCAAAATCTTTACTATTTACTATTTGCCACAACACTATTCAAAATTTACTATTCACGAAATTTAATATTTTGTACAGAAAATTGGGGTCTTACACCCTCCCCCACTTAAAGAATTTGGTCCTCCAAATTCACTGAACCAAAAAAATAGTAAGGGAATAAATAGCTCACCTTAGAACAAATCGGGATACCGCTTCCGCATAGCGTCCTCGGATTCCCAGGTGGCTTCCTCGGTTCCACGCCGACTCCACTGAATCTTGACCATTGGTATGGAACGATTCCGAAGTTGTTGTTCCTTCCGATCCAGAATCTTCACTGGTATTTCTTCATAAGTAAGATCCTTCTTTAATTCAAAATCCACATGTTGAATAATATGACTAGGGTCGTACACGTACTTCCGTAGCATAGAAACATGGAATACGTTATGTACGCCAGACAATTGAGGAGGTAAAGCCAATCTATAAGCGACTTCACCCACTCGATCAAGGATCTCGAATGGACCAATATACCTCGGGCTTAGCTTGCTATGAATACCAAATCGTCGAATACCTCTCGACGGAGAAACCTTCAAAAATACATGCTCACCAATCTGGAATTCCAAATCTCTTCTTCTATTATCAACATAGTTCTTTTGCCTTGATTGAGCCACAAGTAACCGGTCTCGGATAATATGAATATTCTGTGATGATTCTGAGATAAGATCCAGTCCAAGCCATTATTTCTCACCAACCTCATCCCAACATAAAGGAGAACGACAGCTCCTTCCATACAAAGCCTCGAAAGGTGCCATCTGTATGCTGGATTGGTAACTATTGTTGTAGGCGAATTCTATCAATGCTAAATGATCGCTCCAACTACCACCGAAGTCGATCATACAAGCTCTCAACATATCTTCCACTATTTGATTAGTTCTCTCGGTCTGTCCATCTGTCTGTGGATGAAATACAGTGCTAAAATTCAGACGGGTACCAAGAGATTCTTGCAATCCTTTCCAGAAATGAGATGTAAATCTCGGGTCTCGGTCAGACACAATGCTGACGGGAATACCATGAAGTCTAACCACTTCCTTTAGATATAATGCTACTAGAACATCGACTGTCCACTTGGACTTAATAGATAGGAAATGAGCAGACTTAGTTAGTCGATCAACAATCACCCATATTGCGTCAAAACCACCTCGAGTCTTAGGAAGACCCATGATGAAATCCATGCCAATACTCTCCCACTTCCATTGTGGTATATCAAGTGGTTTCAATTTACCTGCCGGTCTGAAATGCTCGGCCTTTACTTGTTGACAAAGCAGGCATCTACTCACGAAATCTGCAATTTCTCTTTTCATATTCGGCCACCAAAAAGATCTTTTCAAATCTTTGAACATCTTAGTGCCTCCCGGATGGATAGTATATCGGGATCTATGAGCTTCTTCAAGAACCCGATTCTTTATGTTTGCCTCATCCGGTACACAAGTTCTTCCTTGAAATAATAATCTTCCATCATCGGCTATTGAGAAATCAGGTCTGCTACTCAAGCTTTCCTTAATCTTGACTAGCTCGGGATCAATATCTTGCAATAACTTGATTTCCACCAAAAGTTCGGGCTTAAGTTGCATCTGGGAAATCAAAATCTGATCATTATCGATATTGATATCCAGACTAGCCATCTGCTCCAGTAACTTCCATTCTTGTAACATAAGACTGGATAACTTAGCCACAGGCTTCCGACTTAAAGCATCAGCCACCACATTGCCTTTGCCCGGGTGATACTCAATGGAGAAGTCGAAATCCTTTATATACTCCAACCATCTTCTCTGCCTCATGTTCAATTCCCTTTGAGAAAATAAATATTTCAGACTCTTGTGATCCGAAAATACCGTGAAAGATTCACCATACAAGTAATGCCTCCAAATCTTTAATGCAAATACCACTGCTGCCAATTCCAAATCATGAACTGGATAATTAACTTCATGCTTCCTTAACTGCCTAGAAGAATAGGCAATTACCTTGCCATGCTGCATAAGCACACAGCCTAAACCAATACCAGAAGCATCCGTGTATACCACGAAACCACCCTCACCAGAAGGTAAGGTTAAAACAGGTGCAGTAGTCAAACGATCCTTTAGAGTTTGAAAACTCCGTTGACAATCAATTGACCACACAAACTTAATCTCTTTGCGGGTTAACTTTGTTAGAGGTACCGCAATCTTAGAGAAATCTTGAATAAACCTTCGATAATAACCAGCTAGGCCAAGAAAACTCCTCACTTCAGTAACACTGGTTGGTTGTTCCCAATTCTTTACTGCTTCCACCTTAGAGGGATCAACAGAAATTCCATCTTTGGTAATAATATGTCCTAAAAAGGACACCTCTTGTAGCCAGAAATCACACTTGCTAAACTTAGCATATAACTGGTGATCTCTCAATACTTGCAAAGCCATCCTCAGATGCTCGGCATGTTCTTCTTCACTCTTAGAGTATATTAAAATATCATCGATGAATACCACAACCCACCGATCAAGATAGGGTCGGAACACACTGTTCATTAACTGCATGAAGGCTGCCGGTGCATTCGTTAACCCAAAAGACATAACGACGAATTCAAAATGACCATACCGGCTACGGAAAGCAGATTTATAAATATCCTCTTCCTTAATCCTCAACTGATGATATCCAGATCGAAGATCGATCTTAGAAAAATAAGAAGCACCCGCTATCTGGTCAAATAACTCATCAATCCTCGGCAGTGGATATTTGTTCTTGACAGTTAACTGATTAAGTTGCCTATAATCGATGCACAATCTCATTGAACCATCTTTCTTCCGAACAAACAATACAGGAGCTCCCCAAGGGGAAACACTCGGATGAATAAAACCCTTCTCGAGCAATTCCAATAATTGCTGCTTTAATTCCCGCAATTCCACAGGAGACATACGATAAGGGGCCTTAGAAACAGGAGACGATCCATGAATAAGATCCATAGAGAATGTCACTTCACGCTGAGGCGGAAGTCCTGGTAACTCCTCTGAAAAAACATCCGGAAAATCTCGGACAATAGAAATGTCCTTAATCTCACTCTGCTGCTCAGGGGACGTATGAACAAAAGCCAGAAAAGCTTTACATCCATGCCTCAATAATTTATCAGCACGAAGAGTTGAGATAAGAGATATAGAACTCGGGTGTTTAACTCCCTTGAAAGATAATCCGGGGTGTCTAGAAAAAGACACGGAACAAGAACTACAATGAACATTGGCCTCATACCGAGCCAACCAATCAGCTCCTAGGATTACATCATAATCCTTCATGTCCATGCAAATCAAATCAGCCGGGAAATTCTGATCACTCACCATAACCTTACTAGAAGGATAGTAATGCTGAATAGCTGAACTAGAACCAATGGGGGTTGATATTTCTAACGGAGATCTCAACAAAACAGGTTCCACAGATAAAGTCTTAGCAAATCTCCGTGAAATAAAAGAATGTGTTGCACCAGTATCAAATAGAACGAAAGTTGGCAAGTCGAATATAACAAGAGTACCTTCGACGAGTCCACCATCTTTGGCGATATCTACTTCCTTAGCATGGAGAGCTTGGAGCCTGCCCTGAGGCTTCTTGAAATTCAGAGGTTTTGCTGGGATAGCTTGCTCTGATAATAAAGGACAGTTTGGGATACGGTGCTCTTTACTTCCACATCGCAGACATGCGCCTAGCTTGCGCCAACAATCTTCCATCTTGTGACCAGGACGATCACAATACTTGCAAATACCCTTGAAAGGTACCGAAGAAATAAGCTTCTTGTCTTCTTGTCTCGGCATCTTGCCTTTCCACGAACCAGATCCAGAACTAGAACCAGAACCAGTAAAGGATCTTTTCTTGCTAATGTCAGTGCCAGGCTTAACATTCTTGAGTGCCTTCGGTTGCTCTTTCTTGTTACCACCACGAATTCTTTCGGTCATTTCCAAGGTATCTTCCAATACTTGTGCTTTCCTCACCATCTCGGAATATGTAGTTATTTCCAGTGGTGCCAATTGATTAATATAGTGAAGCCGAAGACCATTGAGAAAACGCTTTGCCTTCATTCTCTCAGTCGAAATGAGATGTCTCGCATATCGAGAAAGCCGTGAAAACTGAGCTTCATATTCTGATACTGATAGACTTCGCTGCTTCAGGACTGCGAATTCCGCGGCCTTCTTTTCTTGCACGTGATCAGAAAAATATTTGTCATTGAAATATTCCTCGAATTCCTCCCACGAGACTTGTTGATCACTGAGAGTCGGTTTAACAGACTCCCACCAAGCACGCGCATCACGCTCCAGTTGGAATATGGACAAAAGAACACGCTCTTGGTCGGTGCATTGCATGACCTCAAAAATCCTTGCCATCTCGTCGAGCCAATTCTCGGCTTCATCGGGATCAGTCGAACCAGCGAATCTAGGCGGGTTCATTCCTCGGAAATTCCGGTACAAATCACCGGTGCCATGAGCTGCGCCATGAGGTGCCGCTCCAGCTCCTGCCTGAGCCAGTGCATTCAAGGCTTGCGTAAGTCCTTGAACTGTACGCTGCAAGTTCCTCATCTCAGCACGATTGGCTGCCATTATCAGTTAAGTACCTATAAAATAATTACTCGGATTATTTATGAGAGAAGAATTTATGAGAGCAGAACTTCTTGAAGAGAAGAGAAGAACTAGAGAAAAGATTACGATTACGGCTAATGACTTAACCCAGAATTTTACCCATTCTCACAAGGTCAGGTTTTCTTAAACTTAGCCCTAGAACTTATAGAACCTATACCTTAGAGAGAAGAGAAGTGACTAGACTCTAGGTCTATGCGACTTGGCTCTGATACCAACTAAACTGTCACGCCCCGATGCGGAAACTCGGGACGTACAGTTAGGGACAAGCGAGCAAGAATATAAATAATTCCGAACCATTGCAACCATTGCACAAAAGGTTGGAAAAGATAATCATCAGAGTTTTATTGATAATAAAGTTGAGTACAACTGGGTAGAACAACTATATCCAAATAATATTCAAAATACTAGAACAACCTCTCACTAATACTAAGGGTACAAACTGACTCAATCAACTAAAACTAACACTCGAGTCACTCCAGTCCATCCCCGATATGATCATCACCTGGAAAGGGGGAAACAACAGTAGGAGTGAGCTAACGCGCTCAGTAGATAACCATAAGCAGATATAAGTGATTAACCAATTATTACAATTTATATGAATGCAATAAATAAAGAATGACGATACAATAAATGAAACAATGTAAAGAAATATCTTACAAGGTCAAGAAATATGACAATTACCACAAGTAATGAACAAGTAGAGCAAGTAATAATAGAGAATTGGCCAGTCTTCAAGTATGTTACACATGTAACCAAATAACCACGCATGATTCAAGTATCAAGAATTTGTTCTAGACGTAACATGTCAAGTCAAGTATTCGGGTGCAATGCCTCATCCTGTCACAAACATCCCATTGGGCTCACTATCTTTTCGGGCGCTCTCCCCAGGACCAGACCGGGCCCTTATGATGCGTTGGCATTTATTTCATTTGGATCTACGATCCCCCGTCTAGACATAGTCATTTATGGCCAATATAATCAGTAGAATTTCTGTCAAGTACAAGATGTAAAGGACGACACTTGTCTCCTTTGATTCAAGAGTATAAACACGACGAGAAACCCAAAACTGAGGGTAGTCGTACGGCAAAACACCGGGCCGTACTCACGCGAGTAACGAGTCACGGAGTCAAGAATGAACGGTTGACAGTAAGCCGTTCGAGAGAAGAGAAGTAAGTTCCGAAGAACGAATATACGGACCGTACGAGGCCGTATTCCAGATATACGGTTCTAGAGAATCCGTATTAAGTATAAGTGATAGTAATTCTAATCATAAGCTAAATTGTGCAAAATGGCTACCGGGTCACCAATGACAATTAAACCAATCAGATTATGGTTCAATGTCCAATGGTCGATTCCGGGCTCAAATATGACCGAAGATTAACCAAGGATAATCGGTCATTTATCGAGTTAAAACGATAACGATCGGGCCATTTAAAAGACATACGGTATACAATATACCATATAAGCCAAAAATTTGCCCATTTATACTCAAGTAGTGAAACCAGCGATTAAATCATGTAATCCACTGTTTAACCATGGATAAAATTATCTCACGGTAAAAATTCATCCCACAGTAAAAATGGGAATTTACCGGATAGAGTGTCCAGTTCAAATTATAATTTAATCGGCCAAGACTTGCCATAAGTCAGCCATAGGTTAATGGTCTACGGTGATTTTACAAAATTTTACCACGGTAAATTTTTAACCAAATTACATGCGATTTACTAAGATTAATCATCATGATTTAACAATTAACAAAAGTAAATATTGCATATAACTGAAATTTAATCATCTATTTACTCTATATATATATATATTTTTGTTAAATGGGTTAATCATCTTACTGATTAACATTGATTAACGTTGCTTATATCTACTTCTGATGCTAATTTCATGCTAAATTGAATTATAATCTTCTTACTGATTAACACTTAACATTGATTAACGTTGCTTACACTAATTTAACACGTGATTGTATCTGATTCTGATGCTAATTACATGCTAAATCGAATCACTTATGCTAATTACATGCTAAATCGAATCATAATCTTCAATAATTTGATGTCAAACTAATTTAACAACGTGCTCTCTCATTCTATGTATTTAAACTTGAAGTTCGGCCTTGGTTACCTACCTTAAATCGAAGAATAAGGAAGATACGGAAGAAGAAGAACAGTACTCCTCCTAAGCTTAAGCTTCCTGCGATTTCCTTCCAGCAGCAACTTAACAGAGATAGGAAATAGGAAGAGGCAAAGCCTCCCTATTTATAGATGACAGAAGGTTATAGATGACAGAAGGAGAAACGTGAGGCTCCTTCCAAGCAAGGTGGACACGGCGCTGCGGGTGGCCAGAAATGTTGACGACGCGTTTAAGCCGACTAAACACGTTTCCACGTGTTTTTGTTTAGATAAAGATTAAGCTTAATTAGCTTAATAATATTTAGCTTAGCTTAAACAGGTTTAAACTAGAACCTCCAATTAGTCTTACCTAATGATTTTTAATGAGTTAGTCGAAGAAGACATAATGTTACATAACTAATCAGAAACCCATTTATTATTTTTATGGATTTTTTTTTAATCATGAGGTTGAATTTTTAATCGTACTAATCTTAGGATGAAAATATTAATTAATGTAATTTCATCGGTGTGGTAGATAGATCGAGTTACGGATTTTTACTAAGAATACTCAAGATGACAAAGTTGCTAATAACAATATGCTCTATCAAATATGATTTTTATAGATTTTTCTAAGGTAGTCGAATTTTCGTGTGAATAGTGTTTTCTGCATTTTTAAGTCAGGCTTAAATCACTGATTAAGCCATGTAAATGATTTTATTAGGGTCAGGCACAGAAGACCAAAGCGTTTACCATGGTGTTTACTAATTAACTACTATTTTTTTGGAATTTTTATATGATAGTCAAAATCTTTACTATTTACTATTTGCCACAACACTATTCAAAATTTACTATTCACGAAATTTAATATTTTGTACAGAAAATCGGGGTCTTACAATTGCTTATTGACTTTCCTTGGCCTCAAGACGCCCCTGCAAAACAGATTCTCATTTTGGATATTTGGGTACCCAAGCCATCTTGGATCCCGAGGGGTTAGTTCTAACATAACCAAATATTTTGTTTTTATTTTTTCTCTCATACCATTCATCATCGGCCTTCATCATGGTACAATTATCTATTGAGTGTCCATTCAGGCCACAGTAAAAATAATGAGAAGATTTTCTTTTCAAAGACTAGTTTTCATCACTTTTCATTAGAGAGCAATTATCCATGATGTGTCCAAGCTCACCACAATAATGACATGAAAAATTCATGTTGACAAACCATTCATCATCATTTTCTTCATGAAACAATTTTTCATTACGTGGCCACGCAAACCACAGTAGTAGCAATGAACATTGAAGTTTTTCTTCATGGGCTTTTCAAGATTTTTAGACTCATCAGCAGTTTTCATTTGTGACTTCAATGCTTCATTATCATCAAATTCCTTCAATAAGCAGTCATACATGTCATGACTGAGTTTACCACAGTAATAGCATGAAACATTTCTTCTTTTACTTGTTGCATGATTATGTTTAACAACAGGGGGTTCTACATGCACACAAGAACAATCAACAAGATCTTTTTATTTTTCAATCCGTTCATCACACAAATACAAAGATTCATTTAAAGTATTGATTTTATTTTGTAGATTCAAAATTTACAAGTGAGAGTTAGCAACCTCTTGTTCACATGAAGTAATTTTCTCATTCAACAGAAAATTAACAGTTTGTGACTTTCAATTTCTTGTTCAAGAATTTTCAAATTGTCATAATCATTAGTGATTACACATTTTCCTTTCTCAAAATTTTCAAGACTTTTCAATTTACTTTCAACCAATGAAATTTGAGTCAACAACGCACTATTTTCATTTTGGAGTTTTTCAAATGAATTTTTGTTCATAGAAGTGTGTTCAAGTTCTTTCATTTGAAAACTCACATTTTCACCAACCATTCTTCCCATTCTTTCATTGTTTTCAAATTTGTCATTCAAATTTCTGAAGCATTCTATTTCCTTTCTAAGTTCCTTCAGCTTATTAGACTTATCAACATTCAGATTTGCTCTCCCTTTTTCCAGAAGAAGGACTTTTTCAGACAGAGAGGTGTTCAATATTTTCAACTTCTCATTATCTTTCTCAATCTGTTGAAATTCTGAACTTTTATCCAATAAAGATTTGTTTTCAAATCTAAGATTTTCAATCATTTCTTTGAGTTCTTCTTCAACAAGCACGTGAGATTCAACTAGTTTTTCAAGCTCAATACATTTCCCACATGAAGAGTTGCCATGTTTCTTTTTCAACCTTTTATTTTCAGATTTTAATACCTTATATTTATCAAACAGTTCATTATAAGCATTCACTAATTCATCATAGTTCAATTCATCCTCTTTCTCAGAATCGAAGTTAGAATTTACCTTGGAGGTTTCCTCGCTTTGGCATTCATTTTCTTTGTTTGCCACTAGACAGTCACTATCGTTTGAGCTTTCCTTTAGGGCTTCGCTTAGCCCATCCCAAATTTCTTTGGCAGATCTGCAATCAGAAACAAACGGAAATTTCTTAATGCAAACAACAGCTTTAAGAGCATTCAAAACATAGACATTATCAGAATTCAATTTTTTATGCTCATCGGTCCATTTTAGCTCATTCTTGGGCAAAACATGTGGACCACGAGTAATCAGACTCAAAAGCTTCGGATTAGTATTATAAATCCAAACATAAAATTTTCCAAGCCATGTAGCGTAATCCAAACCATCAAAGACAAGAATAACATTTAAACTCGCCATCATGAAATGATCTTTACTCTAAGACCGCAAGATCGACTAAAAAATCAGAGACGAGGCTCTGATACCAATTGTTGGCCCAGAGAGATGGCGGACAAGAAGGGGGGTTGAATTGTCCCCTTACCGAGATGGTGGATTTTAAAAACAATCTAACCTAATCACGGTGAAATTAAAATTAACTACATTGATTAAATAAAACTCAAGTGAGATTAAAGATATTCTCTCAAGCTTTCCGATCTCACTCGAATAGTTAAAGCAACTATCAAGAGAATTACGCTCAACACGGATAACGGAGGTAGCAGTGTGTGACAGTGTAGTGAATTAAAAACCTATACAGTGTACCTGTGAAGGGAGATAGAAGAAATGACAATCACACAGGCAATCACATACGACACAAGGCTTTTAAGGTGGTTCGGGACCACGACGGGCTCCCTACGTCCACCCCTCACCCAACCGGGTGAGGCTTCACTCCACGCTACAGAATGTAGCAACACGGGGATGAACCCCAACCACACACGTTGCTTCCGTAGCAATGTCCACACACGGGGACAAGCCACAACACGCTGCCACCGCAGCACACACACACACACGTTCGGGGATCACACCCCGACCACTTAGACCACGCGGAGACACAGCTCCGCCCACACACAATGATGTATCGAGTTTAGCATGGCACAAAGGATATTCAATAAACACAACAAAATTGATCTATGATCAAATGAGGAGAGTAGAAATGAATGACTAAAGATTCTCCCTCAAATCTTCAATGAACCCCATAGAGAGGATAGATGGGTGCGCTGAACGCTTTTGTTCACGAAGTGGAAGCTGGCCGAAACCGTAGGAGCTGCTCTGGTAAAATGTGTGACAGCGGAACGAGTCTTGTTGATGGCGTCCTCCTTGTCTTCCTCTTCTTCAAGGTGTGCAGCACCTCCTCCTTGTTCACAAAGCCCCTTGCAAAAGGATGGAGTACATTAGCTTTTATCTATTCCAAAAGATGAAAATCGCAGCAATATATGGAGCACAAAATTGATAAAAAAGGACCAAGGTAGGATCTCAAGTGCATCTAGATTAAAGATAGAGCATGGCAAATATCTCAAATGATTAAGGGACAGATATAGAAGTTTTCCCTTTTGTAGACTCCTTAGATATCCAGGTTGATGTGAGTCGTTGCTCGCGATGAAGACGTCTTCAGATTCGTCGCTTCATTCTGCTTGCAACCCTCTTCATCAACAACCTTCAAATCGCGACGGAAGTAGATCGGATTTGGCGTTGAAGTCGTCTCCTGCTCCTTCCTCTCTCACCAGCAAGAAATAAAACCTTTTTAGCCCTTGGAGCCGCCTCCATAGTTGGAATTCGTAGGGTATAAAAGGGGCTGAAATAAGAAGACCAAAAGACACAATAGCCCCTCTAAAAACCCTCTCAAACGTACTCCTAATAGTAGGGTATAACCCTAAGGGCATTAGGGTGAAACCCCAAGCAAATCAGACCATGAAACCCAGAGTTCGAAATCAATCCGGCAAACCCGATCCGAGTCACCCAGAGAAAGTGTCGACCCTTGGGGTCGACACTTTTCTCAGTAGATTCTATCCCGATGAAGAAATCAGGACACGAGGCAAAAGTGTCGACTCACTAGGTCGACACTTTTTCCAACGTGTTCTGTTTTTAACAAAACAAAACACCACGATGAAAAGTGTCGACTCATAGAGTCGACACTTTCTGTCTAGACTCATTAACCAATGTAGTAGGCAGAACAACTCAACATAAGTGTCGACTATGTGAGTCGACACTTTTACTGACAGAGCAGAAAAGTGAATTAAGTCACAATGAAAAGCCAGAAGTCTATTTATCTAATTAAACCCATTCAAACTCAAACAAAAATAATACAATGGCAAGCAATAGGGGTATTTGAAGGAACACTCATCCGTGAATTTAAAGAATTTGAGGAATTTAAATGAGCATGATGCATCCATAGGATTGTGAGGATAAACATGCATGATGGACACATACAAACTCAATTTGTCAAGCAAGCTATGAGCATAAGAAGGAATTCTAGGCAGTGCTTACCATGTCTTCAGAAATTTGAGTACAAAACTTCACCTGCACTTGTATCTGAAATTCATTCACATTCTTCCAGCCCATTCAAAACACAGTATGCTCATTCCAAAAATAATTCAAGCAGCCCATTGCCAGAAAGAGTTCAACCAAGCTACTCATGACAACAAGTTCAGTCCTAAGTGGCCTGAACTCATACACACACTAGGAGCCAATGGAAGAACACTTCAATAAATCAATCAACCTTTTTCAGAATAGATCAACATGAATATGAATGAACACAAATCCATATTGATTCATATCAATCTTAATCCAGCAAATGAAATCCTCAATCCCTCAATGCAATCATCAACAAGGTCTGTGCAATGTACCAACCTTTAACACCCCATTCAAGAAGACGTATCAAAGTAAGACTTATCCAGCACATGTATTCAATGCAATTGAAACACATAGTCTGATGCGGGACGGACACGGGAACTAACTCTAAGTGATGTGGACCTCGGACTCTAAATGTGGACACGACCAGCAACATACAACAATAGAGACACTTTGGCCCGACACTAAGAGTTCCTATGGGCTATACGTCGCTAACAGAAACACAAGCTCACTCGTCGTCCCAAGCGAGGGGAAACGCGGATCCGCGCGGTTGAGAAACCTGCAGAGTCAAGGGTGGTCGACTCACTTCCGTGCTCGGATCGAGCCACGGGACGGGTCACTCTCTCTCTCTCTCAGCGGTGACTTGGACTCATGGGCTAGGTTCCTATGGCACTCAGTAGCGGCACGTGACCATATACTAGCTAAGCAAGTAATTACCAAGAAGTCGAGATCGTTACCTCCACGCTCCCGGCGTGGGGAAGATAACCCCGGCCAATCCAGTACTCCCGGTTAAACAATTACACTGTGGTACAAAGATTTGACACACTCCACGTAGGGAGGTAATAGGTCACATGTGGGGCCCCAGAGTAGCGGGAATTGGGTTGAGTCATCCGTCGGGGCCAAAACCCGTGTTTTAGTGCTGTCCGGATGGCGCGATCTATGGGTTCGTGGGGCCCACGCGCTGCCCCATCCTCTAGACCTGACGGAGTGGTCCCACTGTGATGGTGACCTCTGGTGGCACACTTCCCTAGACGGCGGCCGGGCTGGAACACCGGTCGGAGGCCGATCGGCTCCGATCTCCAAGTCTTGGAGTTGCTGCCCACGGATCTGTTGCTTCTATTTTGCCGCACGCGATCCGGCGAGATCTACTGATGCGATCACTCTCGACGTCGGATCGACGTGCAAGAGGTATCGTTGGAAAGCTCTTTTGAAGTACTTCGACCCTCTGTGACTCCAGACACCTCGTTGGGATCGTGCTTCTGAAGGGGGATTTTAGAACAGGACTGATCTAAGTTTCCGATCTGGCCGGGCAGAACTGAAGTTTCCTAAGAGTTGGCATTGACTGCGGGGTAGACCTCTGATTCAGACCACTAGCTCTTCATGAACGTTGTAGAGGGGAGAGAGAGGAAAACGTCAATAATTCTTATGACCGATTTGGTGGAGGTTTGGATGGGGAAAGGTATTTTATACTGGTGGGTGGTCGGATCTGGACAGAGGTAGACAGAACTGAGTTGAGATCTAAAAGTGATTTTTAGAAAATAGGTGAAGGCCTTTAGAAATTCCACGAAAATTCTTGGATGGAGGGGGTGTTGGAAAGAACCTCCATTAAAATTGGGGGCTCAATAAAAAATCAAGAAGAGGTTCGAAGAGGGGAAACTCAGAGCTACTATGAATCTGGACTGAAAGCTGGCAGATCTTGATAGAAAGGAAGAACGAAAATGGAAAGTTGTAAAATGGAAGCTAGCAGCCCAACCAAATTTTCTGGGATGTGGTGAAGACCCATGAAACTCACCCTGAATGTTTGGGCTCCAGATGAACTCGTGGCTGAGGGTTAAAAACCCAAGAATGGCCTGTTGTCACTCAATTGGCAGAATACCAACGGAGGCGGTGACGGTGCAACGGCGGCTCGATGGAGGCGGCGGCGGCAACGACGAACTCCACACCAGATAGATGAGACTTCCCACCTCAGAACATAGCCTTCCCAGCTACAAGAAGAAGAGAGGAGAGAGAGAGAGGTGCGGCCCTTGCTTGGCTCCAACAAAATTCATGATTTCTTATGCATTAATTCCCTTCAAAATGAAAATACAAGCAATATATATGAAATACAAAAAGACATCAACTATCCCTAGATCTAGCGTTGGGGAGGGGTAAAAGTGGGAGTCCACATTTTATTTCTCCCATGTGATTTGGAACTAAATAAAATAAACTACAAATCATAATAAACTATAATAGAATGGGGCGCCCCCTTGACTTATATGCTCCCATTTTTGAATTTTGCTACCCTTTGTCCCCCCCTTGGTCCAACCCTTCTAGAAGCCCACCATGGAAGGTTGACTGAGCCCACATGGGCCCAAGAGATGAGGTGGATCAATGGGAGAAGGGATGGGGGGCCCACGGGACCCAGGTGGTCCCACTTTACAAATAAACCCCTATTACAATCCAAATTACAATCCAAAAAAAAACACATTACACACAATTAAAGTCCCAGTAAATACTATAAATATCGAGACTTGGGGGGGAGTCTCCAGGCTGTCTCCGAGCTAGATAGAAGCCGATATAGCCCGAGTGGTGCTCCGCGTACGGTACCGATGGCTTGCCGGTTCGTGCTTCTCGCTCGCTCTGGTGTGCGCACCAATTCTCCCCGGGTGGGAGAAACTCGACCCTATCGAGTAAGGGTCTGCATCGCTCTGGTAGCGCTCCAGTAGGTCCGGATATCTCCCCTGCAACTCTCCACGGGTGATCCAAGTATCCTCGGTGGTGGGTCGCCCTCTCCAACACACTAGGTTGCGTGGGTAGGATCCACTCCTGGTAACTGTCACCTGCTCATCCAGTATATGATCGATATGCTCTCGCTGCTGTGGAGATGTGGTTGGTGGTGGACACTCAGGTATGGGATCACTCTCAATGGGGGGAGATGGCTCGAAAGGCTCACTAGGGATCACCGTTGGGTCCCTATATGTAACTAGATCTGACACATTGAAAGTTGAGCTTATACCATATTCCTCGGGTAGGTCCACAACATACGCATGGGATCCAACGCGTTTCAACACTATAAATGGACCGGCTCCGTGAGCTTGCAATTTCTTTAAGGTCCCAGAGGGAAACCGTTCAGGTCTTACCCTGATCATGACATATTCACCCTCTTGGAACTCACGGTGGTGTCGATGAGCATCTGCTAACTCCTTATACCGTGCATTGTTGGCCTCAATGTGACGACAGATGTCATCATGTAAAATCCTAACATGCCTAGCAAAAGACTCGGTAGACTCAGACGCGCGTGCATGAATGGGCATGGGAACAAGATCCACTGGCTTCCTAGGCCTACGACCTGTGACAATCTTGAATGGACTCATACCGGTAGACCTGTTAACCGAATCATTATATGTAAATTCTGCCAGCGGTAATATGAGATCCAAATCCCCAACACGGTCCCTGACAAGACACCTCAAAAGGTCACCCAGACTCCTATTGACCACCTCGGTTTGACCATCTATCTGGGGATGATATGCAGAAGAAAACATGAGGTGAGTACCCAACATATGCCACAGTGTCTTTCAGAAATAATTGGTGAATCTAACATCACGGTCAGACACTATGGTACGAGGTAAACCGAACTTGCACACCACATGAGTAAGAAAAAGGCGGGCTACCCTCGAAGCATCTGAAGTCTTCGAGCAGGGAGTGAAAAGGGCCATCTTCGAGAACCGGTCAACAACCACATAGACCGAATCATGCTTCCTAGAGGTACGTGGCATTCCCAAAATAAAGTCCATGCTAACATCATGCCACGGAGCATCAGGCACGGGGATGTTGGGTTCGGTGCAGTAGATTCAGAGGGGGGTGAATGAATCTCCCCTTAAAAAACTTTCGCCCAATTAAAATTCTAGTTCGCTAACTAGACAAATCTGAAGGCTAATAAGCAATTGCGGAATAACAATGTTAAAGGACGCTCGATACCACTGTCAAACATATAGCGTGCGCAGCAATGAAATGAAATGAACACATATAGAAAGTCAACCCATATCGTCCCTATGCATTGATCTAGCGCCAAATACACAAAGAGATCAAACCACTACACAAGGAGTTTTTAGGTGGTTCGGTCCTCCAGACCTACGTCCACCCCACACTCAACCCGAGTGTGGCTTACTGCTGACTCACAGCTTGAACCGCTGGGCATCACAGCTTGCCTACAGATCCGCTGAGCAACGCAGCTTGCTGTCCACTGGAATCCACCACTGCAACTGCTGGGGATTACAGCTTGACCCGTCTAGAGGCAGCACCTCTGCAAATGCTGACTAACAGCTTGGAGAAAGGTAAAAGATGAAACAAGAAAATGGGAAACAAACAGCGACTGAAAGCTTTAAATGAAGCACAAATAATATGGCTCTCAACAGAGCTGACTGGCCTGGATTTGATCCACGGTCCAGTGAATAATGATCTTCAGAATGAAGCCTCTCTCTGCCCTTCTTCTTCTTCCGATCACTCTGTCTCTCTTTCTTTCTCTTTTTCTTTTTCTTCTTCTTTTATCTGCTCGAGCTCTCTATCTCTCACTTTTTCTCTTTTGCTTCTTCTCTCTTTCTTTTCTTCTTCTTCTCTTTTCTCTGGATCGAACAGGCTCTCTATTCTTTCTCTCTGCTTCTGCTCTTCTGCTTCTATTTCGATCAACCTCTCTGCTCACCATCTCTCTTCTCCAGATGGATAAGTCTTCTATATATAGCAGCAGCAGCTAGGGCGTATGCTCTCCATGATTCTCGCCCAAGCTTTAGTCCACGTGGCGGTGTCTCAGCTTCTTGGATCACGTGCCAGGTGCCAACCTCAGATCACGTGCCCAGACACCTGCAGGATTAAAGAAGAGTTCAGTCGATCAACAAAGCACAGGCTGTACAGACTTCATATAAGGCAGGAGTGTATAGACTTAAGGATGCAGTGTGTATGCAGTGTACAGACTTGGTGTGCAGGCTGCTGGACGCAATGTATAGACTTTGCGTGCAGGCTGCTGGACGCTGTATAGACTTACTGTGCAGGCTACCATACAATGTATAGACATGCTGTTCAGGCTGTGGGGGAATGCGTAGACTCTGCGTGAAGGCAATGCATGTACAAGTGATGCAATGTTTAGACTTCATGTATGCAGGACTGTGGCGTGTACACACTTTGTAAATGCAAAGCTATGGCATGTATAGACTTCGTGCATGCAATGCTATGGCGTGTACAGACTTCGTGAATGTGACGCTGAAGCATGTACAGACTTCACGTATGCAGACTATGAGCATTACAAATGGTTGTACAGACATGCCAAATGAGTATGCAGACTTAGTGTGCACCATTGTGTAGACTTTGTAACATGCAGTATGAGCATAGCAATACAGTGTGCAGACTTCGTGCAATGCATGAAGCAGTGTATGGAGTTAGAGTGCAATGCATGTTCAACTGTAGATAGCAAAGTATATACATTACAACTGAATGCACTGTCATGCCGAATGAATGTACAAACTTAGCGTTATGAACCCAACCGATGTCTAGACTTTGTTAAGACGCTGAATGAGACGCTAACCCAATGCATGCAATCAGTGATGTACAGACTTGAAGATGCAATGTGCAATGCAGTGAAGTGTGTATATTGAATACGAATGCATAGACATGCTGACAACAGATGTGTGGACTTTGAAAGCAAAGGACCTCACATGCATTAGTGTATAGACTGTATGCCTGATGGATGCACTGATGCAGTATATGCACAGAGGAAGCAATGCACCGATGCAATGTATGCACATAGCAGATATTGAACTAAAGCAATGGATGTATAGACTTCACGATGTGTGGACTTGCCAAAGGAAAGGCTGTACAGACTTGATGCAAGCACGATGTATAGACTTTGTGTTGTGAACACAGGCTGTACAGACTTGCTAACATGCATGAACAAATGGCATTGTATAGACTTGGCCAATGCAGCGATGTATGGACTTGCACAGTTCAAGCTACAGTGCAATGTATAGACTTGGCCAATGCAGCGATGTATGGACTTACACAGTTCTAGCACGTAGGTAAAGATGCCAATGCAATGTACAGACTTAGCAGCGAGCAGACAGACGACGGCCAAGACAATGTATAGACTTTGCGTCTTATGTAAGACGAACGATGTATAGACTTAGCCAGCCTTCAGCTCGATGTACAGACTTGCCTTAAGCATGGCTGTACAGAC